>JAPZIH010000730.1:0-379699 GCA_027410445.1 Discoglossus pictus
GTTTGCCAATTTTTACAGGCGTTTCATTAAGAATTTCTCTGTTGGTATTACACCGATCACTGAACTCACACGTAAAGGGACTCCTTTTCAGTGGTCCGATAAGTCGGATACCGCATTTTCCCGATTAAAGACTCTGTTTATCTCTGCCCCTGTCCTGGTACATCCTCAGCCGGAATTACCATTTATTGTGGAAGTTGATGGTTCTGATTCAGCTGTTGGTGCTATACTGTCTTAAAGGGACTGGACCTAAGATGCTGTTACATCCGTGTGCCTTCTATTCCCGCCAGATGGTGCCAGCAGAAAGAAACTATGACATAGGGAATAAAGAACTTTTGGCTATAAAAGCTGCCTTCACTGAATGGAGACATCTCTTGGAGGGAGCTACCCATCCAATTACTGTCCTCACAGATCACAAAAATCTGGAATGTATTCGATCAGCAAAGAGACTGTCAGCCAGACAAGCACGCTGGTCCCTATTCTTCTCGAGGTTTAATTTTTTGGTTACATACCGTCCTGGCTCCAAGAATGGTAAGGCGGATGCCTTGTCTAGAATAGCTGACCCCCTCCATACTACCGTAACCAAGACACCATCTTGCCGGAGGATATATTTATAGGAGTTACATTTCCTTCTGATCTGATGTCTCGCATTAAAAAGGGCTACGCTGAAGACCCAGTTCTTCGTGATCCTCCTCGTGACCTCCATATGACGATGCTTAATGGGTTTTGGATTTTTCAACAACGTCTGTTTGCTCCCGAGTCAGTGCGACTGGACCTTTTACGTCTCTACCATGACTCAAAACCAGCAGGTCATCCAGGAATCCGAAAGACGCAAGACCTACTTGCCCGATCCTTTTTGTGGCCGAAGTATCATGAGGATGTTAAGAAGTATGTGTCCTCTTGTGATGTATGTGCCAGACATAAGACTCCTCGCTCATCCCCTGTTGGCTTGCTTCAGCCTCTTCCGATTCCTCATCGTCCCTGGGGATCTATATCCATGGACTTTATTGTGGAACTAACTCCCTCTAAGGAACACACTACCATTCTTGTTGTTGTGGACAGGTTAACTAAGATGGGTCATTTCATACCAGCTCGTGGTCTCCCTTCAGCTAAACAGACGGCTGACCTGGTTATTCGGGAAATATTTCGCTTGCATGGAGTGCCTGATGAAGTAGTTTCTGACAGGGGAGTGCAGTTTACATCTCGTTTTTGGAAACATTTTTGTTCTAATCTAGGTATTAATGTAAATCTGTCGTCAGCTTTTCATCCGCAAAGTAATGGACAGACTGAGCGAACCAACCAGACTTTGGAGCAATATTTGCGGTTCTATATTAGTTACCTGCAGGATGACTGGCTGGATTTTCTACCCACGGCGGAGTTTGCCTATAACAATGCCCAACACTGCTCCACTTCTTTGAGCCCATTTTTTGCCAACTATGGTTACCATCCGACCTTTCTAGTCAGTCTCCCAATTACTACTTTCATTCCTGCTGTCACTGACCGGCTAACCGCCTTACGTGATTCCCAAGCACTGTTTAAAGAGACTCTTTTGGAGGCTCAGGAATGTTACAAAAGAGCTGCTGATAGGCATAGAAAGGAGGCCCCAGTCTATCACGTTGGTGACAAGGTGTGGCTGTCAACAAAGAATCTGAAGCTTCGGATTCCTTCTCATGAATTGGGTCAAAGGTTCATGGGACCTTTTGAGATCATTGCTCAGATCAATGCTGTCACTTTCCGTTTGCAACTCCCGAATTCCATGAAAATACATCCAGTGTTTTACGTTGCACTGCTTAAACCTTTTCATGAAAATACTTTCCCTGGCCGAGCCCTGCCTGCCCCACCTCTAGTCCTCGTGGATGGTGAGGATGAGTACGAAGTGGAAAAAATTCTTGACTCCAGGATCTTCCGTAGCAAGCTTCAGTATCTGGTTCGCTGGAAAGGCTATGGTGAGGAGGAGAGTTTGTGGGAACCAGTGGACAATATTCACGCTCCTGATCTCCTTCCGTCTTTTCATGTGCAGTACCCTGCTAAACCAGGTAATAGGGCATCCAGAGGCTGCACCTATAGAGGTGGGGGTAATGTGAGGAATTGACTCTGCTGGGTTTTGAACCCTGGTCCCCAGGCTGCTATACCTCTTCCCTACCACTGCGCCAGCCTGCCTCTTGCAGATTTGCCTGAGATCTGATACCTTGACTCTAAAAGCAATGCAATCAGTGACAACTCTCTTTAGCTGTGTCTGGTCAGGTGTCTGGTCCTTGGCCTATATAAGGCACTTCCTGTCAAATGTACCTTGCCAGATTATTGTGTGGTTTCTGATCACTTCAATAAAGCTTGTTCCTGTTTCACCTACAAATTGCTGAACTGGATTATTGCTGACCTTGGCTGCTGGTCTCCACAACCTTGTGATTCCATATCATTACAGTAGGTTAGTTTATTTTCTGTAATGTTTCTTTTGTTTTTGGTGAGCGTTTTTTTATTTTCTGTAATGTAAATATTTTAATTTCTGTAACTTAAGTTTTATTACTTTTTGTGAGTTAGGTTTTATTATTTTCTGTAATTAGTGGGGTGGCAGGGTTTATTAGCGGGTAGATAGGTAGGGTAGGTAGGTAGTGTAGACGTTAATAGGTTAGTGTAGAGGGGAGTTTCTTTACATTTAATAGTTGATTGGGGGGTATAGTGCAGTGTAGTGTTTCTACTTAGTGTCATGAGGGTCCTGGAGAAACCTCATAGCACTTTTGGGGTTCATATTAGGCTTCTAACTGTCCCATGAGGGTCTTTACATACCCTCATGGGACAAATGAAGTTCAATAGAGGCTTATAAGCGTCTGTATGGACACCCATAAGAGACAGGGTTAACATAGTGTACTGCAAACACTTTGTGTCATGAGGATCCTGGATGACCCTCATTCCACTTATAGTGTTATTACATGGGTTTATTAGTGTGCTATAGCGGTCTATATAGTTGAGCCACCCAGTACACTCACATTGTGTCACAAACAGCATTCCCAGCTTTACAATTTTATTGTCGTCATTTTTGACGGGCAAGTCGCTAGTTAAATATAAATAAGTAAAGTATATTAATTTATTAATTCATATTACTTTATTAATTTACTGTACTCACATTTTTGATATTTTACACTGTACTTGTATATCTGTCTTCGCGATGAGCGCCAAAGGTGATCGTTGCAAAGCAGGACACTTGAAGTACAGGAGGGCAGAGGCTCACAATGAGCGCCAAAGGTCCACAGAGGAGCAAAAGCCTTACATTGTATAGCAAACAGTGCAAATGCCATGGCTTCAAATTGTATTGCCTGTTATTTTTGATGGCCAAGTCGCTAATAATAAATAAAAGATAATAATTAAAATCGTGCATTATTTTATATTCCATTACAAAGAAGTTTTGCATATTAAAGTGCAGCTCTTCAAAACAGAATATTTTAAGTATATGACCAAAGTGTTCCTTTAACAACTTTGTAGTAATAGATCAGAAAAGGTAACTGTAAAAGAGTTTCTGCAACAAAGGTCTGATCCCTGGCATGTAGGTCTGATCATTGTGAATAATAAACTATGTATAGCGTGAAAGATAGGTGAGGCATGCAAGTAATAGTTTGAGACAGCTTGCATTGGATATGTGTGAGTGGTTCAAACAAAGCAATTAGATAGGGCTGCAGAGTTGAACACACGTACATACGTTCCAATAGAGGCTGAAGAAGAAAGAGGGACAGAGTGGCCCAGTAAATCTAAAATGTGCGACCCTAGGATTAGTGGCCAAACAAAGTGATGCTCTCGACATTGGGATTGACAATCTCTTTGATCTAGTCCTTGTAAAATATATGATGGTCTGCATATTTATCTTCATCAGTTGCAGACATCTGTTGGTAATAATGTAAATGGCTTCAACATTTCAATCTGATTCCTGAGGTAGGGTAAATATTTCCATCCAGTATCAGCAGGCACAAGTACCAAAACAAACTGTAAATTTAAGTGAATTGCAGGTATGTGGAAGCCTGCATCATACTTCCTTCAAGATCTCTTTCCTACTGCTAATGTGGCCCTTTCTGTTCAGATAAGGAACATTAGCTTCAGGCTTCTAACAATAATTATTGATGTCATAGTACAATGAAAATAGTATGTATATAAATAAAGATGCCCAATCAAAGACCAGAAGCAAAATATATTGGCATATTATATATAAAGGCTGAATCCGTCGATTGAGTTAGACCATCTTGATAGTATATCTGATATTTAGACCTGTTATGGGTGAAACAGCTGATCTCACACTCGATCATAATATCCATTGCACTAACTTATTAAGATATATCTTTGTTCACTGATTCAGCACCTGTACTATGGTTGTTGAATAGGAGTCTGTTGTCAATACACAAGCCTCTGTTGTAGTACTCTCCATATGTGTATTTGTACTTTTGTTTCACGCATGTTATTGTTGAATCAATATATTGAAGCTTTATAACAGCAATGAACATGATCTGTTATTGTAAAATTTCCATCCTCATGCAACAACACAATCTAGCCTCTAATTTGTATTCTAGATATGTACAGATTTTAAATACCTTATGTTGCCTCATGTTGGATGATACACTGTCCATGCCCCCACCTATGTACATCCATCTCAATGTCATCCCTACTGCTAGCATTGTGTTTCCATATACCTTTTCCTCACTGTGATTAAATTATCTTCCTCACATGCTCATACTATGATACAGTGCACACCTGTGCTAATGTCAGGGGGTAGCCAAGTATATAAAAAAAGTAAGTCAAAATAAATGCATATGTTTAGTGTTGTGTGCACCAATATATGATTTGGTGTTAAATCGTATGATATGAACATCAGATTTAACATGGAATGGGTTAACAATTCACCTTCATATATATATTTTGATAAACATCAAAATAGCAAAACCCGAACCAGGTAGTACAGTAATTATATGCATGAATACCTAGTTATGGAGAAATGGCTCTCAAACAATGCAGATTTAAAAACTATTATGTAACACATAATGTACATAATTACATACATGATTATGATCACTAAATACAAGTAATATACACATCTTCCATAGCATAACCCAGGATGTGTATAATGAAGGTTGTTCTATGTACAACACCCTGTTATGTTTGAATAAGTAATACATGTTGATGTCCCAAACCATTAAAAAACGTGAATATAGATAAATAGTTTAAGGTATAACAAAATATGTTTATTAAACACACATATTTCAGTCACAAGTATAAACAACTGTGCATTGGTAAAATGTGTATTTGGTATAACTCCCAGGAGGACAAGAGGCTGTCTGAGAAAAGGACTAATGGAAAGCCAGAAGTTGTAAAAATGCAAAAAATTTATGCATAGCATCTACTACAGTCACATGTGTACATTACACAACAATAATCCTAATCAAATGAAGATATATCTCATCTGTCCTCACCTCGTGAAATAGATGTAACCATTAATGTACATAACACATACATTGTTCAATTAGACAAAATCATGGATTGTGTAATATAATTCAATTATACACATAAAGTGTATTAATAGATGTAGAGCCTGAAAAATGCAAACAAAGATGGTTAAAAACTAAAAACAAAAAGCAAGAGGAGGAAAAATCTCTAGCAAAATATGTATGCACAGTACATTTAAAAACACTGTAACAGTAAAACACATTTCCGGAAATTCATCTACAAGCAGTAGTAACTAGACATGACTAATAGTCATGATGTGGCCTTTCACAATGAAGGTGTGGCTATTAACACATTCAGTGTGCCAATTGGACTATCACTACCTCTGATGTTGTTGAGCTACAGTGATGTAGCAGTTGATAGGTATATAGGTATTATCATAGGCTACTTGATAATAATTATATAATTACATATAAAGACCCATTAATATTCCTTTTTAATACATTTTATTTACAATTTCTATCTATCATACAAATTACATATTTGTGCTTTAAGTTTAATAAGTACAACGAAAAATACAAAAAAGACAAACATACAACATATGGACGCGGACTGAGACTCCAAGCAGGACAGAATTCAAAATCTAATTTTTCTGTGCTCAGGCTGAATACTTCTAACATCTTTATTCAGTTTTTATCTTTAATGCTATATCCTTCTCGCTGGAAATTTCCCATAATTTCCATTTTATTAATGTCTTCATTGGTAGCCCTACAGCGCTAGCTTCTGTTTCTAACTGATGATTTTTATTTATAGCAAGTTTAATTTCATTCCAAGTGGGTACTTTTAGTTGTTTACATTTTATTGCTATTAATAATTTTGTCATTGAAATTATTTGCAAAATAAGTGCTTTCTTTTCTGTTGATATTGTTTTCGGTATAATATGGAGTAGTGCAATCTAAAAAGATGGGCAATAAAGATTTTAATTATTTTGGATATCTTTTCAAACCATATTTTCCATAGGATTTGGATTTGTGGGCATTCCTACCACAAATGAAAAAACTTTCCTTTTAGCCCACACATCCTCCAACACTCATAATTACTTTCTATTGTTGAAAATTCAGACATATTAACCAGATAGAGATACCATCTATTAAGAACCTTACAACATACTTCCCTTGTGGGAGAGTGTTTTTTTTTTTAATGATCAGTTAATTCCAATGCTTTAAACCATATTTCATGTGTCCAGGTCTTACCTATGTCTTTTTCCCATATATCCATATTACTCGTTTTACCCCCTTCGTTTTTATCTTTAAGAATACAATAGCAATTAGATATTAAGAATTTCTTTTATTTAAAGTACATAGTTTTTTAAACGGGGTATTTCTCTCTGCTTATATAAATTATAATTAGATTTTGATATTTTAAAGGGTAAATTATAATAGTCTAACCAAAAGTGGGAAGGTATACTAAATTCTTCTTGTAGAGCTTTGAAAGATTTCACTGAATTTTCACTGTATAAATCTGAGATATATTGAGGCCATAATTGTATTTTGTGATTCGGTAAATTTAAAAGGGCTCTATTTAAGCACATAGCATATTTTATTTACACAAGTTTTTAGCTAGTGAAGACCTTGCTTTTGGATAGAAGTTCACTAACTAAAAACTTTGGTAAAAAAAATATGCTGTGTGCTTAAATAGAGCCCTTTTACATTTACAGAATCACAATTTAATAAGGCTGTTAGTTTCTCAGCAAGTGTCAGTATTGGAGTTGAGGGACTAGGATATTTCACTATTTCCAACTTTTTATTTAATTTAACCCAGAATTTCCAAAGTTTTTCTACTACGATGGCTTCTTTTTTTTATCTTCTTCTTATCATATTTATTATACCATATTAAATATTTTATGCTGTATTTTTCTACAATTTGATTTTCTATTTGCATCCATGCTGTACTAATATCAGAAATATTCCATTCTATTAAATGGCATAGCTTTACAGCATTATGATAAATCTTAATATCTGGGAATGATAATACGCCCCTATTTAAATTTCTTTCTGTAGATTATAGAAAATGTTATGTTTTGTGGTTTTCTTCAATTGTATATGAATTTATTAATTAGATCTTGAAATAGTTTTATCCATAGTTTAGTTAATGGAATTGGAATGCTTCTTAACAGATAGTTACATTTAGGGAGTATAGTCATCCTGATGGATGCTATTCTACCCGAAAAAGAAAGTGTATGTCTTTTCCAAAGTAGAAATATCTCTAAGTTTAGCGTATCATTTTTTATAATTTACTGTCACGATTTGATCTATAGTATTGTTGAATTCAATCCCTAAATGGGTTACATTGTTTTTTTGCCAGTTAAATTGAAATTTCCTTTTTATTTCTTCCGATTCCTGACTTTGTAGATTGTTTAACATCACATCTGTTGTTGACATGTTTAGCTTATAATTTGAGACAGCACCATATTTATATTTTATTCTTTGTAGATTGGTTATTGATTTTATTGGGTCTGTTGGAGTCAACATTACATTGTAGGCAAAGAGGATGATTTTATGTTGCTCTTCCCCGATTTTAATTCCTTTAATATCTCCAGTGGACTTTATCAATTCTGCTAATGGCTCGATAATCAAGGCAAAAATGATCGGAGACAGGGGGCAACTCTGCCTAGTTCTGTTTAATATATTGAATTTATCTTATTTATATCCAAAGCCAACGACAGAGGCTGATGGGAGGACATATTGAGCCTTTATTGATTTGGTGGCAAAGTCGCCGAGGCCATATTTTAATGACGTTAGCTCCATGAACTCCCATCCGACTCTGTCGAAGGCCTTTTCGCCGTCTAATAACATTGTGACCATTGGAATCTTGTTACTTTTTGCATATGTCAAAATGTCAATTAATTTCCTTGTGTTATGAGTACCCTGCCTGCCTACTACAAATCCTGCTTGATCTAGTACAATCAATTTATTTATTACTGAATTTAATCTTTGAGCCAGAATTTTAGCATATAGCTTTATATCGTATTTAGAAGGGATATACAGTGAAAGTTTTTATAATCGCTCAGGTCTTAGGGATATTTACAATTAATACCTTCAGCATTTTTTGTGGGGATTTTTCTTTTTGTTTGATTTCATTAAAAGTATTGCTCAGATGTTTTAGTAATATAGATTGGAAATTTTTATAATAAAAATGGTTGAAGCCATCCGGGCCAGGGGCAGTATGAATTTTCAGTTTTGATATAGCTAATTAATTATTGTAATTTTTTCTTGGTTAAGGTGTTCATTTCTGCTAGCAACAATTCAGGTAATTTAATTTGATCTAAAAAAATCTCAAATTTCTTGAGTTGAAGGATTAATGACAATTTTCTCTTTTTCCAAATTATAGAGAGTACTATAATAATTCGCAAAAACCTCTCCTATATTTTTTGGTTTAGAACAGATATTTCCATGTTCTTCTTTAAATAAATTGACTCGATTCAACAAGGTTTTTTTTCTTAGTTTATTTGCTAACATTTTACCAAATGGATTTGTCTGCTTTCTCCTGTAGAATATTTTTTTATTTAGTTTTGTAAACCTATTTTAGCAATATTTTCTTTCATCTGGGATTTTTTATTAATCCTTTCTATTTTGCTCAACTCAATATATAGATATTTTACATTTTTGCCCCTGTTTTGTTGTTGTGCTTGGAGTTTGATGATAATTCCTCTAATATATGCCTAATAAATATTCCACAATGTGGATTTTGATACTACAAAGTTTTAATTTATTTCAAAGAACTGAAATAATTCATCCATTATCATTTTCTTATTGTGGATACTATTTATCAGTACAGAATCTGATTTCCAAATTGTATCGTAACTATTACTTAGGGCCTGTTTTAAGGCTCATTTTGACCATACCATGATCTGCCCATGATATTGGTCCAATTTCTATTTCTCTTATTTTTTCTAAAGTTTATATGTCTACCAGGAAGAAGTCAAACCTAGAATATGATTAATTCCTGTGGGAATAGTAAGTATAATCTATTTCAACTGGATGGTATACCCTCCAGGCATCAAAAAGATTCAATCCTGCAATTCTCTCCTGGAAGAGTTTGGAAGTTCTTCTAACTTGATGATCTGGTTTAGAATTGTTGCTTGATTTCTTATCTAGTTGTTGATCTGGGTATATATTAAAGATGTCACATCTTTCCACTAAAGTATTTCTGTAATAGTTTAAAGGTCTTATTTAAAACTTGGTTTTGTTCTTTATTGGGGGCATATAGATTAATAATTGTGTATTTTTCATTGTTAATATAGCCTGTCCATATTACAACTCTTCCTCCCTGATACATATGGGTAAAATCTTCCTCTATTTTCAAGCTCTTATGAAAAAAAATGAAGTTCCCCTTGATTTCTTATGAAATGTTGAATTATATGCTGTAGGGTACATAGTATTAATATAATTAGGTAGCCTTCCAGTTTGCCAGTGTGTTTCCTATATGCAAAGCACATCAGCCTTTTCCTCTAAAAAACACTGGAATGCAGCTTTACGTTTAGCTGGGTGATTGAGTCCTTGCACATTTTGTGAAATAAATGAAAGCATTGTATTTAATTATGGAGGAAATTTAACCAAGAGTCCATCCCTTTCCAGACCTCCATAAAGCTCACTCCGCGTCCATAGCACATACCACACATAATACATAACATTTACTTTTTTCGCAGCTTGTTTCTTTTCCTCAAAGTGATGATAATTACCTCTTATCTCCCTGTGCCTCAGCCTGTTGGTGCAGCCAACTTGGCTGTGGGGCCGCAAGAGGGGTGGCATCAACCACAATAATGTTGAACGCCTAGGCGCCAAGTAGGTGGTTCTCCCAGGTTTCATGATATATGGTATTCTCCATTAATCTTTTCCCCCTTTATTTCATAAATCATGTTTAGACAAAACATTCCATACAGTAATCTATCATCAAGACATATCAGTCAGCTTTTTATTATTGCCCTTTTAGGAGTAGAATTATATAAAATGTTGTTATATGTGGATATACTGAATAAGCATTTATGATGCTATCATCATACGGGTGGTTCCCTGCTCCTCTGCCGACCCCCCCACCCTACCCCCACCCCCGTTGCACCCCTCCCTATTAGTAAGGAGAGAAAGTGCACCAGGAAGGAGGGGGAGAGGGGGAGTAAAGGAACAAACATACAAAACCACCCTTTCATACACCTGTTACCCTATATAAATATTAAGAGTGAGTCAAGTATAAGTTTTTATTTAGAAAAAACACAAAACATTGTATGTGCATTTTCCATGTGTTTAATCTAATTGCATACAGTGACACAATACTATTTTTCTTCTATTACTTTAAATTTGTGCATAATTTAATTGGAAGTTATTATATGTGTCTTTTTCAATGATCAATATTGAAATCCAAAGTTTTGATTACAAAGAGGGATTTAAAAATCCATATCAGCTATTTAATTTCCCTATTTGTACGTTGAATATCTATTCTTACATTTCTCAACAAATAAAAACAGCTAAATATTTTTTTTCATTCCTCTTTTCCTTTAGGAGGTTTGAGTCCCCCTTTCTAGAATGCAGTTCAATATTAACCAAAGTTTACTTTTGGATGTGTGCTTATATTCAATTAATACAAAAGTCTATTATGAGTGAATATAAGTGAGGATCTTTATGATACCATCGAACACCAGTGTGTTCCCTGCTCCTTCCCACTCCAGGAGGGAGGGGGAGAGGGGAGGCAAAGAGGGATCTGTCTTGTCATGACCATAACCACAATTTTGCATAACTATTACCCTGTATAAAAAAAAGTGTACATTTACAATTGAAAGTGATCAAAAAAACAACTTGTGTGCATTCTCCATAGGTTTAAATTAATTACCTACAGTGAAACAATATTATTTTGATTTAAAATTATGCATGTAACCTCTTATCTAAAGTTTAATTACAGATTAGTGTTTTTCCCCTTTTTAATTATCGTCCCTTTTTTTAAAAATGTGTTCTTTTCAGTGATCAATATTGAATTCCACAGTGTTAATTAATCTGAGATCCACACATATATTATATCAAACATTATTTTTTCTTTATATATATTATATTATTATTATTATTATCTTTATTTATATTACGCCAACATATTCCGTAGCGCTGTACAGGGGTTTAGTACATGGCAAAAAAACAAACTTAACACCTTATAAAGAATGAAGGGCCCTGTTTTTGAGCTTATAATCAAATCTGCATAGTGCTTGTTTCCAAGGCACGGACACACGATTGGAAACTCGTAAACTTACAATCTAAGGGTTTAGGTGTGATACAAGAGGGTGACAAATGCAAAATGGCAACGTGAATGCAATTTGTTTTGTCAAGTGGAGGTGTCTGTGTGTTGTACTGAAGATTGTGGGTGTAAGTGTTATTAAGCTGTGGAGTGTGCAGTTGTAATTATAAAGGCTGAAGGTGATAAGATTTTTAAACAGGTGTGTTTTTAGTAATTTTTTAAAGGTTTTAAGGCAGGAAGATAATCTAATGGAGTGAGGCAAGGAGTTCCAAATAGTAGGGGCAGCACGAGAAAAGTCATGAAGATGGGAGTGAGAGAAGGTAATGAGAGAGGAGGAAAGAAGAAGGTCGTTAGCAGAACGAAGGGGGCGGTTGGGAGATTATTTTGAAACGAGCAGAGAAAAAGGGGGTGCATTGTTGTTGAGGGCTTTATATGTTAGGGTCATGATTTTAAATGTGATTCGGGAAGCTATGGGAAGCCAGTGGAGTGATTGACAGAGGGGAGCTGCAGACACTGATTGTTTGGTTCATTATGGATTGGAGGGGAGACAGATGAGAGATGGGTAGGCCAGCAAGGAGTGAATTGCAGTAGTCGAGTCGAGAAATGATGAGAGAATGTATTAGAATTTTAGCTGTGTCTTGTGTAAGATAATGACGAATTTTGGAGATGTTTTTTAGGTGAAACTGACAAGATTTTGTTATCGATTGGATGTGAGGAATAAAAGAGAGGGCGGGATCCAATAGGACCCCAAGACAACGGGCCTGTGAGGTGGGAGTGATGATGGTGTTGTCAACAGTGAGAGATATTTGAGGAGTGGAAGCTGTAGTAAGGGTGGAAAGATGAGGAGTTCAGTTTCAGACATGTTGAGTTTGAGTTGACAGGTAGACATCCAGGAGGATATTCTAGAGAGGCAGTTGGAAACTTGAGCTAAAAGAGAGGGGGATAGATTGGGTGCAGAGAGGTAGATTTGAGTATCATCTGCATATAGATGATACTAAAATCCAAAGGATTTTATGAGGGTGCCAAGGGAGGAGATGTAGATGGAGAAGAGGAGGGGCCTGGGACAGAACCTTGGGGAACGCCAATAGACAGAGGGAGAGGTGAAGAAGAGGTGCCAGAGAAGGAGAAGCTAAATGTACAATCTTTTAGATAGGATGTGAACCATGAAAGAGCTGTGCCCTGGATGCCAAATGAGTGCAGAGTTTGGATTAGAAGAGGGTGGTCAACTGTGTCGAAGGCAGCAGAGAGATCCAGGAAAATTAGAATGCAGAAGTGACCCTTTGATTTGGCGGATAGCAAGTCATTGGTGACTTTTGTGAGGGCTGTTTCTGTTGAGTGTTGGGCACGGAAACCAGATTGGAAGGGGTCGAGAAGGGAATTGGAGGAAATAAATTGAGTGAGGCGATTGTAAACAAGCCGCTCAAGTAGTTTAGAAGCCAGGGGAAGTAGTGAGAATTTAGGCTTGTAGTTGGAGGCAGAAGCTAGGTCAGATGAGAGCTTCTTGAGAATGGGTGTAATTATGGCGTTTATTAAGGAGGATGGAAACCTGCCAGTGATTAAGGAGAGGTTGAACAAATGTGTGCGAGCTGGGATAAGTGTGGTGGATAAGGGAGGGATTAGCTGTGAAGGAATAGGATCATGTGGACATGTTGTAAGGTGAGAGGTTAATAATAACGTAGATACTTCATCCTTGGTTACAGGGTCAAAGGAATCCATAGTGGAGAAAGGATTGGGGAAGAGGATGGTGGAATAAGGGCAAAGCTGGGAGGAGAGCTAATTACGGATTGTTTCAATTTTATTTTTAAAGTGGCTGGCAAAGTCATCAGCAGTTAGACAGGAAGGGGAAGGAGGTGGGGGTGGGCAAAGGAGGGTGTTGAATGTAGCAAATAAATGTTTAGGGTTGGAGGACAGGTTTGATATTAGTGATGAGAAGTAGTGTTGTTTGGCAAGATTGAGGGCAGACAAGTAGGAGCGCAAGGTAAACTTGTAGTGGAGAACGTCTGCTGAAGTGCGAGATTTCCTCCATAGTCGTTCTGCAGTGCGTGAGCATCTCTGAATATAGCGTGTTTGTGTAGTGTGCCATGGTTCTGGATGAGAGCAAGGGCGTTTGCTTGTGATTATGGGGGCAAGAGAGTCAAGGGTGTACTGCGAAGTGGCAATGTCAGGGCAGGCAAGGGTGGTGAGGGGGGCTGAGAAGGGGTTTTAGTACATTTGAAAATTGTTGTGGGTTGACTGCTTGAAGGTTTCTGCTGTTTTCTGGTGGCAGGATTTGAAGAAGGGTGTGAGCGGAAGATGAGGTGAGGTTGCAAGTTAGCAGGTGGTGGTCAGATAGGGTCAGTGAGGAGATGTCAAGGTTGGAGATAGTGCAGAGATTAGTAAAAAATAAGGTCAATGGAGTGTCCACCACTGTGAGTTGCGGAATCTGTCCATTGTGAGAGGCCAAGGGAAGAGGTAAGTGCAAGTAATTTTGCAGTTGTTGGGAGGTGGGTTAGTCAGTGGCTATGCTGAAATCGCCAACAATGAGTGAAGGTATATTGGAGGAGAGAAAGTGAGGGAGCCAGGCAGAAAAATTGTCCAGAAATTGAGAGGATGATCCAGGTGGGCGATAGATCACAGCTACTCGCAGAGTGATGGGATAGAAGATGCGGATAGTGTGGACTTCAAAAGATGAGAATTGGAGGAAGGGAACAGGGGGTATGCAGTGAAAAGTAGATTGTAGATTTAGTGAGGGGGTTGTTTTAGGTCAGCTTGGGGATTTTTATTGTATGTATTTAGGGGTTTAATTGTAGGTAGTAAGCGGTATGATTGTAGGTAGTTAGGGGTTTAACTGTATGTAGTTAGCAGTATTATTGTAAGTAGTTATGGGTATTATTGTAGGTAGTTAGGGGTTCAATTGTATGTAGTTAGGGGTGTTACTGTATGTATTTATGTGTTTTATTTCATGTCATGTATGTTTATTCTGTACGTACGGTAGGTTTTTTTCATTTTTCAGTAATGTAGGTTTTTTTATTTTTTAGTAATGTTTTTTTCCTGTATTGTTGGTTATATATTTTCCTGAAATATAGTTTTTTTATTTTTCAGTAATTTAGTTTTTTATATAGGTTATTTATTTTTTAATAATGTAGGGTATTTTTTCCTGTAATGTAGGTTATTTATTTTCATGTAATGACGTTTTTATCCCCTGTAATGTAGGTTATTTATTTTTCAGTAATGTAGGTTTTTTTTATTTTTCTGTATTGTAGTTTTTTTTCTGTAATGTGGAAATTTTAACTTTTCAGTAATGTAGGTTGTTTTATTTTTTGGTAATATTATTTTATTATTTTCAGTAATGTCCTTTTTATTTTGTGTAATTAGGTGGATTTTTTATTTTCTGTAATTAGGTGAGATTTTTATTTTCTGTAATTCTTTTTTATTTTGAGGTTGGATTTCAAAGTCCTACAGGAGGTAATTGAAGCCCGTAGGACTTTGAAATCCAACATCCAGGTTTCAAAGTCCTACGGGCTTGGAGATTGGATTTCAAAGTATTCTGCGAACTTGAGAATGTGTTGCTATTAATTCTAAGACCTAACATAACTTCCCTTTTTAATAATGTACAGTATTGATTTATTATTAGCATTTGAAGTGCTCCAGATATACTGTATGTCATTAAGCTTTTTGCGAGTCCTCCTTTGTACCCCTTAACTTGTGGTTCGACTTTTGCCATTTGCAGACTTGATGGAGTGGTTAGAGAGGGTGGAATCGGAGCAATTGGAAATCGATTTGCGATTTTAGCTTTCTTGTGGCTGTGAAAGATCAAAGACTTGGAGGGGCACTGACTTCTGATTTCCACCATCGCAATGAATTGCATCTTGAGCCCGTAACTTGATCGGAGGCTCCATTTCCGAGCTCCTGAAAGCCTCAATTGAATGAGGCCCTAGATCAGTAAGGACAGAAAATCCATGTAGAGAAGCCACTTATTAAATGTTTAAGGAAACTGTTTAGGAATCATTTATTTTACATTGCTCTGTGACTATATGCAAAGCATCAGTATGTCTCTCTGTTTGTTTTGGTTTTAAATTGTTATTTATTTCCTCCATGGGATATTGAATTATTAACCACATATTAATAAAGGTTTTTTTATATTAAAAGAAAAAAAAAATCTTACAGAAATCTATTTAAAAGTACAGTCCTTTTTCCTTTATGACATAGGCAATATTGATACTATTGTAATATTAGCCAATTAAATAAAGTACATTTTCAATAAAGTTATCTCTTGTGCGTTGTAATCCCTGTCAAAATGGTGTGCAGGTGCTGGAAATGTAAGAAGAAATTATATATCCCAATTAAAAAATCTTTGTTTGCAGTAACTCTTCTTGAAGACTTATGGTAACAATGGCATAGCAGTGTTCCTGTAATATATCTGGTTGCTTATTTTATTTTTTAGCACTAGAGACAGTAATGAAATAGTGGAGGGATGAACAGGGATTTATAGTAGCACAGTTTGACTTTATAGAAAACATATCATGTGGGGGTAATAATTGCCCTTTTCTAGCACCATTTATCCCCATTTTTACCCAGATTTACAGATATACATAGTTATATAGTTACATAGTTACATAGTAATTCAGGTTGAAAAAAGACTTTCAGTCCATCAAGTTCAACCTTTTAAGATGTCCTCTGATCTGCAATATGCAGATCCGTTATTAATTAATTAGTTACTAATTAATTATTAATCATCTATTTAATTATTTACTTATTTGAATTTTTTAAATGTTATTATTAATTAATCCAGAGGAAGGCAAACAGAAAAAAAAACAAGTGAAACTTAGCCAATCGTCTCAAAGGGGGAAAAAAATCATTCCTTCCTGACCCCAGATACTGGTGATCGGATTTCTCCCTGGATCAATACTATCTCTCTAATTATCCAGGATAACCCTGAAGTCCTTTTTTAATTAGAAATAAATCCAGTCCCCTTTTAAATTTATCTATCACTGTCACCACCTCCTCTGGTAGAGAATTCCACAGATTAACCACCCCTACTGTGAAGAACCCTTTTCTTTCTTAAAGGTGGAATCTTTTTACTTCTAACCTCAAGGGATGTCCTCTTGTCAGTTGAAAACCTCTTGGCACAAAAAGCTCCCCTGACAAATCTTTATACTGACCCTGGATGTATTTATATAAGGTAATCATATCTCCTCTTAGACGCCTTTTTTCTAGAGAAAATAAGTTTAATTTGGATAGTCTTTTTTCATAACTTAGCCCCTCCATTCCCCTTATTAGTTTTGTTGCCTTTCTCTGTACCTTTTCCAGCTCTAAAATGTCCTTTTTATGAAGTGGTGCCCAAAATTGTACTCCATATTCCAAATAAGGGCGTAGTAGGGATTTGTATAGTGGCAGAATTATATTTGCTTCCCTTGCTTCTATACCATTCTTAATACTTGCTAATATGTTACTTGCCTTTGCAGCTGCTGCTTGGCTTTGAGCGCTGTTACCTAGGTGGTTGTCCACTAGTACTCCCAAATCCCTTTCAATATCTGATACACCTAGATTTGCTCCATTAAGATTATAAATTGCATGGCTATTTTTCCTTCCCAGATGCATAACTTTAAGTTTATTCATATTAAATCTCATCTGCCATTTAGATGCCCATTCCTCAATTTTATGTAAATCCCTTTGGAGGGAAAGCACATCAATATCTGATTTAATTACCTTGCACAACTTCGTGTCATCAGCAAAAGTGGAGACACCACACTCCAATCCCACTTCTAAGTCATTAATAAATATGTTAAAAAAAGAGAGGACTTTCTTTGTTTCCTAGCACTAGATCAAGACCTCCATGACTTGGACTCAATACTCTTATTTATCACATGTCCCGGCACAGCCCCCAGGGATCAGCAATCAGACCAATAACCAGATTTCACAATAATATCAACTCAGAAGAAAGATTTAATTTTTTGCAGTAGTGGGGAAAATAGCAGTTATACAGGAAATACCAGCTTATAAAGCTCTCATTGCAAACAGATTAATGACACATTGCTGCCAAGGTTCAGCTCTGATTATTCATGCACAGAAGTTTCTGAATCTAGAAAATCGTTATATATGGGATCTGGATTATAGTGATTGGAGATTGGCCACGGCAGGTTATCAATCTTCTATAACCTCTGTTTTCCTTCATTCATTCTGTACGAACTATGGAAAAAAGGGGAGAACTGTTAAGCCTGGACAACAAGGGACCAGCAATCAATATTACAGAAAACAAAACTGGACAAACAGCAAATCTGGGTATTGTATTATACGGTATATGTCCCTGCAGTGTAATGTTTAGTAAAGTGACAGAACTGGGGGACGGGACGGACAAATCCCCCTTGAAGTGTGTGTTTATGTGAGGAGAATTGTTATGCTACATGCAGTATCCCCCCCCCCAGATTTTCTTTGGCTCCTACATCCGTGGTCATGAACAACAAGAACTCTGTATGAAAGAAAATATCCATTTTATGTTATGCAAGAATACAAAATGCAGAATACAGTAAGAAAAGACTCACTTCTTGGTTCTCTCCAGTTTTGTGTTTTAATGTAATGTTCATTTTCACATTGGAGATCTTGATTATTCTAGTATGTGCCAAACCAAAATGATTCTCATATTTTAAATGGGTCACAATTATTATGTCTAACATTTTTAGCGACATGGACATTTTTTATAGAAATCATAAACAAGATATTATTTTGCTGACGAAGCCGATTGTGAGATGATTTGGGCAACTGGCTTTTTATTAATAATTTAACAGTAACTGTTACAAAAAGCCATAAATCATTTAAGGGAACGGTCCAGGACCAACATCTAATAATAACATAGGCATATTTATATTGTCAGGTTCTTGTGATCATCTCAGGATATAAGGAATTGTGTGAGGACATAAGGAGGTGTGCTTGGCATCTTTTCATAAACCTGCTATTTCTAGGTTTAAAAGGTGCATTAAATATGCATTACATATTAATCGAAAAGTAAAGAATACTATTAAATCTAACTTATAATTAAATTCACAACTAATTTTACTTTTAGCACATCAACGTAACAGCATTCAATTTATATTATATAACTTAAAATGATCAGTTAAATAAATGTATTAATTAAGCAAAAGCCAATACAATTAATCAAACCATATGAGTTATAACTAAATATTATGCAAGAATATTCTATTTTATATTTCTGTTAAGGATCTAGCTCTGCCAGATATCTTAATATTTACCAGAGGCTCCATACAACTTGCTCCACAACTATTTCATGTGAGATATATATTCCATGTTTTGTTGCAAAGCATCTATAATAGGCACTGGGTTCCCTGGTGGTCCAGTGGTTAGGATTCAATGCTTTCACCTGGGTTCAATTCCAGTCAGGGAACCAAGAGGTCATGCATGTTTGGGCCTTATCAGTACTTGAATGGGAGACCACCTAGGAATACCAGGAGCTGTATGTTGTGGCCAACCCACTCTGGCAACCCACTCTGCCATGAATACCAAGTGGATCAGCATGGTGTGTTAGTGTCAATGAGGTCACTGAGAGTTGGACTTGACTGAACAACACAAACATAGTAAAGCACATCTTGCTGCACAGAAATGTAAAGAGGGTCACATAGATGCGAAGGTATGCAACTCACATAAACTGTGACCATATGAATAATGTGATAGTCAGTTACCCAGTTGTTCATGCTTACAAGACCACTACATGAGTCTCCCATCTCCCACTTAGCTTACAATACACTAGATTCTTGTTGTAACTTATACAACACATTTTAACTGGTTTAATACCTAATAAGAATATAGAACCTGCTGCCCAATGGGCAGAAACATGATACCATGAAGACCTCAACATTGTCTCCAGTACCTAGGAGCATTCAGTATGAAAAAATATGATGGAAACAGGGTCAACATTGCAGTACACCCACAAACAGAATACATCTCAGCAATCAACCATCAAAATGTAGACAAGCTGAACATTATATAGTCCTTAATGAAAATGAATTTCATGGTGTACGCACCAATATTAAATATGTATATTGTTTTTTTACATGAACCAATACAGTTGGATCATCACCAAGAAAACGAAAAAGAAATACCCTTTTGTGGTTATTTTATTAGCATTCATTCATTACCACAAACTAATATTATATATTTTAAAACTTGTTTTAAACATAGATTTCTATACTCATATTCATATTTTTCTAAAAAATGTTTTTATGCCAATGACTTACACATACCTGAAAAACAAGTGACTTTTTTCTTGTACTCAAGTGGACCCTTTAATGATAAAACTGAACACCATGGCTAATATAAGTGATCAGTGAGTGTGTGATCAGAATGTGTCTTACCAGTTGCCTTCCCATTCTTACAATACATCATATAAGGATGCTTGTAATTTATATTTATTGGTGTGTACTATATTCCTAAAGGTGGGCAGTTAGCTAGGCACCCATCATGATCACTCAGTACACACGCACAAATGGGACCAGTTTTACATTTCAGGAGCCAATGGCTTTCCTCTTGTGCACATACTACTAATTGTTTTGTATGCATGCACACACCACAGTCATCTCCCATGTGCATGTACAAACCACTGTCATTCCCCACGCGCATGCACACACCACTGTCATTCCCCACGCGCATGCCCACGCCACGGTCATTCCCCATGTGCATGCACATGTTGCTGCCATTGCTCTCAAAATGCAGTCATTTTCACCTCTTTTTTTTTTTTTGATGTTCAGTCGTGCCTGATTTTATGTGACCTCATAGACCGTAACACCTTTATGTGTATGGTCATGCTGATCCACTTGGTTTTCATTGCAGATAAACTGGAGTGGGTTGCCAGTTCCTTCTCCAGTGGGCCACAGCATAGAGCTCCTGGTATTCCAAGGAGGACTTGCATCCAAGTACTGACCAGGCCCAACGCCATTGTGGTGTGACCTCTTGGTTCCCTGACTGGAATCGAACTCAGGTCACAAAACAGGTATAAAAAGGGTTCACTGATGGTCCTGTGGTTAGGATTCAGTCCTTTAACTACTGTGACCTGCGTTTCATTACAGTCAGAGAACCAAGAGGTCACACCACAATGGGGTTGGGCCTGGTCAGTACTTGGGGTTGGGCCTGGTCAGTACATGGATGCAAGTCCACCTTGGAATACCAGGCCCTCCCCCTTGGCCCTCCATTTTCCTTCTTACACCAGCTTTCCAGCCCTCTTTCTTTCCTACCCTCTCCATGACCCCATGTTCTCCTTCTCTGCAACTTTTCTCCTTTTCTCTACCCTTGCTCTCAATCTGCTGTTCCCTTTTTCCCCAACATGCTCACCACCTTCTTGTTTCCGCCTCCTCTCTTGCTTTTCCTATAATTTCTGATGAAACTGTGGTCCACTCACACTACTGTTACTCATTAGCAGTGTCACTTAAATTAAATATTAATTACTCATATTGTAACCCCAGCTCGCTGCTGCCTCTGATTCCCTGGCATCCCAAACTCCCTTTTGTCAGTACTCACTTCTTTCACAGCACACACCTCTCTCCTCTTGCTGATGGAGCCTGCAGCTGAGACCTGCGCAGTATTAGCACTTTTCATGCGCAGCAGATAGGAGAGGAGCTACAGGATTTTAAGGAAGCATGGCTGCTCCAGCAATGTGGTGATATGCCTCCACTGCTTGGGAAAGTATTAGTAAGAAAATTATATTTTTTGACACTTAGGAGGTGCCACTCCAAGAGGACAACCCTTAGGCAGATGCCTACCTCGCCTTATGAGAAATCTGGGCCTGGAGACAACCCACACATATTCTTGATTCTAAGATTTTTTTATGTGGTGGGCTAACTCAGTGCTGGAGGGTGTTTAAAACAACACTTCAATAAAGACACCTATATATTTTTAGATAATATAATAGTAGTAGCTTTACATTACCTGGACACTTGCTCACTTCCACACAGGTATTGGAGTCCTCAGTAAGCAGCACAAAGCCTTTCTTGCAGACGCAATGGTTTAACTTGCAGGCTTTAGGACAATCCTTGGGTGGATTCTGATAATTATTACAAGTCAGGGGACAGAGAGTGGCACATTCTGTATTTTCCATGTTGTCTGGACAATCTGTTGTAGTGATCATTGAAAGGTAAGTGTTAGACATTGTGTAAATTAATGGACTGATGTAGCTTGATAAAACCTTCATGTACATTAAACATCATTGAATTCCTTCGCATACGAGCATCTGGGCTGGGACATTTTGTGGATTTCCCATCTATTTCTGGATTAATACAGATTTTAAAATCCCCCCAAACAATCAACGATCCTTGCAAAAAATGTTTTAACCTTTTTGAAAACACTATTTAAGAAACGGACCTGCCTTATATTTGGAGCATATATGTTAAGAATTGTAAATATCTTGTTGTTAATTTTCCCCACCCACATTGAATACCTTCCTTCAGGATCTATGTCTACAAATTCCTCCACAAGATTTAATCTCGTGTGAAAAAATATGGAGAACTCTCTCGCTTTCTTTCTATACATAGCATTGTAAAAATGTTATCACTAAATGTCAGCTTTTTACTCTGTTTCCACTGAGTTTCCTGAAGGCAGAGTATATCTGCCTTCTCTTTCTGAAAGTTTTTAAAATCTGAGCTACTTTTTACCACCAAGTTCAGTCTCTGGACATTATAGCTGACTATTTTTAATTGCACCATTCTCATTTCCATTCATTTTCCTTGGATCTCCCCACATCGCTTACTCATATCTTCTTTTTTAAATAAAAAACTCCCTTTTCAGAGAAATCATTCCTTTTGTCCACATCCCACACCTCGCCACCACTTGTGTGGCTAGGTGAGGGTTCAACAAAAGGGCGTTAAAAGTACTAAGTTTAAATGACACTTAGGCTACCCTTTACAGGATGAAGTTGGTAGATTCATAGATTATCACTCAAAATATATGCAAAGAGCCCATTATAGATATATACAGTGGTAGTAAGAGGTATGAAGTATTCATTTCACCTTACAATTCTCTCCTCTTACTCCTTTGCTCACCTCCTGTTTTGCCTTTTTTCACTCTTGTTGCTTCTCATTCTCTCATATTTGTAGATGTTCTCAATCCCTGCTGAACCCCCTTGTCCCTCCATTTTCCTTCTTACCCAAGCTCTTTTACCCTCTTTCTTTGCTGTTCCCACTGCTATCTGCCGCCCCTCTCCACCACCCAATGTTCTCCTTCTCTGTATCTTTTCTCCTTTTCTCTACCCTTGCTCTCCATCTGCTGTTCCTTCTCCCAACAAGCAAACCACCATCTCATTACCAGGTAGCCCTCTCATTACCGCCTCTGCTTTTGCTTTTCCCATCCTTTCTGCTGAAACTGTGCTCCACTCACACTACATTACTCATTAGCAGTGCCATTTTTTAAATTAAAGAATAACTACTCACATTATAACCCCAGCTCGCAGCACACACCCCTCTCCTCTTGCTGACAGCTGAGAGCTGCGCAGTGTTAGCGCTTCTCACGCGCAGCAGTAAGGGTGAGAAGTAAGACAGGATTTTGAAGCATGGGGTTTATGCATCCACTGCTTGGGAAAGTATTAGTAAGAAAATAATATTTTATTACACTTAGGAGGCGCCACTCCAAGAGGAGTGCCCATAGGCAGATGCCTACCTCGCCTGATGAGAAATCCGGGCCTGGAAACAACCCACACATATTTCTGATTCTATGATTTTTTTTGTGTGGTGGAGGAAAACAAACATAGAACTCATCAACACTTCATTAAAAATACATATATATTTAAAAAAAAAAATACAACAGCAGTAGCTTTACATTACCTTGACACTTGCTCACTTCCACACAGGTTGTGGAGTCATAAGCAAACAGCACAAAGCCTTCCTTGCAGACGCAATGGTTTACGTTACAGCCACGATCACACGCAATGGGTTGATTGCCATAATTATTACACGTCACAGGACAGTTAGTGGCACATTCTTTATATTCCCTGTTCTCTGGACATGCTGTTGGAGTGATCATTGAAAGGTAAGTGTTAGACATTGTGTAAATTAATGGACCACCACAGCTTGGTAAAACCTTCATGTACTTGTACAGTATATAACAAAAGAACAACATTAACACAGATACACAGGGACGGTGTAAAAGCTGGAACGCAACTGGCCGGAACATGATTTTTATAAAATATATCAATTCCAATATCACTGGGATGTGTTAAATATTCTTGATAATATTTAAGAACCAAGACAAATGAAATAGAATACTTTATTAACTCTTTCAAAGCCAAAATATCACCCGGAACAGGCCGTAACACAAATTTTGTAAAATTTTGTAAAATTAACCGAAACTGCTACTAACCAGATAGATCAAATAACTTGGAGGGAAATCTGAATGTGACAGGTCACTTACACAGCTCATTTTAGGCTATTCAGAAGTGCAGTCACACAGCTGTGAGACTTAGAGGGATTGGAATAGATAGGCTTGCACCATAGGTACCTGTGAAAAAGATTATATTGGAGCCCCATGTGATTTAATTACAATACATTGAAAATGGGTTTATATTGACCTTAACTACTTAAATGTTCATCCTAGTTTACGAAACACATCTCATATCTGTTAAATATGTAACATACTAACAACATAAGCTGAGGCATTGAGAAGAATATTTTTTGAAAATCTTAATTTTAATGGACTGCTATTTTCAACATGACAGTAATCCTTCTGGCTTAAAATACGAGAGAACAGATACAGAGCATGTAAAGCAAAAAATCAGTAATAAGGATGACTGCTTCTTATTATCTGTGTGGATGAGTAACATTTACTTAAAGCTTTTCTGAATTATTCAGAGTCTCTCTCTTTCCCCTACTGAATAAATAATGGACAATATTGGTATCTCTGACTCTCTTGGAAGTCGCCATTCTAGTTCTTTAGTATTTCTGACCCAGACAAGGTACTTGAAACTAATTTCTATTAGATTTTTGAAGCTTCAAATAAATGCCACCTATTCCTGTGTGTCTGTAGAATTTTGTATTTCTGACTTTCTGTGAAGATTATAATATGAACTAGTGACTTGCCCATCAAAAATGACGGGGCAATAAAATTTGAAGCCATGGCAATGCTGTTTGACACACAATGTAAAGCTTTTTCTACACTGAGGACCTTCGGTGTTCATTGCAAGCCTCGCGCTGAGCGCCTTTGGCGCTCATAGCGAGCTGCTCCTCTTGTTTACTTTTGGTCCTATGAGCGCCTTTGGCTCTCATGACAAAGACAGCTATATATGTCGATTTTTTGGGTATAATTACTAATTAATTAAATTACTTAATAAATTAATATACTTTACCTATTTGTAATTGATATATGCAGCAATGAATAGCCTAAAAGAGCTAAGTATCTATTTTTATTTTCCTGCAGCATACAATGTACAGTTGGCCTGTTGCTGCTCTGAGGATAAATGTCCTAGCTGTGCATCAGAAATAAAAAATATGCTGCTTGCGCGAGGGCAAACCGTTGCTTTAGTTCTATAAATCGCCATTTTAGATTCGTAATGTGTTAGTGTTGCAAAATGGCGGCGTTTGTGTATGTGCTACGCTGGTCGCAAGCATTTTCCATGCTGCCTAATTGTGTATTTTAGTACCTCGTATGTCCCTGGCAAATGTCGTATGTGCCTGACGGTGTTTTGCGCATTCCGGGCTTGTGTAACCTCATTTTCATTTTCATTTTTTTCAGCAGCCATTTCTTTCCTTGCTTAGGCGATTTTACTCGTTAAATTAGACTTTACTTAGCGTGCAACCTTACTGGCAGATGTCATGGCTGTTCCTCCATGCTTTGTGTGTTTTTTGTATTTTGTATTGTTTTGTGTTGTTTTTGAATGTACGGCATTTCGGCCCTTAACTTTGTATTTTTGCAACATCGCAATTTTTTTTTCTAAGTTCCGCGGGTCGTAATTAAATGTCGTACATCCTTGTCAGTGTTTTCTGCGCTTTGGGGTCGTTAAGCCTCTTTTTTATTTTTTGCCGCCGCATGCAACCTCACGCCCACTGGAAAGGAAGTTGGTGCTCACTGAGCACAGTTTAGCTGGGCCTAGCATAGAGGGAGGAGCTGGGGCTAGTGAGGATGACCAGGGAGGTAGCTGGGTTACAGTTACAAGGGGAAGCAGGGGGAACAGGAGCATGAGGGAGGCCAATTCTGAGTTGGCCAGCACCAACAGATTTGCCAGATTGAGTGAAACTGTTGGGGATGTCCATTCAGGAGGAGCTGTTCCCTCTAACAGCCAGGAGAACAGTTCTACTGGAGGAGTTGGAGGGCAGAATAGGCAGAGCAACAGACAGGTTTGGTTGTAGGGGACTCTATTATTAGGAAGGTAGACAGCAATAGAACGGTTTGCTGTCTCCTGGGTGCTCGGGTTTGTCATGTTGTGGATCAGGTAGACAAATTATTGTCAGGGGCTGGAAATGAACCGGCGGTCTTGGTACATATTGGCTAAAAATGTGGTGCATTAAGGAGGGGTTTGGGTGTTTAGAGCACTAGGCTTACTTCTCACGTCGGTACAATATCTATAGCAGGGATGGATTGCACCTTAATGAACAGGGAGCTTTTGTGCTAGGGCATAGGATGGTAGAACTGCTGAGGGAGTTTTTAAACGAGTAGGTGGGGGGAGGGACGAGATAGAAGTAATGGGGTATTAAGTGTAGAGGGGGTAAGGAACTTATTAACTAGTCATGGGGGAGGAGATGGGGGAGGGGGAGTACAGTCAATAGGGAGGTATTGCTAAGTAACTCAAGTACAGTGGTAGACACTTCAGAACTACAGACTCATAACATTAGGTGTATGCTCGCTAATGCCAGAAGCTTGCCAGGAAAAATGGGAGAGTTAGAATTATTAGCAGTTAATGAGAAATGGGATTTAATAGGCATTACTGAAAAGTGGTGAGATGAATCTCATGATTGGACTGTTAATCTGGATGGTTATAACCTATTTAGGAAAGATAGAGGCAATGGTAAATGAGGAGGAGGGATTTGTCTGTATGTTAAGCCTGAGTTTAAGGCTATAGTCAGAGAAGATATTCATGGTGGACCTAGTGATAAAGTCGAATGTTTGTGGGTAGAGTTAAATAGCGGAGGAGAAAATTCTAAAAGAATATTAGTAGGAGTATGCTATAAACCCCCAAATATAGCTGAAAGTGAGGAAATACTATTATTGTTACAGATTGAAAATGCAGCTAAACACGGGCAAGTTCTAATAATAGAGGCCATCTTAGATTTAGTTATCACAAATAATATTGATATAGTAGCAAATGTAGAAATAGGGCAACCTTTGGGAAACAGTGATCACAACACAGTCTCATTTGAGATTGAATAAAAAAAAACATAACTGTAAGGGGCTAACGAAAACTCTTAATTTTAAAAGGGCAGATTTTAACGGTCTAAGGGCAGCAATACAAAGTATAGACTGGGACAGAGAATTGACAGGTAAAAATACTGAACATAAATGGACAACATTCAAATCCTTAATAAATAAACATACTTATCACCATGCGGAAATAAAAGTAAAAGGAGTAAATCACAAGCCATGTGGCTTAGCAATGAATTAAAGATGAAGACGAGGAGTAAAAAACAAGTATATAAATTATACAAACAAGAGGGGACAGAGACTGCTTTACGGGAGTACAAGGAAATCAACAAGGCAGCAAAAGTGCTATTAGACTGGCTAAAATCGAAAACGAAAAGTTAGTTACAAAGGAGAGTAAGACTAACCCTAAAATATTTTTTAAATATATTAATGGGAAGAAGGCCAGGAAGGAAGCTATAGGAACATTACAATGGGACACAGGCCGTCTGATAACTAGTGACCAAGAAAAGGCAGATGAGCTAAATAGGTTCCTTTCTTCTGTATACACAAGGGAGGTACCAGTGTTTGGGACACCGTAACATAATGGGGCTACACTACCTTCACCCAATAACTGGTTGTCGCAGGAAGAAATCCAAAAGAGGTTGGAAAAAATAAATATTAATAAAGCCACTGATCCTGATGGAATACATCCACGGGTACTGAGGGAACTGGGTTCTGTAATACCAGAACCATTATATCTAATTTTTCCGGATTCCCTCAACACTCGCTACCAGATAACTGGAGAAAGGCAGAGGTGATAACTATAATTAAGAAGGGAGCAAAATTTAGTGCTCATTACAGCATTATAATAACACACTCACTGACAGCACAGGGGGAGAGCCAGGAAGCCTGGAGTGAGGTTGCAAGCAATTCTGAGCCATATTTGGGGGTTTTCGTCAAACTAAAATAGGCTAAGCGAGGAAAAAAATGGCGGATGAAAAACGTAAACATTTCTAAAACTGAATGAAAACGAGGCTGAGCAGACTTAGAAGACACACGACGGCAAACACAGTAACATTTACACCAACAACGCCAGGCAGACGGGACTTAATAAATAATAAATAAATAAATAAAACAAACGGCGTTCAGCGCGTAATATGCAAACACTCAGCAGAGACACAGAGGAGAAATACACAGGGAAGGGACAGGGGGGAGATGGTGGAAAGAGACACATGGCATTCACAAGCACAAACGTTGCAGGTTAACGAAACCTGCAATGAGCAGCCTGTACAGTAGGCGGGAGGAAAGGCTCGCAATGAGATGAGCGGCCCTCAGCGTGGGGCTCGAGATGAACGCCGAAGGTGATCAGTGCAAAGCAGTAAAGTTGAAGTACAAAGGTGCTCAGAGGAGCAAAAGCCTCACATTGTGTGGCAAACAGCATTGCATCAGGCTTGCAATCAAGCAGTCTAG
This sequence comes from Discoglossus pictus, assembly GCA_027410445.1. Lineage (NCBI taxonomy): Eukaryota > Metazoa > Chordata > Amphibia > Anura > Alytidae > Discoglossus > Discoglossus pictus. Next base: position 28,465 of record JAPZIH010000730.1, read on the forward strand.
CAATATATAAAATGCATCTAATCATGTGGGTTTCATGATATGTATTAACCCCTTGAGTCTTGGGATAAATATTACTTAGAAATAACATTTAAAAATAATATTTTTTAATTGCATGTTTGTGGGTTTGAGACTGTTGTGCAACTAATTCTAATGTCTTTTCATGCCTCGCCATGCTATTTATGTATGGTAGTGTGTGTTTAATTGCTGTTACAGCTCTATTAAGTTTTTGAAAAAGCCCTTGCGAGTTCTGTTTAGTACTCATAATATTTTTGACAAAAATGTGATACTTTATTTAATTTCTGGTGACACTTTATTCGCTAGCTAGAGCTATAGGTCTAATAGAATATTGATTTTGTGTAACTTTAACTATTTTGAGCTCGTAATATTTGAGCTGTGCTAAAACCAATGGCGTTCTAAGGTTGTTTTGGTTTTTTGGCTGGGCTGTAGTGATTGTGGGCGGGGAACTCCTAACCGGATTGCGAATAGCTAATACAAAACGTGGCAGTCTTCAGAATGATTTTAAATGTGTGTATAATTTTGCAAACTGGGCAACAGAATAGGGCCCATAGACACATAAACAGGCTTTCCTCTTGTCCACCCTGCTCATACTACTGACTGTTTTGTATGCATGCACACAGCACTGTTATTCCCCATGTGCACGCACATACCGGCAACATTCCCCATGTGCATGCATACGCCGATGTGTTTAAAAAAACAAACATAGAACTCATCACTTCATTAAAGATACGTATATATGTTTTGCTAATACATCAGCAGTAGATTTACATTACCTGGACACTCGCTCACTTCCACACAGGTTGTGGAGTCATCAGAACGAAGCACAAAGCCTTCCTTGCAGACGCAATGGTTTATGTTACAGTCAGCAGTACACACACCGGGTTCATTATGATAATTATTACAAGTCACGGGACATTTAGTGGCACATTCTTTATATTCCATGTTATCTGGGCAACCTGTTGGAGTGATCATTGAAAGGTAAGTGTTAGACATTGTGCAAATTAATGAACCACCATAGCTTGGTAAAACCTTCATGTACTTGTGCAGTTTGTAACAAAATAATAACATTAGCTCTTATACACAGGGACGGTGTAACAGCTGGAACGGGATGAGCCGGAACAGGCCATTTATAAAAAAAAAAATCCATTATCATTAGGATGTTTTAAATACAGATAATATTTATGAACCGAAAATAAAGTCAATATAATACTTTATTAACCCTTTCAAAATACATATCATACGGAACAGACCAGAACGCACACGTTATAAAAGGAATCCATGCTAAAATCATTGGGATGTGTTAGGCCAGAATATAATTATTCATAAAATGAGCCAGAACAGCGACTTCTCAGACAGCCAGAAATAAAAATATGACCAGACACACATGACTAGATGAGATTTGTGTAATAAGCTTCAAAAATTCCACAGAAACTAATTGTAAGCACGGTTTCTGTGCCAGAATACAATATTGTGTAAAATGACCCCAAACTGTGACTTCCCAGAGAGTCAGAAATACCACAACTAATGGGCATTAGGGATTTTTTTTCATTTGTAGGAAAATGTATACCCCAGATCCACTGACTCTCTTGTTATAGTCACAGAGAGAGAAGCATCAACTGTGAATGTCATTGACAAAATAATTCCAAGCTGTAAACATGGGCTCTGCTGGAATCATATTGTAAAAGAGAAGAAGTCTGGGTCTCGGCACAAGGAGGGCAAATTGATGGGAAAGTTAATACCAACAGTGGACAGTAAAAAAAAAATTCTAAGTCCCGCATTGGTCAACTGTTTGCAGCGTAAGGTGATCCCGCGTTGACTAAGTGCCGCATGTTTCAATGTGTGATCGGAGCTACTTTTCATTGCCTTCACTTGTTGCCTCGCTTTGCCTTTGGCGCTCAATGCCTTTGTTCTTAATGGATTGACGGCTCGCCTCGCTACAAGAGGCTCGCAGGCGATGAGCGTCTCCGAGTTAATGGCCAGCCTCGCTTTGCGAGGCTCACAAGCGATGATCGCCTTTGGGGCTCATCGCCGAAGTCATACGCACCACTCAGAGCGTGACGACGTCTCGTAGTTTGACAACTATTATATGTGATATATGTACACACACATAGTGATTGAAGACAGGGTTATCTAGACAAAATCATGGCCTGGGTGTAATAACATGTATAGCAGGCATTGCTGAATCACTACACTCTAGATATGAAGCAGCTCAGCTTAGGATGTGCAGTTTATATTTCTATATCACCACTATATATGGCATCCAATAGAACAACATGTAGTTTGTTAATTATATATGCACCACCGTACACTTAGGAGCACAGCCTTGTAGACTCCAGATTCATAGAATATTACTCAAAATGTATGCAATGAAGGACCCCCAGGGCGGAACCAGTGAGCTGGTATCTGCAGGGGTCACTTGACTTGATAGGACCAAGTGCCGGCGGAGGAGGCGGGGTGCGGGCCTCGCGCGAGAGGTTGCAATTGCTCCGCCGCCATAGGCCAGCGCGGGCGCCATTTTGCCTCACTCTGCAGCAGGCAGGGAAGCAGGCACCCACCCACCCTCCCCTGTATAAGAGCATTTGAGATTGTTAAGTTTTATATATTTATAAAAAAATAAGAAAAAATAAATATATATATTTAAAAAAAAAGTAAATAAATAAATATATGTAATATAATTAAGTAATTATTAAGGAAGATTTGTTGCTCAAATGGTGAGCTTATGTTTGTAGGTATGTGGTTTGTTGCAGCAGAGTTTTAATAGTTGTGTTGGGGCGGGTGGGCGAGTTACGTACTTATGTTTTGATAATATAACAGCAGTAGATTTACATTACCTGGACACTTGCTTTTTTCCACACAGGTTGTGGAGTCATTAGAAAGAAGCACAAAGCCTTCCTTGCAGACGCAATGGTTTTTGTTACAGCCACGATTACACACACCGGGTTCATTATGATAATTCTTACAAGTAACGGGACAGTTAGTGGCACATTCTTTATATTCCATGTTATCTGGGCAACCTGTTGGAGTGATCATTGAAAGGTAAGTGTTAGACATTGTGCAAATTAATGGACCACCATAGCTTGGTAAAACCTTCATGTACTTGTACATTTTGTAACAAAATAACATTAGCACTTATACACAGGGACGGTGTAACAGCTGGAACGGGATGAGCCGGAACAGGCCATTTATAAAAAAAAAATTCCATTATCATTAGGATGTTTTAAATACTGATAATATTTATGAACCGAAAATAAATTCAATATAATACTTTATTAACCCTGTAACGGAGCCCATCACTGTTTTACCCTGTTTTATGGTTATTTATTTCTTATGGTTAAAATATGATCACATTGCTATACTGTAGATATGTTGGTTTATGCTCTGCAGTATATTAGCTCAGACTATTGCAGACACCTAGCAGAATACATAATCCTATTAGGGTCTCCTAGAGGCAGGAGAGCCCTATTGTGTAAAGTGCTCAATGCCTTTGTTCTGCGAGTTTTAATGGATTGACGGCTCGCCTCGCTACGAGAAGCTCGCAGGCGATGAGAGTCTCCAAATTAATGGCTCGCCTCGCTTTGCGAGGCTCACAAGCAATGATCGTCTTTGGGGCTCATCGCCGAAGTCATACGCACCACTCAGAGCGTGACGACGTCTCATAGTTTGACAACTATTATATGTGATATATGTACACACACATAGTGATTGGGGACAGGGTTATCTAGACAAAATCATGGCCTGGGTGTAATAACATGTATAGCAGGCATTGCTGAATCACTACACTCTAGATATGAAGCAGCTCAGCTTAGGATGTGCAGTTTATATTTCTATATCACCACTATATATATGGCATCCAATAGAACAACATGTAGTTTGTTAATTATATATGCACCACCGTACACTTAGGAGCACAGCCTTGTAGACTCCAGATTCATAGAATATTACTCAAAATGTATGCAATGAAGGACCCCCAGGGCGGAACAAGTGAGCTGGTATCTGCAGTGGGGGTCACTTGACTTGGTAGGACCAAGTTTTGGCGGAGGAGGCGGGGGCGGGCCTCACGCGAGAGGTTGCGGTTGCTCCGCTCCCATAGGCCAGCGCGGACGCCATTTTGCCTCACTCTGCAGCAGGTAGGGAAGCAGGCACCCACCCACCCTCCCTTTATAAGATTGTTAAGTTTTTATATATTTATAAAAAATAAGAAAAAATAAATGTATAATATATATATATATATATATATATAAAAAAGTAAATAAATAAATATATGTAATATAATTAAGTCATTATTCAGTAAGATTTGTTGCTCACGTGGTGAGCTTGTGGTTGTGGGTATGTGGTTTGTTGGAGCAGAGTTTTATAGTTGTGTTGGGGCGGGTGGGGGAGTTGCCCGGGCCAATGGTGAGAAGGGGCCGTCCCTACCCCTGGAAAGGTGTGACGACGGTGCAGAGGTTGACCTCTTCAGCGTGGGCTCAAGGGATGGGGTTACTGCCAAGCCCGGGGCTCCTCCCCTTGTAGTGAATTTACATATGCCGTTTGCATATTAATAATAAAACTCGATGCGGCCAGTTGTACCTCCAACAGTTGTGTTGTGTCTTTTTGGGGGGGTCAGGGACTTTGGGTCTTACGGGGTCAAGAGCCTAATAGATATATACAGTGGTAAAATGAGGTATGAAGTACTTATTTCCCCCTAAAATTCTCTCCTCTTTCAGATTTGCTCACCTTCTGTTTTGTATTTTCTTTTTTATCTTGCGGCTTCTCTCTGAACATCTCTTCTTCTCTTACATGCTTAATTTCTCTCCTCCAGATTTGTAGATGTTCTCTCTCTCCCCGCTGAACCCCTTTGTCTCTCCATTTTCCTTCTTACCGCAGCTCTCCTGTCCTCTTTCTTTCCTTTTGCCACTATCTGCCTCCCCTCTCCTTGTACCAATGCTTTCTCCTTTTCTTTCCCCTTGCTCTCCATCTGCTGTTACCCTTCTCCCAACATGCTCACCACTCCTGGTCATTTCTGCTTAAACTGTGCTCCACTCACACTACTTTACTCATTAGCAGTGTCACTTTTTAAATTAAAAATTAACTACTCACGTTGTAACCCCAGCTCGCTGCTGCCTCCGATTCCCTGGCATCTCAAACTCCCTTGTGTCGGCACTCACTTCTCTCACTGCACAGACCCCTCCCCTTTTGGCTGACTAACAGCCTTATTAAATTGAATAGGGCTCTATATAAGCACACAGCATATTTTTTTACAGAAGTTTTTACTTAGTAAACTTCTATCCAAAAGCAAGGTCTTCACTAACAAAAAAATTCTGTAAAAAATATATGCTATGTGCTTATATAGAGCCCTATTCAATTGGCTGAATCGCAATTTAATAAGGCTGTAGGTCTGTAGCTGAGAACTGCGCAGTGTTACCGCAGTAAGGGAGAGGGTCAGGACAGAATTTTAAAGCAGCATTACTTCTCCAACTATGTGGGGATATGCATCCACTGCTTGGGAAAGTATTGGTAAGAGAAACATTTTATTACACTTAGGAGGCGCCACTCCAAGAGGACAACCAATAGGCAGATGCCTACCTCGCCTGATGAGAAATCCGGGCCAGGAAACAACCCACACATTCTCCTGATTCTATGATTTTTTGGTTTGATGGGCTAATTCAGTGCTGGAGGGTGTTTAAAAAAACAAACATAGAACTCATCACTTCATTAAAGATACGTACATATGTTTTGCTAATACATCAGCAGTAGATTTACATTACCTGGACACTCGCTCACTTCCACACAGGTTGTGAAGTCATCAGAACGAAGCACAAAGCCTTCATTGCAGACGCAATGGTTTATGTTACAGTCATCAGTACACACACCGGGTTCATTATGATAATTATTACAAGTCTTGGGACATTTAGTTGCACATTCTTTATATTCCATGTTATCTGGGCAACCTGTTGGAGTGATCATGGAAAGGTAAGTGTTAGACATTGTGCAAATTAATGGACCACCGTAGCTTGGTAAAACCTTCATGTACTTGTGCAGTTTGTAACAAAATAATAACATTAGCTCTTATACACAGGGACGGTGTAACAGCTGGAACGGGATGAGCCGGAACAGGCCATTTATAAAAAAATAAATTCCAGTATCATTGGGATGTTTTAAATACTGATAATATTAAAGAACCAAAGTGAATTCAATATAATACTTTATTAACCCTTTCAAAATACAAATATCATACGGAACAGACCGGAACGCACCCGTTATGAAAGGAATCCATGCTAAAATCATTGGGATGTGTTAGGCCAGAATATAATTATTCATAAAATGAGCCAGAACAGCGACTTCTCAGACAGCCAGAAATAAAAATATCACCAGACACACACGACTAGATGAGATTCGTGTAATAAGCTTAAAAAATTCCACAGAAACGAATTTCAAGTACGGTTTCCGTGCCAGAATACAATATTTTGGAAAATGACCCCAAACTGTGACTTCCCAGAGAGTTCGAACTAATGGGCATTAGGGATTTTTTTTCATTTAAAGGAAAATGTATACCCCAGATCCACTGACTCTCTTCAACTCACATCAACTGTGAAAGTCATTGACAAAATAATTCCAAGCTGTAAACATGTGCTCTGCTGGAATCATATTGTAAAAGAGAAGAAGTCTGGGGCTCAGCACAAGGAGGGCAAATTGATGGGAAAGTTATACCAGCAGTGGACAGTGAACAGGGGGCGGTCCGCCTTGGGCGGCAGTGTGGGGACAGCACTGTGTGTATTGAGAGTGGCGGCAGGGGGGGCAATTTGTGTATTGAGAGCTGAGGCAGGGGGTGGCATTTTATATATGCATCCCTGGGTGGAAAAAGCTGTAGCTAAGATATATGCCAAAGAGGCCCCGTAAGCCTGTAAGTTACAATTTAGAAAGTGAGACTGTCATCATGACGTCAGTAAAACATGGCGTTTAAATGACAAATCATTAGTGTTTAGAAGTATAATTTGCGATCGGGATCGCAATCCAAAAATGTTGAAATGTATAAAAATCAATAAATCAACTGTTCTAGTTCATGCAGGTTCCATGATATGTATTAACCAATTGATTGCCAGGATCGATATAACTTAAAAAAAAAAAAATGTATTGCAGATTTTCGAGCTTAAACTTTTGTGCAATTAATTCTTAAGTCTTTCATTGTTTACCCAATTGGAATGTGAGTAGCTAAAAGACGCCAAATGAATATCAGTAATATTTATGGGCTACTGTAACTGCGATTTGCACAAGTGAATAGAGACCATAGTCTGTCACTTTCAGCATACCCTGAAGGTCTATATAGACCCTCATGGTTTTAGTGGTTAATGTCTTACCATGGGGTTTCTTTAAGGACCCCCATGGTAGTTAGGGTTAACTTAGAATACCATAGAACCCCCATGGTATGGAGTTTCTTTTTAATTGCCACGGAGGTCCTTACAAGGCCTCTGTGACAACGGTTAATTATTTTTGATATTACATTCCATGAAGATCCTGTAAGGCATCGGGAACAGTTTTAGTGCCATGGAGGTCCTTTCAGGATCTTTGTGGCTAGGTCAATGTTTAGATTCAACCAGGGGTCCTGTAAGGCATAGGGGTTAATTTTATGTGCCATGGGTGTCCATTAGGACCACTGTGGTATGGGGTTAGGTGCCACAGAGGTAATTTAAGGGATTGATGTTTAGGTGATATGGGGTCTCAATTAACCCCCATGATTACAGTTGTGGATGAGAAACTAGAGAGGCAATGAATCCTGTGGATTCCCATCTCTATGTGGTAAGAGGGAATACATGGCTGTCCCCTGTGTGTGGGCGGCGGAATACCCAAAGTTTGCCTATTCAATGTACTTTACATGGAGGAATCCTGGGGCTTCGTGGGCCTATATATCTATATATACACACACATGTGCGTGCGCGCGCGCGCGTGTGTGTGTGTATATACAGCAATTGTTTCATATATGGTGGGCTAAGAGTGATAGAAGCCCTCCACCGTAAAAAGTACAGTAGTACAAATAAGGAATAGTACATTAGTGATTCCATTTGAATGTTTAAAAATAAGTTGATGAAAACTTATTTCCTGCTCAAATTTCTCAGAAATACAGTATATGTACTGCAGTCTGGGAAAACTGGGCGGGGCATGCAAATGAGACCACATAATGCACCATCACTCTGTCAATCCAAACCATTTTAAACATGGCTCCTTTTACACATATGCTTACTGTATTTCACAGTTTTAGACATAGCAACGGATGGATTTTTCACAAACCAGGTCACTTAACCACATACAGTACTGTTTCACAGTTACTGCCGATCCTCAGTATGGTGTGAGTGCCTGGTTTGTGTGGTAATTGTTGTAGAGAGTATTTCTATACAGCAATTGTTTCACATATGGTGGGCTAAGAGTGATAGAAGCCCTCCACCGTAAAAAGTACAGTAGTACAAATAAGGAATAGTACATTAGTGATTCCATTTGAATGTTTAAAAATAGTTCTCACTAATGTATATATACACACACACACACACACACACACACATATATATATAATAATATATATATATATATATAAATACATATATATTGAAAAGGTTTTTGTTACATATATATTAATGTAACATAATATATTATAGAGTAACATTGTTACATAGTTACATAGTAATTGAAGTTAAAAAAGACTTTCAGCCCATCAAGTTCAACCTTTTAGGATCTCCTCTGATCTGCAATGTGTAAATTAGTTGTTAATTAATTGATTGATTAATTGATTGGTCCAGAGGAAGGAAAACAGAAAAAAAAGTGGATCTTAGCCAATCATCTCAAAGGGACAAAAAAAAATTTAATTCCTTCCTGACCCTAGCAACTGGCGATTGGATTCCTCCTTGGGTCAATACTCTCTCTCTAATTATCCAGGATAGCCCTGACTGCCCTTTTTAATTAGAAATAAATCCAGTCCCCTTTTAAAGTTATCTATCGAATCTGCTGTCACCACCTCCTTTGGAATAGAATTCCACATATTAACCACCATTACTGAGAATAACCCTTTTCTTTCTTTAAGGTGGAATCGTTTCACTTTTAACCTCAAAGGAAAACTCTTGGCAACACAAGAAAAGGGCACACAAGGGGGGACACAGAGGGCACAAGAGGGACACAGGGGGCAGCACATTTCCCACCCTCAGCTTATACTCGAGTCACTCATTTTTCCCAGTATTTTGTGGTAAAATGGGTGCCTCGGCTTATACTCGGGTCGGCTTATACTCGAGTATATACAGTAAATAGGTATACACAAGGGAGGTAACACTGCAACATAATGGGGCTACACTACCTTCACCAAATAACAAGGAAAGAAAACCAAAAGAGGTTGGAAAAAATAAATGTTAATAAAGCCCCAGGTCCTGATGGAATACATCCAAGGGTACAGAGGGAACTGGGCTCTGTAATATATATAATTTTTCAGGATTCACTCAACACAGGGTCTCTACCAGATGACTGGAGAAAAGCAGAGGTGATACCTATATTTAGGAAGGGAGCAAGAACAAATCCAGGAAATTATAGACCTGTAAATCTCACTTCTGTAGTGGGAAAGCTTTTTAGAAGGGACAATAAGGGATAGTATACAAGAATATGTATTTTTAAAGAAGATTAAAAGTAGGAATCAACACGGATTTATGAGAGATAGGTCATGTCAAAGAAACCTAATTAGTTTCTATGAGGAAGTTAGTAGGAACTTGGATCAAGGCAACTCAGTGAATGTAGTATTTTTGGATTTTGCAAAGGCTTTTGATACAGTGCCACGTGGGAGACTATTGAGCAAACTAAAGGATACAGGAATTGCAGTAAATAGCTGCTCATTGATTGAGAGCTGGCTAAATGACAGGAAGCAAAGTATTGTTGTGAATGGAACATACTGAGATTGGACTAATGTGGTAAGTGGGGTTCCTCGTGGTTCAGTATTAGGTCCTCTCTTTAACATATTTATTAATGATTTAGAAGTAGGATTGGAAAGTATTGTCTATTTTTTTGCTGATGACACTAAGTTGTGCAAGGTAATTAAATCAGATAATGATGTACTTTTCCTCCAAGGGGATTTACATAAATTAGAGAAATGGACGACAAAATGGCGGATGAGATTTAATACAAATAAATGTAAAGTTATGCATTTTTTAAGGAGAAATAGCCATGCAATTTATAATCTTACGGGAGCAAATCTAGAGGTATCAGATATTGAAAGGGATTTGGGAGTACCTGCGGATAACCACCTAGGTAACAGTGCTCAGTGCCAAGCAGCATCTGCAAAGGCAAGTAAAATATTAGCATGTATTAAGAAGGGTATAGAAGCAAGGGAAGCAAATATAATCCTGCCACTATACAAATCCCTAGGATGCCCTCATTTGGAATATGGAGTACAATTTTGGTCACCACTTCATAAAAAAGAAATGTTACAGCTGGAAAAGGTACAGAGGAGGGCAACACAACTAAGAAGGGGAATGGAGGGGCTAAGTTATGAAGAAAGATTAACATAATTAAACTTATTTTCTCTAGAAAAAAGGGGTCTAAGAGGGAATATGATTACATTATATAAATACATCCAGGGTCAGTATAAAGATTTGTCAGGGGAGCTTTTTGTGCCAAGAGGTTTTCAACTGACAAGAGGACATCCCTTGAGATTAAAAGTAAAAAGATTTCACCTTAAAGAAAGAGTAAGGGTGGTTAATCTGTGGAATTATCTAGCAAAGGAGGTGGTAACAGTGGATTTGATAGATAACTTTAAAAATGTATTGGATATATATTTAAATAAAAATGGCATTCAGGGTTATTTTATTTTAATGACTGGAGCATAATAAAGTAATTAAATATAAAAGCTGTGATCAAAGCAAAGAATATAATAATAACAAAAATAAAACCTAAACAAACCTTTAATAATTTGCTGGACGTCAAAAAAAAACATAAGGATTAAAAACCTTGGGTTTAACATGATTTTTTTAATCGTTGCATTTTTAACAATATTTTAAATGAGCAAATAAAGATTGAATTGTTTAAAATTAGTATGTGGCAATAATAATAAAAATAAAGGCTGCATAAAAGGTGTTTCTGTACAACCTTGGTTGGTTGTTCAAGGATTCCTAAATAGGATCCATAGGACAATTTTTTTGTACGCATCTAAATAATAACACCCAGGCCCAATAAACAAACTAAGATCATTTTTTAGCATTATATGTATTAACACATTGATTGCCGGGATCAATATAACACAAGAATTAAACATGAAATAAAGTATTTTTCAGGGCCAATTTGCGAGCTTGTGAATGTTGTGCTATTAATTCTAAGACCTAACATCACTGTAACTTTTAATAAAAGTACAGTAGTGTGGTGATATTTGCATTTAAAGTGCTACGGATTAAAGTCCTCTCTATCACTCGTTGACCTTTGAGCTCCATTTGCGTGTTACTGGGTTGACCGCAAGTGAAATTGTTTCAATTTAATAGCTTGATTGGAATTGTAGTGGTTACGGGCTTGACACATCAAAGGATTTTCGTCCGCAAAGTTCAATGTTCCACATCCCGTAGGCTTTTTTCGCTCCAAACCCCTAGATCGGCAGTGGCTTGCTCTACTGGGCTAATTTAATAGCAGTAAGACTTACTTTCTACGTAGGGGGGATTTAATAAGGCTGACTAAATAGCAGATACTGACACAGAAGGATAAAACACTGTAACTTCAGTTTGCAAGTATCTCCGAATTGGAAGACACCTACATGACTGTCAAAGATAACCTGACTAATGAAGTTACATGGCTTGTTCACACCTCTCTCTTTCATTTATATAGCACTGCTTGATTAATATGGATACATGTACTTTATCAACTGACTGTTATTAAGCATTCATCCTCTTGTAAACTTATTATGGTTTATCAATCATTTATTGTAATCTTCCCATCTCCTCAAGACAAAAGTACAAATTGCAATGCAAGTTTATTGTAAGAAATTGCACTTTTTTCTGATAGTATCCAATTTATAAAGTACTTGGTACTATCTATAATTATAAATTACTAGTAAATTGCCCGTAAAAAATGACAGTATAATTTTTAATGTTTCGCTTTCTCCCCCACTCTCCCACCCTTGTGTCTCTCCTCCCTTCCCTCCCCTGTGTCTTCCCCCTCCCCTGTGTCTCTTCTATCCCCTTCCTCCCCTGTGTCTCTTCCCCCTTCCCTCCCTGTGTCTCTCCCCCATCACTCCCCTGTGTCTCTCCCCCTCAACCCTCCCCGGGGTCTCTTTCCCCATCGCCTCCCCATGTCTCTTCCCCCTCCCCTGTGTCTCTCCCCCTTTTCCCCCCGTGTATCTTTCTCCCTCTACCCTCCTCTGTGTCTCTCTCTTTCTCCCTCTCCCCTCCCCTGTGTCTCTTTCCCCCTCTTCCATCCCTATGTCTCTCCACCCTCTCCCTCGTGTCTCTTCCCCAACCTCCCATGTGTCTCTTCCCCACCCTCCCCTGTGTCTCTTCCCCCTCTCCCCTGTGTCTCTTTCCCCCTTCTCCCCTCTCCTGTGTCTTTCCCCAATCTCCCCTCCCCTGTGTCTTTCCCTCCTCTCCCATGTGTCTCCCCCCCTCTCCCCTGTGTCTTCCTCCCCCTCTCACCTGTGTCTTCCACCCCCTCGCCCCTGTGTCTTCCTCCCATATCCCCTCCCTCTTCTCTTCCTCCCCTCTTCCCTCTCCTGTGTCTCTTCCCCCTTTCCCCCTGTGTCTCTTCCCCCCCTCCATCTCATCCCCTCTCTCCCCTGTGTCTCTTCCCCCACCTCTCCCCTCCCTTTTGTCTCTTCCCCCACCTCTCCCCTCCCTTGTGTCTCTTCCACCCCTCCATGTGTTTTCCCCTCTCCTCTCCCCTTGTCTCTTTCCCCCCTCCTCTGTGTCTCTGCCCACCTCCCCCTGTGTCTTTTCCCCTCATCTCTCCCTCCCCTGTGTCTTCCCTCCTCTTCCATCCCGTGTTTCTTCTCCCCTTCCCCTGTGTCTCTTCTCCGCTCCTCCCTGTGTCTTTTCTCCCCCCTATACCTCTACTATGTCCCTTCCCCCTCTCCCCTCCCCTCTGTCTCACCCCCCTCCCCTCCATCTCTTTCCCCCCTCTCCCATGTCTCTCTTCCCCATCTCTCCTGTGACTCTTCCGACCACCTCCTCCCTCCCCTGTGTCTCTTCCACATCTCCCCTGTGTCTTCCTCCCCCTCTCTCCTGTATCTTCCACTCCCTCTCCCCTGTCTCCCCCCCCCTCTCCCCTCTCCTGTGTCTCTTCTCCCTTTCCCCTCCCCTGTGTCTCTCCCCCCCCCTCTTCTCTGTCTCTTCCCCGCTCTCCCCTGTGTCTCCTACCCCCTCTTCTGTGTCTCTTCCCCCACCTCTCCCCTCCCCTGTATTTTTTTACCTCTCCCCCCTCCCCTATGTCTCTTCCCCCCTCCCTTTGTCTATTCCCCCTCCCCTGTGTCTTTCCATCCTCTCCCCTGTGTCTTCCTTCCCCTCTCCCCTGTGTCTTCCTCCCCTTCTCACCTGTGTCTTCCACCCCCTCTCCCCTGTGTCTTCCTCCCATCTTCCCTTTCCTGACTCTTCCTCCCTTTCCCCTCTCCTGTGTCTCTTCCCCCTCTCCCCCCTGTGTCTCCTTCTCCCCTCCGTCTCGTCCCCCCTCTCCCCTGTGTCTCTTTCCCCGACCTATCCCCTCACCTGTGTCTCTTCCACCCCTCCCCTGTGTTTCTCCCCTCTCCTCTCCCCTGAGTTTCTTTCCCCCCTCCTCTGTGTCTCTTCTCACCTCCCCCTGTGTCTTTTCCCCTCACTTCTCCCCTCCCCTGTGTCTTCCCTCCTCGCCCATCCCCTGTGTCTCTTCCCCCCTTCCCCTGTGTCTCTCACTCCTCTCTGTGTCTTTCCTCCCCCCTATCCCTCTCCTGTGTCCCTTCCCCCTCTCTCCTCCCTTCCATCTCACCCCCCTCCCCTCCATCTCTTTCCCCCCTCTCCCATGTCTCTCTTCCCCCTCTCTCCTGTGTCTCTTCCGACCACCTCTCCCCTCCCCTGTGTCTCTTCCACATCTCCCCTGTGTCTTCCTCCCCTCTCCCCTGTGTCTTCCACTCCCTCTCCCCTGTGTTGTCCCCCCTCTCCCCTCCCCTGTGTCTCTTTCTCCCCTCCCCTGTGTCTCTTTCTCCCCTCCCCTGTGTCTCTTTCCCCCCCTCCCCTCTGTCTCTTCCCCCCTCTCCCCTGTCTCTTCCCCCCTCTTCTGTGTCTCTTCTCCCCACCTCTCCCCTCCCCTGTATCTCTTTTACCTCTCCCCCCTCCCCTGTGTCTCTCCCCCCTCCCCTGTGTCTTCCCCCATCTCCCCTCCCCTTTGTCTATTCCCCATCCCCCTGTGTCTTTTCCCCCCACCTCTCCCCTTTCTTGTCTCTTCCCCCACTGTCCCCTCCCTTGTGTCCCTCCCCCATCACCTGTGTCTTTCACCCTCCCCTGTGTCTTTCTCCCCTCCCCTGTGTCTCTTCCCCATCACCTATGTCTTTCCCCCTCCCCTGTGTCTTGCTCCCCCTCTCCCCTCCCCTGTTTTATCCACCCCCATCTTCCTGCCACCTCCCCTGTGTCTTACTCCCCTCTCCCCTGTGTCTTCCATCCCCCTGTACCCCCATGAGGTGTACCATGTGCGAGCGCATGCGCAGCTCTGTGCGGTCTTAGGAAGTAATGGTAAGTGTGTACGCTCCTATGGGGCATTACACACTACCACAATTATTATAGTTGATACCATGTTTCTCTGCTTCCTAATAACGTTATAAGTGCTTATTTAATAAAATTGTACAAGCCATTTTCTAGGCAAAACTGTCAGTGCAGAAGCATCGATCTTCTACACGTATTTCACCTGCTGCTTTCTTTGTAAATTATGTTCAGTAAACAACATGTCAGTTGAATTACTAATTAGGAACATAATAAATGAGCTTACATTAAGTCTCTCTATTTAAAGGGCCACTTTGGTAATATACTGTATATTCAGAATTTCCTATAACAACATTTAAAATATGAAACGTGATTACAATGTAAAACAATACAATCTCTAATTCATTATCATTTATATGCAATTAAGCTGCTGTGCAATCTGCAATTTTGGCTTTAGCAGATCAACTTCCTGAAGTGGGAGGAGACTTTATAAAACAAGTATCTTTCAGTACAATGGGAATGTGGCAGTTATTTATGCATCATGATTAAAGTGAGGCTTATTAGTTTACAAGCACACACCCACCCGAGAATGTAACAGGCAGCTGTAGGGATAAAAGCAAAATAGAGCCACACTGTTTTTTGTTTATTTTGCTTTGTATGCTTGGGGTGATCACTGATAGGTAAGTGTTAGACAATCTGTGAATCATCTAACTGGACTCATAGATGTTACCACAATATCTGATCGATTTAAAAAAATTTAATCTTAGACTAGAACTATCTCTACCAAATACACTTTCTCTTCCAGGCACCAAAGCTGGTATCATGGGCATAGGAGCCCAAAAAAAATCTGGGGGGGATAATTAAACTCTATTCCCAGTACAGGAAGCAGGGACGGAACTACCTCCTGAGCACACGGTGCAATGCACCAGGGCCCTGCTCGAGGGGGGGGGGGGGGCATTGCTACAGTGTACCTTAAAAACATTTTTTTATTTCTCTGTTTCATTTCTCAATGCCTGTCACCCCCCCCAATACAATTGAAAATTATATTTATATATATATATGTGTATATATATATGTGTGTGTGTATATATATATATATATATATATATATAATATAATATATATATATATGTATATATATATATATGTATATATATGCAATGTGTGTGTGTATATATATATATATAATATATATATATATATGTGTGTGTGTGTATAGATATATATATATATATATATGTGTGTGTGTGTATAGATATATTATACATATATATATATATTATATATATATACATAAGTTGGTGTATATATATATATATATATATATATATATATATATATGAATATGTATATATGTATTGTGTGTGTATATGTATTTATTTTATGAAAAAACATCCTGCTCCATAGCACTGGAAAATCTGGTAATGCATCATTAAGTTTAATTTTTATATTTGTTTGTGTCCCCTATTCATTTAATCCCCAGTTCCTACACCCCTGGCTTTCCAGGGAAATATATGTACTTTTATCCCCATGAGTTAATTACTATTTGAACCAAAGTTTCAATTAATCATTACAATCATTACATTCCTATATTGATTATTTTATAAACATTATACAGACAAAGTATGTTTTATCAATGTTTAAAAAAAAAAAGATATTATATATTATATTATATATATTCTTGTTCCAAACAGTAAATAATTAAGAACTTTGTGTATCACTATACTTAATGTCCTGCTTTTAAATTGAGCCTAACTAGCTCAATTGATTCAGATGAGTAGTTTTTAAACTGGAGTCCAAATGTCACCGTTGGTACACTCTGACCATCATGGTGTCACCAAAACAGAGAGTCTGTTTTTTTTTATTAACATGACTGGTAGTTCTGATCATCTTCTGGGAGCAGAACATGTAAAAGTCTAAAAACATGAAACACCCTCACTAAGGTGTGTACTGAGATGTGAAATGCATGGGAGATCAAAAGACTAAATAAAACATAATATTTGCTCATAAACAATGGCAATTAATGTATATCCGGTAGTAAGAGGGGTTTATCTCTATTTTGTTTTGTTTTTAGTTATGTATTATACTCACTTCATTGAATGCTTTTATGAATGCTTTGTAAAATTATAATACTTTTATCTGAAAACCTGTTTCTTTGTCTCTTCTCTGGTCTGTGGATTCCCATATTTCAGAACCATTTTTCTAAGCTAGAAATATAAGTCTCTATGTTGTATTGCAAAGTTTCTTACTTTGGCCTGCATCTTGCATATCAACGCAGGAAAAGAAGAGCGCTATAAAGAAAGTAAAAAGAAACATATTAATAAAAAAAACATTTTGCCCATTTTATTGCATCTAACCCTACAAGCCAGCTTCTGTTGACTTCTCATTGGACTGCAAAATGATGGGTGGTTGAATAGTATGGGCCTCATTCAATTGTGATTTGGCCAATTGAATAGGGCTCTAAATAAGCACATAACATATATTTTTTAAATAAGTTTTTAGTTAGTGAAAACCTTGCTTTTGAATAGATGTTTACTAACTAAAACCTTATTTAAAAAAATATGTTATTTAGAGCCCTATTCAATTGACCAAATCACAATTGAATGAGGGCCTCAGTGTGTGATAGACCAGAGAGGTTTCTGTTGAATGCAAGATAGCAAGCAATAAGAAAGAACAGAAGAAGATATAACAAAGGGTTTTGGTTAACCTTATTACTGATAATTGTATGGGAGGGTATATCCCAAGTCCATTGCTTCCATGATTTAACATCATTTTCTGTATTTCTGTTTACAAGACATCAGTGTAGAAGGATGGATAGTTCCTGACTCAATGGGCCACATTCAATTGCGAGTTGGCCAATTGAATAGGGCTCTATATAAGCACATAGCATATTTTTTTACAGAAGTTTTTAGTTAGTGAACTTCTATCCAAAAGCAAGGTCTTCACTAACTAAAAACTTCTGTAAAAAAAATATGTTATGTGCTTATATAGAGCCCTATTCAATTGGCCAAATTGCAATTGAATGAGGCCCAATATATATATGAGTGTGTGTACCTGTTGACAGTTCTGGATGTGTCCATGAACATGACTGGGGAGGCATAGGCCCTCATTCAATTGCAATTCGGCCAATTGAATAGGGCTCTAAATAAGCACATAGCATATATTTTTTAAATACGTTTTTTGGTTAGTGAACTTATATCCAAAAGCAAGGTCTTCGCTAACTAAAGACTTCTTTAAAAAATATATGTTATGTGCTTATTTAGAGCCCTATTCAATTGGCCAAATTGCAATTGAATGAGGCCCATAGACATTATTCTAGGCAAGGTAAGTGTTTATATATGTACTATTATATTTGTCCAGAATTTAAATGAGTACTGTTTACATCAGAGAGAGTGCAAGTGTATGCCGTAGAGTGTGTGCATGTAACTGTGTATGCAAGACAGAATGCATGTGGGTGACAGCTCACGTGAGTCTGCGTGACTTGAGAGAGAGCATACGTGCATTAGAGTGGGCTCAGGAGTGTGTGAGTGAAAGACCTTGATACTGAAGGTGTATGAGTGTGAATGTTTTTTGAGATATGTAACTCCATACCAGACTGTGGGTAAAAGTGACTGTGATTGAGACTGAGTGGGTGAGAGAGAAAATGTGTGTGAGTGTGTATGTGATTCTGTGTGTGTCAGAGAGAGTGCGTGAGTATGAGAGTATGAGATGCAACCAAGTGCATGCACCCACTCCCTGCAGTACTAGTGTCCATTAATGTGCTCCACACAGTAATCCCCTAAACTGACTATAATCACTCATTAGCAACCTATAACTATGAATGACTTCGCTTTTATATATTTAAGTCTTATCTTACATATTTAAACATAATACCTATTTATATATTATTCACAAGCATCTAAATACAATTATTTTAATTATTTGCACCTTTATTTTACACATTTACTGTGACAATATGCGTATAACATAAATGTATAGAAAGACGCTACACATAATATGAACTTACTGCACATTGTGGCCCAATATATATATACATACATAAGCAAAGGTCTTACCCAGGGCAATAATGCTGGTGGTGAACCTCAACATCTTGATTTTTATCTGAAAGACAAAAGGTTTCTATTTTCAAAAAAAAAGCTAATATAGTAGAATCCTGGTTATCCGGCACCCGGATAACCGGGACTCTCAAGCAACCGGCACCGACATCAATTCCCCATTTTCAAAAAATTCCTCGAAAACCGGCATAACCGGCACTATCCAGCAGTTCGAGGCCGCAAAAAAAAATACTTACTTTTTTTTTATTGTTTTTTTGGGCCTAAATGGCCCAGTTTAGGTGCTAATGCCTTTTTTTGGGGGGGGCGGGGGTTAAGGGTTGTTAAAACCCTTAAATTCGGGGACTCACGATTAACCAGCAACTACACTTATCCGGCAATAGGGAGTCCCCGTGGGTGCCGGATAGCAGGGGTTTTACTGTAATGAGATTATTCCCTGTCTCACCACATATTGGACTCCCTTCTGCGTTCTTTCTCTTGTCATACACTCACATGTATTTTGTTGCACTTCTGTTTGTCAGTTGCAGTAGAGGTGTAGGGTATTTCCAAATGCCCAAGCATTGTATTTGTTATTTACTAATGCATTTGTATTAATATTATTATTACAACCCCAATTTGACTTTATAATTCTATGTATTTGCACTTTGTTGTGAAGATATAATGCTTAAATCTGCAATTAGGCAATATTTTTATAGCATGTTGTTTTGAAGAACCGGACTTAAAACGGGCAAAAAATGTACAAAAATAAAAAAATGAGTAATTATTAAAATTAATTTGCTTTACTGGAGGCATACATATTTTTTTCTAATCTGATTTTTTTATTATAAGCTGCACTTTCATTTAATCCTTTTCTAAGTTCCACAACATTGTGGCAGCAATTCAAATATAACTATACTAGCGACTTGCCCGTCAAAAATGACGGCAATAAAAACTGAAGCCTGGCAATGCTGTTTGCCACACAATGTAAGCCTCCCCCCTCTACTTTACTGGCCTTGTGATGAGCGCCTTTGGCGCTCATCACAGGCCTTGCAATGAGCCCCTTTGGAGATCATTGCGAGTCTCTCCCTCTGTCTACTTCGTCCCTCGTGTCTTATTTCCCCCCTCCTCTCCCTCCCTTGTGTTCTCCTTCCACCTCGTCTACCTCCTTTGTATCTCCTGCCCCCCTGTGTTTTTACCTCCCTCTCCCTCCCGTGTCTCTAAACCCCTCCCCTGTGTCTCTTTCCCCCTTCTCCCTCCCATGCATCTCTTTCCCCCCCCCTGTGTCTCCCCCAACCCTCCCCTGTGTCTGTTCCCCCCTGGCCTGTGTCTCTTTCCCCCCTCCCCCTGTGTCTGTTCCAGCCTTCCTCGTGTCTCCATTTCCCTCCCTTGTGTATCTTCCCCCCTGCACTCTCTCCCCTGTGTCTCTTCCCCTCCTCTTTCTGTGCCTCTTCCTCCCTGTCTCTTCCCCCCTCACCCTCTGTGTCTCTCCCCACTCTGTGTCTTCCACCCTCTCCCTCTGTGCCTCTTCCCCCGCCTCTCTCTGTGTGTCTCGCCACTGTGTCTCTTCACCCCTTCCTCTGTTCCCTCCCCCCCCCCTCTGTGCCTCTTTCCCCCTCTCTCTGTACCTCTTCCCCCCCTTCCCTCTGTGTCTCTTCCTCCCTCACCCTCTGTAACTCTCCCCCGTGTCTCTTTCCCCCCTCCCTCTGTGCCTCTTCCCCCCTCCCCTCTGTGCCTGTTCCCCCCTGGCCTGTGTCTCTTTCCCCCTTCCCCCTGTGTCTGTTCCCCTCTCCCCCCCCCATTTCCCTCCCATGTGTATCTTCCCACTGTTTCTCCCTCCCGTGTGTCTTTTCCCCCTCCCTACCTCCCCTGTGTCTCTTTCCCACCTATCCCTGTGCTCTCCCCCCCTCCCTCTGTGTCTCTTCCCCACTCTCCCTCTGTGCCGTGCCTCTCCCCCCCCTCTTTCCCCACTCTCCCTCTGTGCCTCTCCTCCCCCTCTTCCCCACTCTCCCTCCCCTCTTCCCGACTCTCCCTCTGTGCCTCTACCCCCCCTCTTCCCCACTCTTTCATCTGCTCTCGGGCCACGCTGCGCGCAAGCGCGGCTTGTGCCGCGCTCTGCGCAATGCGCAGCAGTTTATAATTGTCTAACTGCGATTCGTCTGAAGCGTGACGACGAATCGCAGTTAGACAATTATAATATGTGATGTGGATCTTATCTGCATCCTCAGACTATTTAGGTAGGAAAAACATGTCTGCCCCCAGTAAAGTAAATTGAATACAATATTAAGTTCTTCAACCGTACACATTACAAATTCTGACTTTAATAAGCATCTTAATAAGCACTCTAAGTGTTATCTATTAGCAGAATAAAACCCTAGAGCCCTATTCAATTGGCCGAATCGCTATTTAATAAGGCTGTTAGTGCCCAGTATGCATGTCCTTCCTATCTTTAATATTTGCACTAATTCCATCCTGTGTGCAACAACTCTAGTCTCTTTGACTGGGTGGTAATATTATCTGGAGTGCAGGACAATTCCTTAAAAATAAACAACAATCTTACCCTCCTTTTATATTATGATGGGAAATATGGCTGTGGAGTGATACAGTGATTATAAAAAAAATAGTACAGTTATTATGCATCTACAGCCTTATTAAATTGCGATTTGCACAATTGAATAGGGCTCTATATAAGCACGGGGCATATTTTTTTACAGAAGTTTTTAGTTAGTAGTTAATATGCTATGGGCCTCATTCAATTGCGATTTGGCCAATTGAATAGGGCTCTAAATAAGCACATAGCATTTTTTTTAAGACGTTTTTAGTCAGTGAAAACCTTGCTTTTGGATAGATGATTACTAGCTAAAAACTTCTTTAAAAAATATATTATGTGCTTATTTAGAGCCCTATTCAATTGACCAAATTGCAATTGAATGAGGGCCTCTGTGCTTAAATAGAGCCCTATTCAATTGACCGAATTGTAATTTAATAAGGCTATTAATCCCCTATTTACACTAGGAAACTAAACCAATCCCAAAAACAGCACCAACGCAGGGGCTATCTTTCTATGGGTCTCATTCAATTGCGATTTGGCCAATTGAATAGGGCTCTATATAAGCACAGAGCATATTTTTTTTCTGAAGTTTTTAGTTAGTGAAGACCTTGCTTTTGGATAGAAGTTCACTAACAAAAAACGTCTGTAAAATAAATATGCTCTGTGCTTATATAGAGCCCTATTCAATTGGCCAAATCGCAATTGAATGAGGCCCTATATCTTTAACTCTTTGTGTGAAGCTTTCTACTTACATATTACAAATCATTCAATGGGCATTTTAAGCAAAAGCAGTCAAACAATGCTACAATATTCATGTCTGTACAGGTATATCTCTCTCCATGTCTCCATCTCCACATATCTCCAACTCCTTACTCTATATTTATCTATATCTTTATATCTGTGTTTATCTATCTATAAATCTGACTCTCCCTCTCCATATACCTTGACAGCCTTATTAAATTGGAATTCGGCCAATCGAATAGGGTTGTATATAAGCACATAGCATAATTATTTTACAGAAGTTTTTAGTTAGTGATCTTCTATCCAAAAGAAAGGTCTTCACTAACTAAAAACTTCTGTAAAAAAAATATGTTATGTGCTTATTTAGAGCCCTATTCAATTGACCAAATTGCAATTGAATGAGGGCCTATGTGTTTATATAGAGTCCTATTAAATTGGCCAAATTTTGAATGAGGCCCTCTGTCACCATTTACAAAATATTGTGGGAAATCAGGTATTTTCTCACAAAACATCAACTTTTTTAATTTACAAGTTGAAAAGCAGTTATACTATAAATTACTACTGAAAAGTTGGACCTTTGCACCTTTGATGGCTTGGTCTTTAATAACCAAGTATATTTTTTAATGATGTTCCTAAGTACCCCAGGCTAAATTCTACAAGGATACTCACCAGTGTTAGCTCTCGCTGTGATGATCCTTTGAGGTGCAATGCTCAGAGGTTTTATAGATGAACATAAGATGAGGCTGGATGTGCTAAACTAGACACGTGGCATGAGTCAGTTTGTCTTAGTAACTGTCAGGAAAACTTCTCTGTTTACCATTAAGGCTGATGCAATTATTTTGTTAACCACTGTCATAGAAACCATGCAGATTCTTCCTCTTAGCTGCCATGTTGTGTGCCAGAATATGAACAGAAATAAAATCACGGGTCTCGTTTACCTGAATCAACATGGGTGTAATACCAGCAGATAATGTCATTGGTGGAGACGTCTTGCTTCAAGGCATTAGTGTTATGAACATTGGGTTCTTCCTTGACTGGGAAACTGGAGAAAGTTCTGTAATGCAAGTTTATATATTTCTTAAGAGTTAAATATTTAGGGTCTCGGATATCCTAAGGCTGATTGTCATCCAACAGTTGTGCTTCCTGATACTTCATTAATGTCAAAATGAAAATCTACTGCTCTCATGTACCATCTTCATGATTCACAGGAGCTGGGAGTCTGAATTCTTGCTTTATACTTTGTCATTTTCAGTATTGTAACACTAACCACATGGCAGCCACAGGTGGAACAGGAGGTGAAACGGACCAGGACTCTCCTCTGAGGGTCCCAGTGCAGTTTCACCTCCATCCTGGCCCATACACCCCCCTGTGCCCCCTTAGCCTCACCACAACCCCCACAAGCATTGGCAGTGGGGGCACGGAAAGGGTGATGCAGTGAGGATACGGGAGCCCAGGGTGGCTCAGGGTGGCTCAACACAAAAAAATATTTTGGAACTGCTTGGGCACATTCCATTTCCTCCTCCACTGATGGAACCATTTATAAAATGACATACAATTTAAATTCCACCTACCATCCTTAGCCCCTCTCAGACATAAAATGAAGATGAAATATAAGTTAGCACTCCTTAAAAAAAATATAAAAAATTATGCATCGAGGCAAACATGATCTGGTTCAAAAGAAAACAAAAATGACTTCCTTGTTTGATTAAAAACATGTATAATACTCATTAAAAGCAATTGTGACGCATTAAAATGACTGAGATTTCTATGAAATGTTGAAATAAGTAACTTTGGCCCCTATTCAATTTAGTAATAGTTAGTTACGGCCCGTAATGTAGCCCGTAAACTAATTTGATATTCAGTTGGCGTCTTTTAGCTACCCGCAAACGATTGAAAATCCCTGCGGTTGGTAAAATCGTAACTCCGACCCAGCTAATCCTTTGATTTTTCAAGCCTGTAAATGTTACAATCATAAATCGATATTCAATTGCTACAATTCCGCAAGCCCGCAAATGTTTTCACACCCATAATTGGAAAATGTAGAAGAAAATCTTACAAGTACCAGATAGGACTCGCAAGGGGGTTAAACACCTATTTGTAGCACTGTAAATGCAAATAAAAAATCAATACTGCACTTTAAAACGGGGAAAGCGATGAAAGACATTGCACAACAGCTCTCAATAACATTTTTTTTTAACATTTCATCCCTGTGTTATATCAATCTCGGGAATCAAGGAGTTAATATACCGTATATCAGGCCACATACATGGACTATAACATTTTCTTCATTCATTTTTATTATTTTGTACATTGCCGGATTTTGTATCCAATCGCATATCGGACTTTTAAACTTGAATTGATTGGCTGTTTCTAAATCGGTAGATCACTGAAACACTGAAATGCTACTTACGGGTGCATGGTTTACTGTTTAGGCTTTCAGCCAGGTAGCTGCGGGCTTGAGCAATTGAATCACTGTTGCAAATTCCCATTGAATAAGTGCCTTACACTAGTTAAAATGCTTATGGGCCAGCAGCATTTCTACTCAGTTTGTGTAGGCTCTGAATATGGTGGCCTCAAAAAAACAAAAAAAATTGCGTCTATGCATGTCTATTGCTTATAGGAAAGAAAAATCATTGTTAGTCCCAAAATAATTTTCCATGCTTTTACACTTATGCAAATTTCCCAGCTAATGAAGAGCAATGGTTAAACATATGAAAATTATTATTATTATAGTTAATTTATAACGCACCTACATATTCCGTAGCGCTGTACATAAGTTAAGTTCAGACAAAAATAAATACAAATTAACATATAGCAAAGCAAGGAGGGCCCTGTCTTTGAGCTAGAAATCCAATGTCTATGGCGCATTCCCAAAGTACTTAGGATAGAAGCTTGCAGACTTAGGGCCTCATTCTATTATCGGCCGCAGCCGTTGCGGGGCCGCAAGGACCGGCCGCAAGCTATTCGGCTATTCTATTCCCTTACGGCCGGGATTCCGGCAGGCTTGCGGCCGGTGCCTTGCTATCTCTTGCGGCCGCTCGCGTGCCGGAGGAAAGCCTTTGATCTTAAACGGCCGCAAGAGATTTGCAATTCAATTGCTCCGGGAAACCTCTCTGCAAGGCTAAAAGCGAGCCGCAGTTACTTGCAGGAAAAAGGTCTCGCTAGCACCAATTAAGCACATAAAATAGCTCAAATAAAGCCATCCTGCACTTTGAGAAGACTAAAAGGGATTTTAGGTGTTAGAAAAAATAGCACATAATTATCCTGTACTCAAATCCGTAAAATATTTAATTTTTAATATCCGTAAAATATCCATGTAAAAAGTCCAGAGTGCTTGGAGCACTTCAGACACACCCACGCCGCAGCCGGCAAAAAAACAGTTAATTTGAACTCGGGTTTGGGCAGATGTGCAAGCTTGAGATGGGTTCCTTTTAATCCTCATGTCCCCCAATATGATCCCTAGCATTTACAGAGCTGTACAGTGCAGGCTTGAATTTATTTTTCAGTTTTTATATTTCACAGATTACGGCCGGTTCCAAGATATGCGGCCGGCCGTAAAAGGAGATCCTTGCGGGGCCGTATAATAGAATCGCGAGTTAACTGAACCCTCGCAAGGAATCGCAGCCTTACGGCCGATTTACGGCCGATAATAGAATGAGGCCCTTATAATCTAAGGTATAGGGAGTGGTAAAAGAGGCAGAGAGAGGTTATAAACGTGTTAGGGTGGAAGGTGAGATGCATTTTAAGTGAGGTTTGAAATGTTTTGAGGCAAGAGGATAATCTGGTGGAGCGAGGCAAGGAGTTCCAGAGACTAGGGGCAGCACGAGGAAAGTCCTGGAGGTGGGAGTGAGAGGAGGTGACAAGAGTTGTAGAACGAAGAAGGTCATTAGCAGAACAAAGAGGGCGCGTGGGGGAGTATTTGGAGATGAGAGCAGAGATGTCAGGGGGAGCATTATTGTTGGTGACATCTTGTTAGCTATACAGTATCATAATGTTGAAATGTTAGCTATATAATATTTATATTGGAAATAAAGGTAGATTATTTCAAATTGTACCTATACAGATAGAACAAATAAAAATATTAAGAAAAAAATAACTTAAAACAAGAGGTTTTTCATTAAATATTAGCCATGCTTTAGTTAGACTGTCTATCTCATGGATAATTTGGGAAGATGTCAAAGAAGGGTGAGGCATTGTATATGTTATTTTTACTATAAATACATGTTCACTGAAACAGCATATATTAGTGTCATTTATATTATGAGTGTCCAGGCCCATTCCAGCCTTGTGTAGGTCTACAATCTTGTCCCTGACATCTTTAGACAACTATTTGGTCTTGGCCATGGTGGCGAGTTTGGAATCTGATTGACTGCTTTTATGGACAGGTGTCTTTTATACAGATAACGCTGAGATTAGGAGCAGTCCCTTTAAGCTGATTGATAGGGATCAAATACTTATTTCCCTCACTGACCTGCAAATCAATTTATAACTTTTTTGACATGCGTTTTTTTTTGTTTGTTTGTTTTTTTGTTATTCTGTCTCTCACAGTTAAAATACACCTACCATTAAAATTATAGACTGATCATTTCTTTGTCAGTGGCCAAACGTTCAAAATCAGCAGGGCATCAAATACTCCCCCCCACACACAAAACACACATGTATACAATAACTGTGAAATAATGTATGAATAATAATTTATTGATTCTTGTGTTAAAATATAAAAATGTAAAGTTGACTAAAGTGAAGCTGTGAACAATCTTAGATCCTAACGCTATGAGCTGAAACAATATATATAAAATATTTAAATAACCCAGTGACTGAAAAATACATTATTATTATTAGTAAATGTGTGTTATGCGTAAAAGATGTAACTTCGGTTGCAAGTCCCTTATTAATACAAAAGACATCTTCCTCTAAATGCACTATTGAGTCATCTATATGCACTGTTGAGTCAACTAATCAAATTATCAGTATGAGGTCAGTATCAACTATAATTGTGGTGAGTGTGTAACTCTCCATGAGAGCGTACACAGGTACCATCACTTCCTAAGTCCGTCCAGAGCTGCGTGGTCGTAAGCTGCTGGGGGGCGGGGTGACAGGGGAAAGGGGGAGGGGAAGGAAGATACAGGGGAGAAGGGAGGAAGACACAGGGAGGGGAGAGGGGGAGAGACATAGGCAGGGGAGAGAGGCAGGGGAGAGACACAGGGGATGGGAGAAGTGGGGAGGAGAAAGAGGGGGAGGGGGAAGAGACACAGAGTAGGGCAGGAAGAAGAGACACAAAGGAGGGGAGGGGAAAGACACAGGGGAGGGAGGGGACACAGGGGAGGGGAGAGGTGGGGAAACACAGTGGAGGGGAGAGGGGAGAAGAGACAGAGGGGAGAGGGGAGAAGAGACATAGGGGAGGGGAGAGGGGGAAGAGACAGAGGGGAGAGGGGAGAAGAGACATAGGGGAGGGGAGAAGGGAAAAGACAAAGTGGGGAGGGGGGAAGAGACACAGGGGAGGGGAGTGGGGAAGAGGCACAAGGGAGAGGGGTGAGAGACAAGTTAGGGGAGAGGGGGGAAGAAAAACTGGAGGAGAGACACGGAGGGGATGAGGAAAAGACACAAGGGGAGGGAGAGATACAGGGGAGGGCAGGGGAAGAGACACTAGGAGGGAGGGGGAAAAGACACAAGGGAGAGGCAGGGGAAGAGACACAGGGGAGGAGAGAGGGGTAAAAGACACAGGAGAGGGGGAGAGACATAGGGGAGGGGTTAGGGGAGAGAGACAGGGGAAGAGACACAGAGAGAGGAGAGGGGAAAGAGACACAGGGGAAGGCGGGGAAGAGACACAGGGGAGGGGAGAGACATAGGGGAGGGGAGAGGAGGAGAGAGACAGGGGAGGACACAGGGGATGGGAGAGGTGGGGGAGGAGAAAGAGGGGGAGGGGGAAAAGACACAGAGGAGGGCAGGAAGAAGAGACACAAAGGGTGGGAGTGGGAAAGACACAGGGGGAGGGAGGGGAAGAGACACCAGGGAGGGAGAGGGTGAAAAGACACAGGACAGGGGAGAGACACAGGGAGGGGAGATGGTGGGAAAAGGCGAAAGACACAGGGGAGAGGAGAGGGGGAAGAGACACAGGGGAGGGTGGGAAGAGACACAGGGGCAGAGGGAGGAAGACACAGGCGAGGGAGACAGAGAAAGAGATACAGGGAGGGTGAGGGAGAAAGCGACACAAGGGAGGGAATGGGGAAAGACACAGGGCAGGGGGGTAAGAGACACAAGGGAGGTGGGGGGGGACACAGGGGAGGTGGGGGGAGGTACAGGGAGGGGAGAGGGGGAAGGAAGACACAGGGGAGGGGGAGGAAGAGACAGGGAGAGGGAGAGGAAGACACAGGTTGAGGGGAGAGGTGGGGAAGAGACATAGGGGAGGAGATGAAGAGACACAGAGGAGGGGAGTGGGGGAAGAGAATAGGAGAGGGGAGAGGGAAAAGACACATGGGGAGGGGGAAGAGACATAGGGGAGGGGTTTGCGGTAAGAGACACAAGGGAGAGAGGGAGAGTCAAGTTAGGGGAGAGGGGAAAAGAAACACAGGGGAAGAGACACAGGGGAGGGGGAAAAGACCCAGGGGGGGAGAGACACAGGGGAGGGCAAGTGGAAGAGACACTAGGAAGGGAGGAGAAAAGACACAAGGGATAGACAGGAGAAGAGACACAGGGGATGAGAGAGGGGGAAAAGACACAGGAGAGGGGAGAGACACAGGGGAGGGAAGAGTGGGGAGAGAGATGGGAAGAGACACAGGGAGGGGAGAGGTGGGGAGGAGACAAAGGGGAGGGGGGAAGAAACACAGCGAGGGCAGGGGGAAGAGACACAAAGGAGTGGGGGGGAAAGACACAGGGGAGGGAGGAAGAGACACCAGGGAGGGGAGAGGGGAAAAGACACAGGGAGGGTGGGGAAGAGACACAGGAGGGGAGAGGGGAGGAAGAGACACAGGGGAGAGGAGAGGGCAAAGAAAACACAGGGAGGGTGGGGGAAGAGACACAGGGGAGGGGAGAGAGGAGGAAGAGACACCAGGGGAGGGTGAGTAAGAGACAGGGGGGGATAGGAGAGGACCACAGGGGATGGAGAGGGGAAAAGCGATACAGGGAGGGGTGAGGGAGAAAGAGACACAGGGAGGGAAAGGGCAGGGGGGGTAAGGAGGACACAGAGGAGAGAGGGAGGAAAACACAGGGGAGGAGAGGGAGGAAGACACAGTGGAGGAGAGGGGAAAAGACACAGGAAAGGTGGAGAGATATGGGGGGAGAGGGGAAGAGACACTTGGGAGGGGAGAGGGGGAAGAGACACAGGGAGGGAAGAGGGAGAAAGAGACACAGGGGAGGGGGAGAGGGAGAAAGATACACAGGAGAGGGAAAGGGGGAAGACACAGGGCAGGGGGAAGAGACACAGGGGAGGGGGGAGGGGGAAAGGAAGACACAGGGAGAGGGGGAGGAAGACAAAGGGGAGAGGGTGGGGGGAGGAAGACACAGATGAGAGGGGGAGGAAGACTAAAAGGAGAGGTGGGGAAGAAACAGGGGTAGACGAAAAGACATGCTTTAAGAGAATGCTCCCTGATTTTTAGATTGTTACCTGAATAAAAGACACCTGGGAGCCAGAATCTTGCTGATTGATAGAGGATCAAATATTTATTTACGTTACTGACTTGTAAATCAATTTATAACTTTTTTGACATGCGTTTTCTTGTTTGTTTTTTTTTTTATTCTGTCTCTCACTGCTAAAATACACCTACCATAAAATTATGGACCTGATCATTTCTTTTGTCAGTGGACAAACGTTCAAAATCAGCAGGGGAGGGAGAGGGGTAGGAAGACACAGAGGAAAGGGGAGGAAGAGACAGGGGAGAGGGGAAGGAAGACATGGGATGGGAGAGGGGGGAAAGAAACACCGGAGGGAAGAGGTGGGGTAAGAGACACAGGGGAGAGGGGAGAGATACATAGGGGGAGGGGAAGAGGGAGGTGGACACAGGTGAGGGGGAGGGGGAAGGAAGACACAGGGGAAAAGGGGGGTGAGGAAGACACAGGGGAGAGGAGAAGGAAGACACAGGGGGAGGGGAGAGCGTGGGGAAGGACACAGGGGACGAGATGTAGAGACACAGGGGAGGGGAGAGGGGGAGAAGAGACATAGTGGAGGGAAGAGGGGGAGAAGAGACATAGGGGAGGGGGAGAGGGGGAAAAGACAAAGTGGGGGGACCAGACTGATATACTACAGAATATTTCTCCTGTGAAGTGCACAAGTGAGGTAAAAGAGGTTGCTCTCAGAGTGGCGTATCATGGCCATAGAACTCACCTATTGAGGTTGGTTCGTTCTCTGATGAGCACCTCTGACTTAGTTTTTTCTGTTTATGCAAATTACCCTTTGGGTTTAGTCTCCCTAAGGGTAATAGGGGGACTACCAGACGTGGACCCCTTGCTCACTGTGACTTAGGGAGTTCAACTGCACCTCACTGACGAGGCCCATAAAGGCCGAAACGTGTCCGAGGTTGCTTGTTTCTCCTGTTCATGGGTAGAATTGCCTGGTATTTCAAGGGCTGGGGTCACTCTTTTCAGCGGGGGCCAGAGCTGAGTATACTTCAGGATATTTCCTCCCTGTGAAGGGAACAAGTGAGCTAAAATAGGTTGTTCTCAGAGTGGCTTATCATGGCCATAGAACTAACCTATTGAGGTTGGTTTCGTTTTCTGATGAGCACCTCTGAATTTGTTTTTCTGTTTATGTAAATTACTCTTTGAGTTTAGTCTCCCTAAGGGTAATAGGGGACTCCAGACGTGACGAGGCCCATAAAGGCCGAAACGTGGTCCTGGGTTTTTGCTGTTTCTCCTGTTCAGAATAGAATTGCCTGGAATTTCGGGGGCTGGGTCACTCTTTTGAGTGGGACCCAGACTGATATACTTCAGGATATTTCTCCCTATGAATGGCACAAGTGAGCTAAAAGAGGTTGCTCTCAGAGTGGCGTATCATGGCCATAGAACCTCACCTATTGAGGTTGGCCATAGAACTCACCTATTGAGGTTGGTTCGTTTTCTGATGAGGCACCTCTGAATTAGTTTTTCTGTTTATGCAAATTACCCTTTGAGTTTAGTCTCCATAAGGGTAATAGGGGACTCCAGACGTGACGAGGCCCATAAAGGCCGAAACGTGTCTGGGTTTGGCTGTTTCTCCTGTTCAGGGTTGAATTGCCTGGTATTTAAAGCTGGGTCACTCTTTTGAGTGGGACCAGACTGATATACTACAGGATATTTCTCCCTGTGAAGGGTACAAGTGAGCATAAAAGAGTTTGCTCTCGGGAGTGGCGTATCATGGCCATAGAACTCACCTACTGAGGTTGGTTCGTTCTCTGATGGAGCACCTCTGACTTAGTTTTTCTATTTATGCAAATTACCCTATGGGTTTAGTCTCCCTAAGGGTAAATAGGGGACTCCCAACGTGGACCCCTTGCTCACTGTGCCTTTGGGAGTTCAGCTGCACCTCCACTGACGAGGCCCATAAAGGTTGAAACGCGTCTGTGGTTTGCCGTTTCTCCTTTTCAAGGTAGAATTGCCTGGTATTTCGGGGCTGGGTCACTTTTTTGAGTGGGACCAGACTGATATACTTCAGGATATTTCTCCCTGTGAAGGGCACAAGTGAGATAAAAGAGGTTGCTCTCAGAGTGTCGTATCATGGCCATAGCAACTCACCTATTGAGGTTGGTTTGTTCTCTGATGAGCACCTCTGACTTAGTTTTTCTGTTTATGCAAATTACCCTTTGGGTTTAGTCTCCCTAAGGGTAATAGGGGACTCCAGACGTGACCCCTGCTCACTGTGCCTTTGGGAGTTCAGCTGTACCTCTCTTGACAAGGCCCATAAAGGCCGAAACGCGTCTGTGGGTTTGCTGTTTTCTCCTGTTCAGGGTAGAATTGCCTGATATTTCGGGGAAGGGTCACTCTTTTGAGTGGGACCAGACTGGTATACTACAGGATATTTCTCCCTGTGAAGGGCACAAGTGAGTATAAAGGAGGTTGCTCTCAGAGTGGCGTATCTTGGCCATAGAACTCAACCTATTTGAGGTTGGTTTGTTCTCTGATGAGCACCTCTGACTTAGTTTTTCTGTTTATGCCAAATTACCCTTTGGGTTAGTCTCCTAAGGGTAATAGGGGACTCCAGACGTGGACCCCTTGCTCACTGTGCCCTTTGGGAGTTCAGCGTGTACCTCACTGACAAGGCCCATAAAGGCCGAAACGTGTCTGTGGTTTGCTGTTTCTCCTGTTCAGGGTAGAATTGCCTGATATTTCGGGGATGGGTCACTCTTTTGAGTGGGACCAGACTGGTATACTACAGGAATTTCTCCCTGTGAAGGGCACAAGTGAGCATAAAGGGTAATAGGGGACTCCAGACGTGGACCCCCTTGCTCACTGTGCCTTTGGGAGTTCAGCTGCCACCTCACTGACAAGGCCCATAAAGGCCGAAACGTGTCTGTGGTTTACTGTTTCTCGTATTCAGGGTAGAATTGCCTGGTATTTCGGGCTGGGTCACTCTTTTGAGTGGGACAGACTGATATACTACAGGATATTTCTCCCTGTGAAGGGCACAAGTGAGTATAAAGAGGTTGCTCTCAGAGTGGCGTATCTTGCCATAGAACTCACCTATTGAGGTTGGTTCGTTCTCTGGATGAGCACCTCTGACTTAGTTTTTCTATATATAATATATATATATATATATATATATATGTACAGTATATATAACAAATAATACATTCGTAAGCTCTAAAAGGTGGGGACATGCAAATGAATCCAAAAATAACGATTTTTATACATTGCTCCCTTAAAGCATATGCTCTCTGTATTTAAACAGCTTTTAAGCAAAGCACCGGTTTGGATTTTGCACAAACCAAGAATCACTCTCAAACAGAAATGTTTTAAGCTTACAGATTATCATCATATGGATATATATGGTTTGGGCCTATTCAGGACTTGCATGGTATAATGGTATAATGTTGGGTTTTTAGGTACTGTTTGGGTCTATATAGACGTGCATGTTATTTAAGTTTTTTTTTTCATGTACGGTTTTTGGCCTATAGAGACCCGTATGTTATTTTAAGGTTTTTTAAGGAACGGTCTCTGGCCCTTTAGAGACAAGCATGTTAGAGACAAGGTTTTTCTAGATACGATTTGGGCCTACAGAGACCCGCTTGTAATTTTACGTTTTTTTTTTTTTTTTATATAGAGGCCCGCTGCATATTTTAAATGTTTTAAGGTATGGTTTGGGCATATAGAGACCTACATGTACAGAGACAGATATTAGGTAACTATCTAGGTGATAAAAGGGGACAGTGAGTGGATGGTGGAAGGGATGATGCCTTGCACTCTCTGATTTGTTTGTTTGTTTTATATCAGACCCTGAGAAGGAGAACTAACTGTTGGGTGAGTTTCATTGTGTTATTGAAACAGAAGACAGATTTTATTGTTATTATTTGTCATAGTGCTAAAAAATCTAGAAGTTATCAACAGGGAGAAAAAACTGTGGATCTACTTCAATGGACGGAGCCAGTATAAAGTCATAGGGTGGGGCATATATAGGTCAAATATGACATCAAATGGGTGGAGCCTGTGAAAGAAAAGGGGCCAGGTCTCCTCTGCCGCCCCACCAATTTGGGGCCTCATTCAGTTGTGATTTGGCCAATTGAATTGGGCTCTATATAAGCACAGAGCATATATTTTTACATATGTTTTTAGTTAGTGAAGACCTTTATTTTGGATAAAATTTCACTAACTAAAAACTTCTGTTAAAAAATATTCTCTGTGCTTATATAGAGCCCAATTCAATTGGCAAAATCACATTTGAATGAGGCCCTTGGAAAGTCATCAGCCACTGCTGCATCTCATGTCCATTTTGATAGCCTTAGCAATCACACATGTGTCCCAATAACAGGGTTGCTTGTGGAGTTCAAGGGAGTCCCAAAATCAGGACACCATATATCAGTAAATGATTTCTGCTTGCATTGATCAGCCATACCATTAACTAAAAACTATTTCCATCTATGAAAAGGGTCACTATTGGCAAACTAAAATAATATGCAATGGTATAAAGGAGTAAGAAAAATTAAGTGTTTTCAAAGCTGACTAGATGTCAAATAAAATAGAAGGTGGTAGCAAGCAGCTTGTCTGATTGTGAAGTAACTATCTAAGCAGTCTATATAAGCTGCAATTATTTTATTTTTTTGATCATTCACTACTACTGAAAAACTTTCTTTAGTGTCTCTGTAGAATGAAATTAATTTGATCTAAAAAAGCACAATTATAGCATTATTAAAAAGGTAGAAGCAATCAGATCAAACTGTTGGACGTGGAGGCTGCACAAGCTCCTTGGGTCAGCCCGTAGCGTTGCATGACCCAGCGGAGCCTGTAAGGCTGAACAGCCAATCGGGAACGTCGGGGGCGGGACTTCCGCCCATGTTCGCGCGTCGGGCAGTACAGCACGGTCTCCAGCTGAAACGAACGGAGGTCTGAGGGGCTCCTGCGCAAATAAGTTAAAGTAGGAGGTTAATACTGAGAACCATACCCCAGCTATACAGCACATAAGGGGCAGTGTGAGAGTGTTCTATGTGTTGTGTTTTGTGTATTTTCCTGTCATTTTGTGGTCCGTTTTTGTCAGTCTTGGGTGGGTGTTTTTGCTTGGGCCCGGTATGGATGCTGAGGACATAGAGGCCCTTGCTGGCTGAGGTTAGGACCCAGGCCTTAAGCCAAGGGGTCAGGTGGGTGCAGGACAGGCTGGGACCACCCATGCCTTCTGCAGGAGGCCCTCTTTACATTGCACAGGCTCAGCCTGTAGTGGCTGGTGGCCTAGGCAATAATAGAGGTGCTAGCGGGCTATCCCCCCATCCCAATAGTGCAGAGCCATTAGACCCCGTCCAGTGGAGTGCCAGGCCAAGGGTGCAAAAGGGGATACGGTTAGGGCAGCCAGGACCCTATACCTCTCAGGCAAGAGAGAGCCGGGCCCAAGGGCGGTGAGGGTGAGGGCCTAGAACTCCGGCCACCACCAGTCATTTTGCCCAAAGGGTCTCGGCCGCGGCAAAGGACAAGAAACACCCCTCTACTGCTGGGCATGGCGACTACACGAGAAAGAAGGAACAGAGTTGTCAGAGAGATGAACAGCCAAGACAGCATGGTAGTGATCAACGACGTGCCTGTGACAGCGGCAGTGGCGAGTCTGGCGCGCCCCACTAGAGCTAGAAAGACCACAAGCAGGTACAGTCCACTGCTATTCACCCACACCCCCTTAAGACGACAGAGAGCTGAGACTGAGGGCGTTATGGTTAGGCCACAGCAAAAGGTGACTAATCCCGACCCACAGGTAGACCTTGTAACGCCAGTGTCAGGGGAACTCGTACAGAGGACTACAGAGCCTGTGGCGCTAGCCCATTCCAGCCGCTCAAGCTTAGGTGACCATGACCAGTCCTCAGGGGAGAAGCAGACGGTATGGGCACAGGCATGCAGGTCACGGAGAGCTAGTGACTGTTCCTCCTTCACCCACAGGTCCAGAAGAAGATCAAGATCAAGGAGTAGGAGATCTTGCCGTTGCAGTTGCGCCTGCATGGGATCAGAGAGAGGACGGAGCCCGCGGAGGGCCAGACGGTCAGAGTCCCCAAGCCATCAGGAGAGACAACATTGCAGTAAGTGAGCAGGACGAGCATAGGTGCATGGATAGGGGGCTTAGCGAGGGACGCGTGGGGCGATCAAACAACCAGCGAGGCAGTGGGGCGAGGTGCACCGGCCGTGCTAGTGGCAGCAACGGGGCCCTCTGAGGCAGTGGGTGTCCCGGGCCCGCAAGCAGGCAGTACCAATGCAGCAGTTACCGATGCAGCCATGAGACCAATTGTCTTGTGCTCATTGGACTACTTGGGGGCGCATCTTCCTCTGGATGTAAAAGAAAAAATCTGGAGGAGGGAATTTGTTGAATTGTTCTCTCTTCTTCCCATGCCCAGACAAATGGACACGGGTGAGAGGGGGCTTTGTGATGGCGATGACCGGCGCAGGTTGTATAGGCGGCTGCCTAGGACCTTTGACACATGGCTGCAGGCTTTTTCCATTATGTCCTGTGTGCTATGTGACAGACATCCCGAGCAAGGTTCGGGTTTGTTTATCTACATAGACGAGATTCGCAATGCTCACAAAGTATACAGGGGCATGGCGTGGTGGCGGTACGACGAGGAATTCCGCCAGTACCTGGCATCTAGGCCAGCGATGGCATGAAGCGACAAAGTGGTGGCATACTGGCTGAACATTAGGACACCTATGCGCGTCATGCCGCCCTTTCGTACCGGATCCGGTGGGGTCAAGGGCCCCACCACCGCCGTGTCTACAGGTCTCAATACCTGTTTTGCCTACAATGAAGGGGTATGTAGATGGGCCCCATGCGTGCTCCACCTGCGGCGGCAAGCATCCCCTCGCTAGATGTACCATGCACAAGGAAGGGGGCAGATCAGAGCCCCCTGCAAAAGGGCAAGACTCCCATACGCCTCCCCAACATGCTGCCGTGGCTAAAATGCTACGGTAGCGTGGCGGGCAATGGCGCCGTGGTTCACCTCCTGGAAACGGGTTTCCAGGAGGGGTTCCGGATCACATGCGCAACAGAGCTGCGGGGATCCAAGGCACCGAACTTGCGGTCGGTCCGGGAATTCCCAGGAGTAGCGGAAAAGAAAGTGCAAAATGAGGTGCAGCTGGGTAGGATGGCTGTACCATTTGTTTCCCCTCCTATTCAGGATCTGGTTGTTTCCCCTCTAGGCGTCGTTCCCAAAAAAGAGAAGGGAAAATTTAGGTTGATTCAGCACCTCTTCCACCCCAGGGGGGGGGGGGGGGGTCGGTCAACGACGGGATCACAAAGGATCAGTCGACTGTATCCTATGAAACCGCCGAGATGGTTAGGTTTGCCGGAGCTGGGGCTCTCCTGGTAAACGTGGACATTGAAGCGGCATTCAGGTTGTTACCGGTTCATCCGTCGAGCCACCTACTCCTAGGTTGTTTCGTCGATGGCAGCGATTTCATCGACCTATGTATATCTTACCTATGGGGTGCTCTATATCATGGGCCTACTTTGAGGCGTTCAGCTCATTCTTACAATGGGTTGCGCTCACGGAAACAGGATACAAGAGCATTACGCACTATCTGGATGACTTTCTGTTCGTCGGTCCGGCAGGGCAAGATACTTGCCGTTTCATCTTGGAAGTGTTCACCAAAATCTGTGCCCATAACAAAACTGACGGCCCCACAACGAGGTTGACTTTCCTGGGGATTCAGATCGATTCCAAGACAATGGAATGCAGTCTTCCCTGGGAAAAAGTGGCGAACATGAGAATGGAGCTCAGCGCGCTGGAAGGAGCGCACAGGGTGTCACTGCAACGGTTGCAATCCATCATGGGGAAGTTGAACTTCGCCTGTAGGATTATCCCCATGGTGAGGATATTTTGTAGGAGAATGTCGGTCCCTACCGTAGGCATCGTGAGGCCACATCATTTTATCAAAGTCTTGCGGGCCATGCTGGTTGAAGCACGAGTATGGTCGGTTTTCGTGGCCCATTTTAATGGGACTGTGCTTATTCACAGAAGGAGCGCTACCAGCGCCGATTTGGAACTTTTTACTGGCGGATCAGGGTCAGTTGGTTGCGCCGCATATTTTCAAGGAAGATGGTTGCGCCGCTGCGTGGCGGACATAATGGGTGGTGGCAGGTCTTACAAAGAACCTGACATTTCTCAAACAATTTCCCATAGTGGTGGCGGTTCACATATGGGGTTCGGAGTTTCGGGATCGGCGTGTGTTAGTCGACACAGATAGCATGGGGGTTGCACAAGCAGTGAATAAACTCACGCAACTTCCATACTGGTAGTTCGATTACTTCGTCACTTGGTGTTGTGCTGCCTTCACCTGAACATATGGTTTCAGGCGAGCCACGGGGTTGAAAAATGGCATTGCTGACGCCCTTTCTCGGTTTCAGGAAGAGTGGTTCAGGGTATTGGCCCCCCGGGCGAACGTGCTGGGGGAGGCCATTTCCGCGGAGATATGGGAGCTTGGAGCTGCCAGGTAACGAGACTCATCAGACAGTCTGTTGCCCCGCGACCGCATACAGACGCATGTGGGCAAAAATGGAACGACCTAGTTAAGATGGCCGGTGGGTCTACATCAGAGGATAAGACCCTAGGTATACTGCTTTGGTTTCTGCTGCGGTGTGCTGAGTAAGGCGAGACAAAAGCCGTAGTTGGGAGACAGGTCATGGCTCTGGCTTTCATGTTAAGGGCAGAGGGACCTTACAAAAGAGTTTATAGTGCGCAAGGTGGTGCGCGGCATGTTTCACGGGAATCGCAGGCCAGATACCATGCGGCCGATTACCTATTCTTTGTTGCTGCGAATGGCGCAGGTTTTGGTGGTAACGTGCAGGAACCCCTTTGAATCTCTGCTTTTCCGTACAGCTTTTTCCCTGGCGTTCTTCGGAGCGTTCCAGATAGGGGAGTTAGTAGCGAACAGTAGACACGGTTCCGGGGGCGTGCAGTTGGTGGATACCTGTCTAAGGGAAGGCATGGTAGTAATATGGTTACGGATGTCTAAGACTGACCAGTTGGGCAAAGGAAAAGAGGTGGTGTTGCACCGTGTTGTCACGGAGTGCTGCCCCTATGGGTGTATGGAGGAGTACCTTAGACAGCGACTGGCGGGACGGTGTTCACTGTTGGTTCATGCCGATGGGACAGCGTTATCCCGTTATTAATTTGAAAGGATGCTAAAGGGTGCACTACACAGTCTGGGGTTAGAGCAGTCAGAGTTCGGAACGCACTCTTTCCGAATCGGGGCTGCTACGGAAGCAGCTAGGTTAGGCTTGCCTGACACCGCGGTAAAGCGTATCGGGAGATGGGAGTCGGAATGTTTTCGGTCCTACGTGTGGCCTAGGGCAGTAGTCTAATAGATGTTGCTTTCTGCTTTCAGGAGGACAGAAGCAACTGTGGATCTTGGGCCATTCGTACGTGTACTGGGCCCACAGGTTAGCCGCAGTTACAGAGGGCAAAACACAACTGGACTTCCATGTTACGGACTTGCACATGCGGTGGTTCGGGATTCAAGGCCTGCGGTGGGCGCAGGTGGATGGGCTACTGGAAATGTACGCCCAGCGTTATGAACAGCCAAGCGTAATATTATTACATACCGATGGTAACGACTTGGGTACGGTCCCCATGCGGAGGATGTTGAAGGTGATGAAGCGGGACGTGGAAAGTTGGCTGAAGAAATTTCCGGGGGGTATTCCTGATATGGCCTGAGATGATAAAGAGACGCTCATGGCGGAACGCTCGAGATCCTGTCGGGTTGGACAGATCACGTCAAAAGATCAACCAACAGTTGTAAAGTTTCATCAGAAAGCTGGGTTTCGTCGCCATCCGATACAAGGAGTTTGAGCCAGTCGGGGACGACGAGTTCTTTGGAGAGGATAAAGTGCATTTGACCGAAATCGGGCTAGAGTTACTCATGCTGGAATTCAGGGAGAGTGTTGCGCGGGCCTTAGCTTTAGTGTGCGGGGCATGCAGGGATCGCAGTCTCAGGAGGAGTCCCTCGCTCTGTGGCGGGAGGTGAGATGCTCGGCCCACTGGCCTAAGTGGGTGTGGCCCTACCTCCCAGGGCGTGCTTAATATAAGCATTGGGGCTTTGGGCAGGGCCCTACCTGAGGTCACTGTCCGTGGCCAGGCCCCTACCGCTGGAAGGTATTATGTAAATTATATACAGTTTTTTTATGTTTATGTTAAAATGGTTATTTATGAATAAAAGCTGTGGCCTGTGTTTCTCCCAAATCGGTCGTCGTGTCAATTATTTCACAAAAGCCTAAATGGATCATGCTTGGGTCATGATCGTTAGGTATTATATAGCAGCAAGGTTAACTTCTTTTATTTGTCAGTAAAGACATTTCTGTTTTGTAATATAGTTGCTGATGGATAAAGCTAAGTGATTCTGCAGAGCTAAACAAGTATATCCTGAATGGCATAACTAGAAAGGAGAAAGCAGTAGCTGTTAAATACAATTCAGCATTAAGTTTTAAGATAGCAGCAAATGTAATTATATTTATTACTTAAGTGTGATTACTGAGAGTACTAACTATGAATAAACACTATCAGCCTTATTAAATTGTGATTTAGCAAATTTAAAAGGGCTTTATTTAAGCACATAGCATATTTTTTTTCGGGACGTTTTTAGTTAGTGAAGACCTTGCATTTGGATAGAAGTTCACTAAATAAAAACTTCTGTAAAAAAAATATGCTATGTGCTTAAATAAAGCCCTTTTAAATTTGCTAAATCACAATTTAATAAGGCTGTAAGGGCCTCATTCAATTGTTACTTTTCTGAGATACAGGCCCTCAATTGGAGGTTGCAAGTTATGTAGCTATTCAAATGCCTTTCTACTTGCAGGCTCCGATCTCGTTATTTGCTGCGCGCTACTATCAATTGTGATTCTTAAATTGGCAAGTTACTTCCCTCAAAGCTGTTGATCTTGCTCGGCCGCAAGAGTTGCGGCCACAAAGATCACAAATCGCTATTCAATTGCTCCGATCTACCCTTTGTCAAGCACGTAAATGGCCCAAAGC
Organism: Discoglossus pictus; assembly: GCA_027410445.1. NCBI lineage: Eukaryota > Metazoa > Chordata > Amphibia > Anura > Alytidae > Discoglossus > Discoglossus pictus. Next base: position 69,065 of record JAPZIH010000730.1, read on the forward strand.
GTACCAGAGCGGTACCAAAGAGGTCGAGCGAGGGCTACTAAAGCTTTTACTTATCCTCCCCACTGGTTTTAAACCGCCCCCCCGCCCACACTCCGAAATGAAACCCCCATGACCCCTTCAACATTTAAAATTGTAAACTCTCCGCCGTGGGTCCTTAAGGAGCCAACAGCACACAAATTGGTAAACCCATGCTGCGGGGGTACTGTAAGTACATCCGCGGCACATAACATTAACCCCCCTATGGTGCGGTTTCCCAATCGGGACCCACGCAGGGTCCCTACATCAACCCTTGCTGCGGGGGTCCCAATTAAAAAAAAAAAAAATCTTCCGACGCGCAGGTCGTTAACGGACCTTAAAGGTCCTCAAAGGATTAACCCTATCATTCATGGGGGTCTATACAGAACCCCATAAGCCTCTAATTAACCCCATCACTCATGGGGTCTATACAGACAACCATGAGCCCCTGAGTAACCCCATCAGTGTCATAATGGTCTATATAGACCATTATGGGACAATAATAAACCCTCACATGAACCCTATACATGTCATGACTGATAGGGTTCCTTTAAGGACCTGCACTGCGGGAGATTTACATTTTAAATGCTGAGTGGTTCCCAATTTAGGCCCCCACTGCAATGGTTAATGTGGGTACCCTCCGAGGGTCTCGATGGGGACCCCGCAGAATAGGAGGGTTAATGTTAGTTGCTGCAGGGGTACATTCAGCACCCCTGTGGCATGAAGTTAACAATTGGTGTGCCGCGTGCCCTTTAAGGCCCCGCGGCGGGAAGTTTACATTTTCAAATACTGCAGGGGTTCCAATCGGGACCCAGGCAGCAAGGGGTTGTCGTGGGGACCCTGCGTGGATCCCGATCGGGACCCCTGCATCATGGGTTAATGTGGGGACCCTGCAGCAGGGTTGCCACCTGCATTTTCTCAAGTCCTACGGCTTCAAAGCCCTACAGGTTTGGAGGTTGCAATCATTGATACCATGAAGACGATCTCTGTTTCCATTGGCTGTTTCGATAGAGGGACTTACGGGCTTCATATTCAGGCCCGTAGATGCTACTTCCGACGGCATGGCTTACAATTCTCGCAAAGGGGGACTAACTTGCGGGCCCAGCCAATTGAATAGCAGAGTAAAAATAGAGCTACTCAAGCAAGCATCTCAATAGCAGGAAATCAGGTTTTTGCGCTCGAGTAATGACCCTGAATTGAATGAAGGTCCAAGAAATGTACATATGAAAAAAATATACTGTCTCTATTATAATAATGGCCTAACCCAATGGAAAATGTGTTTGAAGACATTTGATTAAAAAGTAACAAAACAATCCCTAATGTAAACTAAATAGAAAATATGTGTTTGAAAATACTAACATAATCACAAGTTAATGTTAAGTGATTTCTTCATGAATTAATTTTGCAAGAAGGATTTAGAACATAAGATATTGATAATAAGAGAGCCTGTGAAGTTGAATAGTTAAATCCCTGAGGAATTTCACTCAAATATTGCCAACATAAGGACAATAATCAAAAAGGTTATTGATTAGCAGATAATAAGCACTGCCCATAAGAAAACAAAGTAAAAAGATCGGTAAATATACATAAAAGTAGATTGTCATTTGGATGCATTATTTTAATTGTTTGCTTTTTAAGATAAATTCAATTTTAATGTGCTTAATAAAAGCTAAATATTAACAGGAGTTACTTGAAGGCAATCCTTAAAGGTATTTCTTAGTAACCTCTAATTCAATTGCGATTCGGCCAATTGAATAGGGCTCTAAATAAGCACATAACATATTTTTTTAAAGAAGTTTTTAGTTTGCTTTTGGACAGATGCTTACTAACAAAAAACTATGTGCTTATTTAGAGCCCTATTCAATTGGCCAAATTGCAATTAAATGAGGACCTAAGTGGCATGAGTCATTTTGTCTTAGTAGCTATCAGGAAATCTTCTCTATTTACCATAAAGGCTGATGCAATTATTTTGTTAACCATCATAAAAAACATGCAGATTCTTCCTCATAGCTGCCATGTTGTGTGCCAGAATATGAAAATAAATAAAATCACAGGTCTTGTTTACCTGAATCAACATGGGTGTAATACCAGCAGATAATGTCATTGTTGGAGACGTTTTGCTTCAAGGCATTAGTGTTCTGAACATTGGGATCTTCCTTGACTGGAAGGTAGACAAGGAAGCTGGAGAAAGTTATGTTCCATACTGCAAGTTTATATATTTCATAAAAGTTAAATATTTAGACTTATACACCCTAAGGCTGTGTCTCATCCAACAGTTGTGATTCCTAACACTTCATTAATGTCAAGATAAACTGCCCTCATGCACCATCTTCATGATTCATAGGAGACAGAGTTTTAATTCTTGCTATTCACAGGGACATATGTCCGAACTATCACATGGTGTAATTTTAATATCCATCCTGGGCTTTGCAGCATTTCCGATCCAATATCATAAGGCCTATACTAAATATGATTGCATAATAAATAAAAACTTCATATCCAGGGATGTTTATTGCTTATAGGAAAGATAAATCATTGAAGAAGTTGGTCTCAAAATCATTTTCTGTGCTTTTACAATTTTGCAATTCCCCAGCTGATAAAGAGCAATGATTAAACATGTGAACATGGTGACATCTTGTTAGGTATACAATATCATAATGGTTAAAATCTAGCTGTTTAATTTAGATTGGTCGCAAAGGTAGATGAATGTGTATCTATACAGATAGAGAAATATTAGGCAAAAATAAGTTGTTCATTAATTATAAGCCATGCTTTAGTTGGACTATCTATCAGATGGATAGTTTTCGGTACATACTAAAGAAGGATGAGGCGTTTTATTAATAATAATTAATAAGTTCTTATTAATATAAAAAAACGGCCCTTCAAAAATGACGGCATAATATTTGCAAACCTCACAATACTGTTGTTTGCCACACAATGCGAGGCTTGGAAAGTGCGGCTATGCCGGACATTGTCAGCCTCACCATACGCGGCATGGTCTGGCAATGCGAGCCTCGCTATGCACGGCGTCTCTTTCTCCTTCTCTCTTTCTGTGTCCTCTCCCTCCCGCTTCTCTCCTCCTCTCTCCTATCTGCGAGCCTCGCAATGAGCGCCCTTGATGCCCTTTGCAGGCCTCTCATCACAAATGACAGGATAATATTTACTCTCCCCTACCTGTGTGTCTTCCCTAACTCCTTCCCCTGTGTCTCTTCCCTACCTCTCCCTCCCCTGTGTCTCTTCCCCCCATGTCTCTTCCATTCCTCTCCCTCACCTGTGTCTCTTCTCCCCCTCTCCCTCCCTGTGTCTCCCCCTTCCTCCCCTGTGTCTCTTTCCTCCCTCTCCCTCCCCTGTGTCTCTTTCCCACCTCTCCATCCCCTGTGTCTCTTTTCCCCTTTCCCTCTCCTGTGTCTCTTTTACCCTCTTCTACCTCCCCTGTGTCTCTTTCTCCCCTCTCACCCCTGTGTCTCTTTCTTCGCCCCCCCTCCCTCCCCTGTGTCTCTTCCCCCAACTCCCGCCCATGTCTCTTTCCCCCTCTTCCCCTCTCTCTCCCATGTTTCTTTCTCCCCTCTCCCTCCCCTGTGTGTCTCCCCCTCCCTCTCCTGTGTCTCTTTCCTCACAATCCCTTCCCTGTGTCTCTTTGCTCCACTCTCTCTCCCCTGTGTCTCTTTCCCCCTCTCACCCCTGTGTCTCCCTCCCCCCCACTCCCTCCCCTGTGTCTCTTTCCCCCTCTCCCTCCCGTGTTTCCTTGCCACCTCTACCCCCTCTCTCTCTCCTGTGTCTTTCCCCCCTCTACCTCCCCTGTGTCTCTTTCCCCCATCTCCCTCCCCTGTGTCTCTTTCCCTCCTCTCCCTTCCCTGTCTCTTTGCCCCCCTCTCCCTTCAGTGCCCATTGCGAGGCCCGTAATAGCTGCGGAAGAGAGAAGGGGGAGGAGGAGGAAGAGTCAAAGCCGCTTTTTGCGGGCGGGCGCTATGCGCATGCACAAACCCGCAACTTTGTGGCTTGTGTCCAATGAGCACCGTTGGCGCTCCCTGTGAGGCGTGCGGTGAAGATCTTTGTCGTTTATGCAATACTGTGGTGTTTTTTTTTTTCTGTATATGTATTTTTTGATGATAATTAATTAATTAATGAAATCATAAATTAATATACTTTACCTATTCGTAATTAATATATGCAGCAAGCAATGTGCTAACGAGCTAACAATCTTTTTGGATGTTCCTGCAGCATACAATGTAGATTTGCAGTGTTGAGCTGAGGTGTAAGTGTCAGCAATGTGTGCAATGTGTAGTGTAAATAGGCTGCGTGCGTGAGGGGAAACCGTTTGTGTAGCTGTGTACTTCCGCATTTTGTAAGTTAGTGTTGTAAAATGGGGGCGAATGTGTATGTGGTACGCAGGTTTGGATGATTTTGCGTCCTTGCTAATAGTGTATTTTGTACCTCGTACAGGTTTGTGTAAAAGTCGTATGTGCCTGGCGGTGTTTTGCGGGTTTAGGGGTTTTGTAGCCTCGTTTTCGTTTGTTTTGGCGGACATTTTTTCTCTCGCTTAGGGGATTTTCGAGTGTCTAAAGTCTGTAAATTGGACTTACATTTGCGTGCAACTTGACTCCCAGACGTCCTGGCTGTCCCCCCTTGCTGTGTGTAATGTTTTTTTTTAATTTGTGTTTGTATTTTGTATGTTTTTAATGTTTTTCGGTGAGCGTGGTTCGGCCGTTAAGTTTGTATTTTTGCGACCTCGTCATTTTGCATTTTTGGACCTTGTACGTCCTTGGCAAAAGTCGTACGTGCCTGGCTGTTATTTGCGGATTTTGGGTCGTGTAGCCTCGTTTTACTTTTTTTCGCCCGTAATTTTTTTTTTCGCTTAGCCAGTTCTCAAGTTCCAAAGCTCCTTAAGTTAGACTTTAATTGGGGGGTAACCTCACTGGCAGATGTCATGGCTGTCCCCCCATACTATGTGTGTGCATAAGTTCCAATATTTCTAGAGGCCCGAAGAAGGAATATGGGCTGAGTGGCCCAGTACATGTAAAGATAGGAGATAGGATTAGTGGCCAGACAAAGAGTAATTGTCTCAAACTGGGATTGGCAATCTCTTCAATCTAGTCCTTCTAAATATATAGCTACATAGTGATTTAGGTTGAAGACTTTAGTCCATCAAATTCAACCTTTTTAGATCTCCTCTGATCTGCAATACGCAGATTTATTGCTAATTCATCCAGAGGAATGCAAACAGAAAAAAAAAATCCCAGAGAAACATTGCCAATTGTCTCAACAGGGAAAAAATATATAAAATTCCTTCCTGAACCCAGATTCTGGCAATCGGATTCATCCCTGGATCAATACTCCCTCTCTATTTATCCAGGATAGCCCTTAATGCCCTTTTTATTTAAAAATATATCAAATCCCTTTTTAAATTTTTAAATGTATCTATCGAATCCGCTGCAATCACCTTCTTTGGTAGAGAATTCCCCAGATTAACCACCCTTACTGTGAAGAACCCCTTTTTTTTTACTTCTAATCTCAAAGGGTGTCTCCTTGTCAGTTGAAAACCTCTTGCCCCAAAAAGTTCCCTTGACAATTCTTTATACTGACCCTGGATGTATTTATATAAGGTAATCATATCCCCTCTTAGACGCCTTTTTTTCAAGAGTAAATAAGTTTAATTTGGATAGTCTTTCTTCATAACTTAGCCCCTCCATTCCCCTTATTAGTTGTGTTGCCCTTCTCTGTACTTTTTCCAGCTCTAAAATGTCCTTTTTTATGAAGTCATGCCCAAAATTGTACTCCATATTCCAAATGAGGGCGTAGTAGCGATTTGTATAGTGGGAGAATTATATTTGCTTCCCTTACTTCTATACCCTTCTTAATACATGCTAATATTTTACTTGCCTTTGCAGCTGCTGCTTGGTGATCTACATATTTATCTTGAGCAGTTACAGACATTTCACTTTAATTTCTGAGGTAGGGCAAATTTTTCCATCCGGTATCAGCATGAGTTTTTAATGGGGCAAGTGCCAAAACAAATGTAAGTTTAAGCGTATTGCAGGTATGCCGCAGGTTTGAATTCTGGCTGCTGCAGTTGAAAGCTAACACAGTCAGGGATATTTGTCTCCACCTGAAGGCTCTCGTGTGAACACCTTAATGGGCCATCAAAGTAGTGAACTGTTTTGTTTTTTGTAGAAGTATCTAAAAAATTGCTTTACTGCATATAAGATTAGGTTTTCAGACAGAATTCATTAGTAGTCAAATTATTCATAAGGCCTAACAGACTATTCTCCCAGATAAGTACCAGACTGGTTGAATAGAAGTGGATTATCTAGGGCACTGTAAGTTTGTACCAAAGAGAGTGGCTTGTCCCACTGTGGACAACTACCTGTTGTGGCACTTGACAAAAAATGTGCAATAATCACCAGTATATCTTCCTGTTTATGATTTGCTATAAATATGGACACCTTATTTGATAGAACTTCTCATGATATTGGTACATTGTAGGTGGAAGTTTTTGTAAACTGCCTACCTCATTGATTGGTCTAATCTGCAGGATTTGGTTTAGTCGTGTCTATTGAATTTTGGCTAATCATGGTTCGGATGTTTAAAAGGTCAAGCGGGTCTGATTGTACTAAGCCGCTGCCTTCGTGGGTGAAACAGGAAGCCAAGTGGGAGCCGAAGGCTAAAGATTGTTGGAGATATGCAGGTGGATTGTTACTTGCTAATACTGGGGATGAAACAGTTAAATTAGTTCTAAGTAAGCTCTCGAAAGAGGTTCCCTGGTGGCCCAGGGGTTAGGATTCAGTGCTTTTTTGATTCTGGGTTTGATTCCGATCAGGGAACCAAGAGGTCACACTACCCTGAAGCAATGCAGTAGAACTTAGATAGGAGACCACCTCGGAAAACCAGGAGCTGTATGCTGTGGTCCACTGGAGAACAAACTAGCAAGCCACTCCAGTCTCTCTGCCATGAATATCAAGTGGATTTGCATGGTGTTTGAGGTCACAGAGAGTCGGACACGACTAAACAATGCAAACACATACACAAGCCCAGCAAGTGCGCCCAGCAAGTGCGCCCACTCATAACAACAGAACAGTGGGAGGAGTCAGATGGGAGGAGTTAGCTGAATGGTCAGGGACAGATGAAGAGTCAGAGATAGACGATGTAATGGACAAGGGGGGAGCAAGCAGCAGCCCGACCCATAGTGACACATAGTCATATGAGGGATTTGCGACAGAGACAAGGGGGGGGGTTGGCAACAGAACAATGTTTAGACTCCCCCATTTATATAATTGACACGTCCTCTTGGACCTCTTTCAGGGAAGGAATTACTATATTGAGGGATATGAGCTGTGTTACAGGGGTGACTTTAAACCCACTTGTTAATAAGGGGGAAATGCAGGTAGTGAGGGTTAATTGGAAGGGACCAAACATGTTCATATTTACCTCTGTTATGAAACAAAAATTGTTTAATCTCCCCTCATTATGTAAGAAAGTGGCACTTAGTGACGTGGAGGAAATCACGCCTACTAACCCACCCACTCCTCCCGACTCCAGCTTTGACACCTCACAGCCGATGTCAGAGGACCCAACCTCTTCCAACCTAAGAGCTAATTTCAGAATTATTGAGAGGAAAAGCTATATGGACAAAATATGGACAATGATACACAAAGGGGGCAAAACTGGGTCAAACCGAATGATATCAACTGGATCTTCCACATCCACGATTATCCACAAGCATTCGGTTTGATTAAATGGATGAATGGATTATTGAAGCAGCAACTGTGTAAACAGTCTCCATATGAGTGTATGTTAGGTGGCCATCAAGATGGTAGTTGTGCTAACTCATCACACACAGTTAACACCACAAGGAATAGGTACCACTGTTCTAGTGAAAGTAAGCACCATCATAACTGAAATCTCCCCACCAGCCCATGTGTATTTCATTCCTAATACAGAGGATCAAAACATAGTTATGTGGGAGCCTGATATGGGAATATGGTTTCCTCCAGGTGCAATGGAACATGAGTTGTTGGCTGAGGAGAAGGTGGGTGGCTAATTTTGGTACCCAAAACTCAGAGACTGACAAACAACCTGTGGTAGGGATACTTGTATGGAGAGCCCCCCTCAGTCAAATATAAAAATGTTAAAAAAGAAGCAGGGAAAGGTAAATGCAACTGGAACGGGGGTAACATTTCTTTTTTTTATATTAAGGTCAAACTAACTTTTTCTATGTTCCTTAATACCTATTGATTTCTAAAGATGGATCTTGTACAACACACGCTGGATACTAATATGCTGCTTTCTGAGGTACAGTGTAGGAGACTCCCAATCCTTTTCATGAGCTCTTTCTGGGGATGGTGCACTCATTCAACAAAACCAATTGCTGGGTGCGTAATGCCATACCATACACATCTGCTCTGATTCTACCTTTGAATGCCTTTTTTTTAAATGTTCCAGAGATCCAACAGATGAAGAATGGACTATTTGTAATCTAATATATAATCTTGCTGCAGGAAAAAATTACTCATTCAAGAAAAATGAAGGCGCCCATTGCAAGGCCTGGGATTAGTGCTAAAGTTACGGGATAGTGCATGTGCACATGCTTAAATTAACTTGCAACCTGACTCACAGGCTCCCTGCCTCTGCCACTGTGGTGGGTGTGTGTAATTTAATTTGAGGCATATTTGTGGTTTTTTTACATGTCCTTTCAGTTTCATGGTTCGGCCATTAAAGTCATAATTTTGCGAGGTGCACAGTGCATGTACGGGTTTTGGTCCTAAGTCGTAAGGGTCGTAAGTCCCATATGCCTCAACTGCTCGCCTCACAGTGCAATGAGCGTCTTTGGCGCTCATTGCAGCCTAAGTCCCGGATGGTCAACGTCTCGCCTCGCAACCTGACCAACGTCCTTGAACTGACATCTATATATGTGATACATGTATTCCCCCTACTCATTTATATTCTCTTGTTATAGCTGGATACATTAAGGCATTTCATTCTTTCTTTGCTCTAACTTATTTTTTTACCCTAATATTACTAAAAGGCGTGGCTAGATTTAGCCTTGGTCACAGCAATTAGATTCTATCAATAGGGAGCACATACAAGTAAGATGAACTTATTGAAAAACCAGCCAACACAAACATGGATGACAATAGCATAACAAAAAGAACAATGGAGTCTGGACGGGCTGTGTACTCTTAGGACTTAGATTTGAGAAAATGAGAACTAAGAGCATGACGGACTCTAATCCTAAAAGTGTCATGTGTAGTACTTACTGTGCCAAGTATAAAAGCAAAGACAGTTGTCCAACAATGCAGACATCTAGACATCTCTTTGAATTTTCTTGTACCTGCATCTCAACAGTTTTCTGGTAAGGATGTACCTGACTTTATTACTTTACAGGTAGATAAGTTGAACTTACTTTGGAGAAAGAGTTATTTGGGAATTTTCACTCTGGCTTCCGAACTTAAATAATACCCACATAGTTAATATACGTATGTAATATTATCTTTATTGAAATATTGATACAATGAGATATATACATTTAATTGGTTTAAATACCCCTCTCTTGACTTCTATAGATATCCTCCAATATTGCAATCCAGATTGTCCAATAATAAAATGGAAATGACGTGGATATAAAACAGTGGGGGTTTCTATATGAACAAAACATCTGTTTCATGTCAAAATATTTTATACAACCTTCAAGAGTTTGGGATTACCTGGCTAGACAATTTTTTCTATTAAAACTGATATGAAAAGGCTGGGTTTTCAATTAGATAATTTTAGAGATTGTTTCCCTTCATAACAGTTTATATTGGAAAATACAGATAAACATACCATATCAAAATGCAGTAATATTCTAAAAACGACCAATGAGAAGAATAAGGCCAATAGGATGATTATTTGGGAAGAAGATATGGAAAAGTCATGGCTGATGGAAGATTGGTTTAAAGCGTTTGGTTTAATTAAGAAAACCTCCTTATGCTCCTCATACAGAGAGATATATTTTAAGCTTGTTCAAAGATGGCATTTGGTGCCTGTCACACTGAATAAATTTAACCCAAAGAATTCTGAGGAATGCTGGAGGGGTTGCAAGGTTAGAGGGTCTCATTTTCATGTTTGGGGGCAGTGCACTATTATCCAGGAATTCTGGAGGCAATGTATTTCTCAGATATTAGAAATAACAAAAATCTGAAATTCTTTGTAAACCAGAATGTATTCTCTTCCATATTGCTATGGGTCAGATACCACCAAAGTGTAGACTTTTGATCTCCCATATTCTATTATCAGTAAAATTATGAAAATCAAGATCAATGGCCCGAAGTAGAGAAAATAGTACATAAGCAATTTTGGAAATCAAGATGAATACCGTCATGACCCGAAGTAGAGAAAATAGTACATAAGCAAAGAATTCTGGAAGAAGATTTGGAAAATTTTAATCGGTCAAAGGAAAACATTGCCACTAAATGGAAATTATGGGACAACTATTTCTCCTAAGTGCCTTAAATAGATGATCTTTATTACTTATTTCTCGCTCCCTTACTAGTCATTTTGTTTATGGAACCTTATTGTTTAAATCACTATATACCTAAAGGAATGAGTGATTTGTTAATGTGTTTGTGTTTTTGATTTTTCTTTTTTTTATGCATGTTTGTAATTTTGTACTTAAAAAAATCAAGAAAATATTTTAGAATGAAAACATTTGGATAGTGATATCATTGATAGTATTCTTATTATCTCTAATTACCTAACTATGCAAAAAAAAATGATATTATTATATGTGATTGTGGAACAAATACAGGAAAGGATGATATGATTATAAATTCTGTGTGACCTGAATTGGTGATTATTCTCTAAATATGTGTTCACTCAATAAATCCAGATTAGGATGATATGTATTTTATGTGCTACAGTTATACTGGTTTTATTTATTTATTTATTTTAAGCAACTTTTTATTGAAGGAGAGTATTCTATATGCATTGGAAAGTGGGGTAGATATACCAAAAGATGCAATCAGATTGCAGAGATTTTGTCATTAAAGTGACATGAAAATATGTTTTACTAGCGACTTGCCCGTAAAAAAATGACGGCAATTAAATGTGTATGTTTTATATTCTGTTTTGAACTTAATATGAGTATTTTACACTTTTAACCTTTTTATTATTTATAAAGAAGTACAACTATTATATTAAATGTGTTTATTTTTTTAACATGCAACTTGTAGGTGACCAACTGGTAAACCATCTTTTTTTAACAATAATAACATTTTAATGTAAGAATAGGTCAACGTTGTATGTTGTCATTATAGGTTTAGGTTATGGGGTTAGGCTTAGAGGTGGGTGCACACAAAACAGGATATATTATTTTATTTAGTATGTGTTAGCAACATTTTTTTGAAGTATCCTGTTTTGTATGCGCCACTGTTGGGATTAGAAGTTTAGGTTATGTTGTTAGGCTTATAGGTTGCAGCACAGAAAAAAGGATATCTTTTTCCATTTTATATCTGTTAACATCATTTGTTGTAGTATCCTGTTTTGTGTGCGGCACTGTTGGCAATAGGGGCTTATGATTTTTTTTTTTCTTTGATATCTTTTGTGTGCGGCACTGTTAGCATTAGGGTTGTAGGTTATGGGGTTAGGCTTCGAGGGTTAGTTATGTTGCAGTGCCTTTTGACATTGGAGCACACCAAACAGGATATTTATATATTTTTTTTACTTGTTATACTGTACCTGTTGTGTTGAATTATTAGTTGGGTATAAATGACAGAGGGTCCTCTGCTGCCAATCATCCTGCGACAATTTTTTTTTTTTTTTTGAGTAAGAGCATAGTATTTTTGTAAAGCAAATGTATTTTTGTGCATTACCTATTGGTCTTAATTTGTTGTTTGTAAATTTCTGCAGATTTGACAGTCCGTGTTAAACTGTGCAGTGCTGCAAATTATTTAGTGACGCTGTTCAGGCAGAGTCCGTTGAAAATGACAAAAAAATGAAAATGTTGAAATGCAGTGTAAATATATATATCTATATGATTTTTTTTTTGCTAAAAGCATAAATTATGTTGTAAAATTTCACATATATAGTTGTGAGCATCGCGGTTGCTGGCAGGGAGCGCCAAAGTTGCTCCTTGCGCTGGTGATGAGCGCGCCTACGACCCCCTACTACTTTCGGCCGCATTTGCTCAAGTGGAGGCTCCCACGTTGGCTGCAATGAGCCGCAGGCCAGACTTACAACGGAAAATTTACAGACTTAGCATCCAAAAATACGAGCCGCGGGACTTGGAAAAAAACACATTACTAGCTCGCAAAAATACAACCTTAACGCCGGAACATGAAAACATTAAAAACACAATAAATGCACACAAAAAAAACATAAAAAAGCTTACCCAACGCAAGGGGAGGCACCCAGGACCTCTGCAAGTGAAGTTACACCTCAATTTAAGTCCAAATTACAGAGTTTAGAGACACGACAATCCCCTAAGCGAGAGAAAAAATAGCCGCCGGAAAAAAACGAAAACGAGGCTACAGGACCCTAAACACGCAAAACACCACCAAGCACATACGGATTTTTCAAAAAAACGTACAAGGTACAAGATCTACTCTTAACAAGGACGCTACATCAAACGCGTACCACATATACACATTAGCCGCCATTTTACCACACTAACTTGCACACAAAAAAACATATACACAAAAAAATACACTCTCACAATAAACACAAAAGCCATTCACTCACAACAAGCACCAACGCTGCTCATAGCACACAAAGCCTTGCAATAAGCCCAAAAAACAGATCACCGCCGACCAAACAATAACACCAAAAGGGCCTATAAGACAAAAAAAATACTACAACCAACAGCCTCACAATGAGCGCCAAAGGCGCTCATTGCGAGTAATGCGATGAGCACCGAAGGCGCTCAGCGCGAGGCTCGCAATGAGCGCCGAAGGATCTCGGACCACTAACAAAATGTATGTCTCGACCAAACAGCATTATACCTGCCTTACAATTTTATTGCCGTAATTTTTTGACAGGCAAGTTGCTAGTATCTTAATAAAAGCTATGTTCTTGTTGAAATTTCTCCTTTTTTTTTCTTTTGAAATTGACAGCATTTTACCCCACGTAAATGTTTATCTGTGTTTGAAATCTTACTATTAGTGATGTCGCGAACATAAAATTTGCGGTTCGCGAACCGCGAACGCAAACCGCTGCAACTGTTCACGAACCAGCGAAACCGGCGAACCGCCATAGACCCACAGGGACTCTTTCTGGCCACAATAGTGATGGGAAAGTTGTTTCAACGGGACTAACACCTGGACTGTGGCATGCCGGAGGGGGATCCATGGCAAAACTCCCACGGAAAATTACATAGTTGATGCAGACTCTGGTTTTAAGCCATAAAGGGCATAAATTACCTAACATTCCTAAATTGTTTGGAATAACATGCTTTAAAACATCAGGTATGATGTTGTATCGATCAGGTAGTGTAAGGTTTAGGCCCGCTTCACAGTGACAGACCAAACTCCCCGTTTAACGCACCGCAAACAACCGCAAACAGTCCATTTGCACAACGCAAACTCCCCATTTACACAAGGTTGGATACCAAGCTAGCCATGTCCCGTTCCTTGTCCTCACTGATGTCATTGAAGGTCTCTTCCTCCACCCAGCCACCAAGGGTCCCCGAAAGGTGACAACAAGCCCCCTGGGACGCCTGCTGTGTTTGGTCTTCCACCTCCTCAAAGCCACCTTCCTCCTCTGACTCCTCTTCTTCAGAATCCTCTCACTGCGTTGCCTCTCTCTGCATTATTATAAGGTGTGTTAAGTAGTACTACTCTTATCAGTTTAATACCTGATACAGCACCTATCAGGGGGCGTGTATAAGGCCTGGATTTTTAGAACCGGGAGATGGAAAAAGATGCTTGGTTGGTCGTATCACTTAAATTTTGGGGCACAGCACGTGCAATCAAAGGTGCCACCATATAGGAGTGGCGTGTTTGTAAGTACTACTATTATCAGTTTAATACCTGTTACAGCACCTATCAGGGGGCGTGTATAAGGCCTAGATTTTTGGAACCGGGAGATGGAAAAAGATACTTGGTTGGTCGTATCACTTCAAATTTTGGGCACGGCGCGTGCAATCAAAGGTGCCACCATATAGGAGTGGCGTGTTTGTAAATAAGTACTACTCTTATCAGTTTAATACTTGTTACGTCACCTATCAGGGCACGTGTATAAGGCCTGGATTTTTGGGGCCGGGAGATGGAAAAAGATGCTTAATTGGTCGTATCAGTTCAAATTTGGGGCACTTTGTGACATTAGCTTCTTACGCTCAAACATGTCCTTTACAGGCACCTGACTATGGGCAGATGAGCAGGAACTGCTCAAGGCGAGAGACGGAGTGGCGGATGGTTTAGAGGGGGCAAGGAGGACAGCAGTGGTTGATGTGGCTGAGGATGCTGGACCAGGAGGAGGATGGCAGCTTTGAGTTTGTGTGCTGCTTGTACTCATGTGTTGGTCTGGAGTCACCCAAACATTAGGTCTCAACCTGTAGAGGATAAGGGAACCAGGCTACTCTAGACCTCATTCATCATTACAGGTTTTGACAGATTGGTACTATGCGTGCAAGCTACTGTGACAACAGATATGAGTGGCACTGTGCACTTGCAGAAGTTGGCAGAGTAGACGCTGTAGGTCTGACACACACGCTTGCAGACAACTAACTGCTATGCAATCTATTAAAGTAGAAAAAAAAAATTGTTTTAAATGTACACTACTGTTACACCAGATATGAGTTGTGTGTTAAGTAGTACTACTCCTATCAGTTTAATCCCTGTTACGTGCCATTTTTTTGGGTTTAGTTGTTGAAGCCACAGTGCAGCACCAGAGGCCAGAAAAATTAGGCATGTACACATGCCTGAAAAATTAGGTATTGTTGATCTTGCAGCGAGCAGAGAAGAAGGTAGGCCTGATTCAACGCCCCAGCCCCGCATACCCACACTCAGAGATTGAGGGGGGGGCCTGAGAAGGCCACGGGCCGGAGATATTAAGGGGGGCCATCCCAAATAAGCACACAAGCGGGGACAAAGGTAGTGAAGGGGACATAGAGGCCCATGGACTGACGGTCGCCATCTTGGCAGGAAAAGGGCCCAGCAATTAAGCCAAACTGACCCAGCACAGGCAGCTACTTGAGTCAAACGCTGTACAATTACACCTTAATAAAGCTGAAACATGCAGCAGCAGGGATTCTAAACGGCCACATGGGGATAAGGAGGCTAACAGCCCCCACAGTCTCTGCACCACTCTTTTTAACAGATAACCCAAGGGGCTAACCAGGGACCTTGCCCACATAAAAAACTGAATTTTATTGGAGGAATTATTAGTGTCTTTGCCCCCCAAGAGAGGACATAATATACGGTATCTTTAGACTACCTGATGGCCAAACCTCCTTTAGCCCCAATGCTATCCAAGAAACATTTAAAAACTTCTATCAGACCATATATTCATCCCAATCCCATGCAGCGGATCTGACATAGAGTCCTTCCTACTACAGCAAGAAGTCCACAAAATACCTGTACCTCAATTGGACAGCTTGAACCTAGACATATCCCAAGAGGAAGTTAAATCTACAATCCAAGATCTTAAATTTGGCAAGTCCCCAGGGCCAGACGGTTTTACTCATCTGTACTATAAGAAATTTGAGCCCTCGCTTACCCCCGCACCTAACATCTTTGTTTAACACTATACTAAATAGAGAACCTATGCCCCCTTAATTGAATCAGGCCGACCTGATAGTCTTTCCAAAAGATGGTAGGGACCCTTTAGAGGTTAAAAATTATCGCCCCATACCCCTGATAAATGTGGATGTCAAGATCCTAGCTAAAATTATGGCCAAACAAATATCTAACTTTTTACTGGACTAAATACACAAGGACCAAACGGGGTTCATTCCTTTCAGAGAGGCAGGAGATAATGTTAGGAGGGTTCTGAACGCCCAGTTCTTGGCTCAACACTATAACAACCCAGTTGCCCTCTAGCCCTAGACATAGAGAAGGCTTTTGATACGGTGGAATGGCCATATATGTACAAAATGCTAGATAAGTTTGGATTTGAGGGACGCTTTCTCAACCTGCTCAGAAGGTACTACAACTCACCAGTAACTAACTTATAGATACCAGGGGACCATAAGGCCAAAATCCAAGTACAGAGAGGGACCAGGCAGGGATGCCCACTCTCCCCACTGCTCTTTGCTCTTGCCATTGAACCCCTAGCGCAGGCAATCAGAACCAACCATGCCATCCAGGGGGTTCAAGTAGGACACCATCAGTTTAAGTGTTCACTTTTCGCGGACGATATGCTTTGCACCCTGACCAAGCCCCTTCTCTCTATACCAGCACCCATGTCCACTATAAAATACTTCAGCTAAATCTCGGGCCTCCAATCCTTGCAAAAGGATATTTCTCTTTCAATGGAATCCTGCTTATCTCAATCCTAGAACAAGCTATTCCAATTAATGGCTTTAGCATTCAAAATACACATAGCTACCCGGGCCCGGATGGATTTACAAATCTCTATTACCAAACTTTTATAGACTTGTTATTACCCCACTTAGCCACACTTTTCAATCAAATTTTAGAAGGCTCTGCCATGCCACAAGAACTAAACCATGCAAATATGATATGTTTCCCGAAAGAACGACGAGACCCATTAGAACTTAAAAATTACTGCCCCATATCACTCCTAAACAGGGATATAACAATTTTGGCCAAATTAATGGCAAACAGGATTTCGCGATTTCTCCCCTCCATCACATATATAGTTGTGAGCGTACGAGTCGTTGCTCACGCTTGCGGGCGCGCGTAGCGAGCCCGCAAGAACTGCGTCCCTCGCAAAGCGAGGGACGCAGTTCCCCGCAAATGCGGGTCCTCGCGAAGCGAGGGCCCGCATTTGCGGTGGTGGAGGCTCAACGTCGGCTGTGTTAACACACACATACACACACACGACTTTTTAACAGAATAAACCCAACCGCCCAGCCAACAAAAACCCAACAACGTCCCCGCAAATGCGGATCCTCGCGAAGCGAGGGTCCGCATTTGCGGTGGTGGGAGCATCCCAACATCGGCTGTGTTAACACACATACACACACACACAACTTCATAACAAAAAAAACTCAAAGTCGCCTCACACCCGCTTACACCCAGACACACAGACGCAAGACTTAACAAAAAAACAGTAAAAAAGGCCCTTCACACGCTCTTAACACACATACGCACGACTTAGAAACAAATACACTGCGTCGTACACGTAAAAGCTAACTGCGTATATCGCAAAAAAATACGGCAACATCGCAACAAAATACGGCCGCATCGGAAAAAAATACGGCCACGAAAGACCCATTCCAACCGCCGCGCATCAAAACATCACAAACACAAGAAATAAACACAACAAACACATAAAAAGCTTACTTACAGCACGGGGGGGCATCCGGCACCTCCAAAAGTTCATTTACACGTCCATTTAAGTCAAAACAAAAAGTTTAAACGACCGAAAATCGGCTAAGCGAGAGAAAAAATGGCCGCCGAACAAAACGAAAACGAGGCTCCAGACGTAACTACACTACACTTACTCGCAATAATGAAACACATACTATGCGGAACGGATCACACTCATATTAAACACCATTTTAACCACTACTACGCACAAAATGGCGGATGGAACGCAAATTGTAAGCTGGAACGCAAATAGCGCATGCGTATTGCGTTCTAACGGTCTAACTTTCCAGAATGTTCTACAAGTTTATAAATACTGTCTATTTCACAGAGAAAAATACATTTCTCCTCAGGTGATGAACAGAGTGACTTCTGAGATAACTGCTGCTAAAACTTGAGAAGATAATTCTTTCCTAATTTACTACTTTACATTGTGCAAATTACAACTGAGAGGTAAGCTATAATATATTACTTATTTTATTATCAAGACAGGACATAAAAAAAAAAAATTAAAGAAGACAAAGAGGTTTATGTATACTGACACGCACATATATGCGTATAATGTATACTGACATGTGACACGCACATATATGCGTATAATGTATACTGACAAGTGACATGCACATTTATGCGTATAATGTATAGTGACATGTGACACGCACATTTATGTGTATTGCCCCTGCAACAAAATTATCTTAAAACAAACTAATTAAACAACTACATTTAAATTACATTAGAAAAAAATAAGTTGGGACTATTAAAATACTATTAAAATATGAGTCATGTATACTGATATGTGACACGCACATATATGTGTATCATCTATAGTCACATGTCACACACACATTTATGTATGTTGGCCAAAAATAAAAATAAGGTTAATTTAACAATTAAAATATGATTCATGTATAGTGATATGTCACACGCACACAAAAAAATTACTTTCAACTATGGAAATGTGCTTCATGTATGTGACATATGTGTGTAGACCCCACCAAAAAATAATGTTAATCAATGAAATTAATTTACTGCAATTTAATAGATCACCTAAAACTCAATCTTTCTACTTTTTTTAATATTCAAACAGACTCTGCATCAACAGCGTCTCTCAACAATTTGCACCGTGCACTGTGAAGCACAATCCCTTTTAAAGAACACCAACAAAGAAGAAGAGGTAAGATACAAAAATACTTTAAATGCTGAAAAGGCCATGGTTTGTTAAATACAAATAAAAAATTCTATAATTCACTATTTCACTTTATTTTTCAAACAGACACTACAAGAAGACCGGCGGATTAAGATTGGCAGGAGGGGACCCTCTGTCATTCCACACTTCAATCAAGGTACAGTATTAAGTATAAAAAAGAACCGAACCATGAGCCTTATTCAATTGTCAGTTGGCTAATTGAATAGGGCTTTATATAAGCACATAATGGATTTTTTAGACAGACATTTTTAGTTACTGAACTTCTAACCACAATCAAGGTCTTCACTAACTAAAAACTTCTGTCAAAAAATATTTTATGTGCTTATATAGAGCCCTATTCAATTGGTCAAAACGCAATTGATTCAGGACCTAAATATGTTTAATGGCCGAGGGCCTCATTCAAATGTGATTTGCCCATTTCAATAGGGCTCTATATAAGCACATTTGGCTCAATTTAACTAAAAACTTCTGTTCAAAAATATGCTCTGTGCTTATATAGAGCCCTATTGAAAAACCAAATTCAATGAGGCCCTCACAATATAACAAATCCAGCAAACAAAGGCCCTCATTCAATTGATATTTTGGACAATTCAATAGGGCTCCAAATAAGCACATTTAGGGCCTCATTCTATTATCGGCCGTAAATCGGCCGTAAGGCTGCGATTCCTTGCGGGGGTTCAGTTAACTCGCGATTCTATTATACGGCCCCGCAAGGATCTCCTTTTACGGCCGGCCGCATATCTTGGAACCGGCCGTAATCTGTGAAATCTAAAAACTCAAAAATAAATTCAAGCCTGCACTGTACAGCTCTGTAAATGCTAGGGATCATATTGGGGGACATGAGGATTAAAAGGAACCCACTCTCAAGCTTGCACATCTGCCCAAACCCGAGTTCAAATTAACTGTTTATTTTCCGGCTGCGGCGTGGGCGTGTCTGAGGTGCTCCAAGCACTCTGGACTTTTTACATGGATATTTTACGGATATTAAAAATAAAATATTTTACGGATTTGAGTACAGGATAATTATGTGCTATTTTTTCTAACACCAAAAATCCCTTTATAGTCTTCTCAAAGTGCAGGATGGCTTTATTTGAGCTATTTTATGTGCTTAATTGGTGCTAGCGAGACCTCTTTCCTGCAAGTAAGCTGCGGCTCGTTTTTAGCCTTGCAGAGAGGTTTCCCGGAGCAATTGAATTGCAAATCTCTTGCGGCCGTTTTAGATCAAAGGCTTTCCTCCGGCGCGAGCGGCCGCAAGAGATAGCAAGGCACCGGCCGCAAGCCTGCCGGAATCCCCGGCCGTAAGGGAATAGAATAGCAGAATAGCTTGCGGCCGGTCCTTGCGGCCCCGCAACGGCTGCGGCCGATAATAGAATGAGGCCCTTAGAACCCTATTGAATTGGCCAAACTGCAATTGAATGAGGGCCAAAGTATGCAACATATGGTACACACAAACTGGTACACACAAAACAGGATTGTAACAAACACATAGCAAACTAAATTTATATTATTTTTGTTTAACAACCTATAACCATTAGAAAAAACACATAAGTATAACAAAAGTGGTGCCCATCAAATAGGATTGTACGAAAACTCACACAAACACATAGCAAACTACATTTAAATTCCTATTTTAATGTTTAACAACCTATAAGCCTTAGAAAGAAGCCTAAATAAGCATACCAACATTGGTGCCCACCAAACAGGATTGTATGAAAACTCACACAAACACATAGCAAACTACATTTACATTCTTATTTTATGTTTAACAACCTATTAGCATTACAAAACTACATTAATAAGCATACCAACAGTGGTGCGCATCAAACAGGATTGTATGAAAACTCACACAAACACATAGCAAACTACATTTAGATTCTTATTTAATGTTTAACAACCTATAAGCCTTAGAAAGAAGCCTAAATAAGCATACCAACAGTGGTGCGCACCAAACAGGATTGTATGAAATCTCACACAAACACATAGCAAACTACATTTAGATTCTTATTTTATGTTTAACAACCTATTAGCATTACAAAACAACATTAATAAGCATACCATCAGCGGTGCGCATCAAACAGGATTGTATGAAAACTCACACAAACACATAGCAAACTACATTTACATTCTTATTTTATGTTTAACAACCTATAAGCATTACAAAACTACATTAATAAGCATACCAACAGTGGTGCGCACCAAACAGGATTGTATGAAAACTCACACAAACACATAGCAAACTACATTTACATTCTTATTTTATGTTTAACAACCTATAAGCCTTAGAAAGAAGCCTAAATAAGCATACCAACAGTGATGCGCACCAAACAGGATTGTATGAAAACTCACACAAACACATACCAAAGTACATTTAGATACTTATTTTATGTTTAACAATCTAGAAGCCTTAGAAAAAGGCCTAAATAAGCATACCAAAAGTGGTGGACACCAAACGGGATTGTAGAAAAACAAAGAAATAATGTCATTTTTTAGTTCATACAAATACATTCAAATAAAATTACATTTTCATTTTTATTTTATATCAGATACTGCGTCAAGAACATCGGAACAGGAGTTTCAACTGAGGACCACACCAGCGGACGAGGACTTTCAACAGAGGACCAGACCATTGGACGAGGACTTTCAACAGAGGACTACACCATCGGACGAGGACTTTCAACAGAGGACCAGACCATTGGACGAGGACTTTCAACACAGGACCAGACCATCAGACGAAGGCTTTCAACACAGGACCAACAAAGATTCTGCTTCAAATCAAACTTCAACCAAGGTACAGTATAACAAGTAAAAAAAGAGAAAAATTAATTAATATTCTTCTTTAATGTTTAACCACCTATAAGCCTTAGAAAATAGCCTACAGAAGCATACCAAAATTGTGGCGCACCAAAAAGGATTGTAGAAAAACACAGAAATAATGCCATTTTTTCATTAATACAAAGACATTCAAATAACATAACATTTTATTTTTATTTTATAACAGATACTGCGTCAAGAACATCGGAACAGGAGTTGGAACTGAGGACCACACCAGAGGACGAGGACTTTCAACAGAGGACTACACCATCGGACGAGGACTTTCAACACAGGACCAGACCATCGGACGAAGGCTTTCAACACAGGACCAACAAAGAATTTTGCTTGAAATCAAACTTCAACCAAGGTACAGTATAAAAAGTAATATCTATCATCTATCTCTTATTTGTCTTTTAGGGCCAATAATCTTTAACACTAAATACAAACTTCAATGTAAACTTAAAGAATAAATTGGCATAGTCCAAAAAAGTCTAAAAACACAGAATCTATACAATTTGTCATTGTAACATTCCAGTCCTAAACCCTAATTTAATTGCCATTTGACAAATTGAATAGTGCTGTAAATAAGGACATAACATCTTTTTGAAAATACCTTTTTAGTTACTGAAACACTTGCTTTTGGATACATGTTTAATAAATAAAATTTTCTTTAAATAATTATCTGATGGCCTTATTTTGACTTTTATTCAATTGACCGCATTGAAATTGATTAAGTATAAAATGTTAACACACTATTGATAACTATTTGTCATGAAAAACAACTTAACATCTCAAAATAAACTAATGGTACATTATTTTATTTTTACAGATTAACATGGCTGATAACGAGAGTAAACAAGAAAAGAAAAGACGCCAAGCTAGAGAACGACGACAGAGAGCAGACAGCCAGCAGACACCGGAGAAGAAGGAAATTCGACGAGAAAAAGAACGCAAAAGAATTGCAAGCAAAAGACTGTCACTTGCAGAAATTAAAGATATGTCAAAAAAAACAACAAAGAAAATAAAGCATTTACAACCTGTTGCTCAAACATCAGATGACATTTTACCAGAAAAAATACAAGAGATACCAAAAAAAAGCAACAAAGAAAACAAAGCATTTAGAACCGTTTCATGAAACATTACATGACATTTTACCTCAAACAATACAACATATACCAAGAAAAGCAATGAAAAAAACAAAACATTTAGAACCTGTTGTTGAAACATTATATGACATTTCACCTGATGAATATGAAAGTCAAAATCCTATATGCTTTGCAAATTGTCCTCTACTCAAGTCTTTAGCAGTAGAGGTTCATAGTTGTGGGGACATGACTACTCAATGTCAGTTTTGTGAGGCTTATTATTTTAAACAGGAGAGACCCAGAGATGGACAATTTATTAGTTGTTGTCAAAAAGGCAAGTTCAAACTTCCAGAAAGGAAAGAATTTCCAATTTATTTACAAAATATTATGACTGAACCTACTTTTCCAAACTACAAAAATGTTAAGACAAACATAAGATCCTACAATAGTGCCATATCCTTTGCATCCATGGGGGCAACATTAGCTGCTAATGTACCAGGACATGGTCCTTACTGTTTTAAAGTCCAAGGACAAATTTATCATCGCACTTCCCATTTACATCCAGAGGAAGGAAATAAAAGAAAATTCGCTCAACTATATGTCCTAGATACAATGGAAGCTGTTGACCAACGTATGCAGATGGAAGAAAATAAAAAATGCTTACCCACTGTTTTCATAGAGCTAAATAACATTATGGACAACAATCCCTACAGTAAAGCTTATAAAAAATTGGCAGAAGTAGAAAATGAACAACTACTTCATTCACAAACACATCAATTACCAATGCCAAAGGTTAATATGGTGCTTAAAAGAGACAGACATACTGATAAACGTCGTTATAACTTGCCAACAACAAATGAGGTTGCAATGGTGTTTCAGAATGATGAAGGAGAACCACCATTTCAAAGAGACATTCGAATATATCCTAGAAATGAGGACCAACCGTTTATTAATATGAGTAACTTAAGTCCAAATTTAGATCCAATGACATATCCCATCTTTTTCCCACACGGAGAAGCAGGTTGGCAACCAAAATTAACTCTTCCCAGTTACCCAAATGCTAAAGCCAGAATCCGAAATAATGTTTCTATGCTTGAATTTAAAGTAGCTCAAATTGCCATTCGCAATGTATTTAATCCAATTTTATGTGGTGGGAAACTAACACAACAATGGATTATTGATTCATATTTGCAAGTTGAGGCAAATAATTTAAACTTTATCAAATATCAACAAGATAAACTCCGTGTAGAACAATATTCTGGACTCATGGACTATGTTGCTGACGTGGCTACAAGCAGAGACATGACAGCTGGCAAAGCCATCATTTTACCATCTTCCTTTCAAGGATCTCCTCGGAATATGAGAGAAAGATACAATGATGCTATGGCTATTGTGACAAAATTTGGCAAACCCGATCTATTTGTGACATTTACATGTAATCCACAATGGCCAGAAATTACACTAAATCTACTTCTTGGACAAACTGCTTCAGATCGACCAGATTTAGTAGCCAGAGTTTTTAAGATTAAATTAAATGAATTAATACGTGACTTCACTATAAATCAGTTATTTGGCAAATGTCTTGCTTATGTATATACCATTGAATTTCAAAAAAGAGGCCTTCCACATGCACATCTTCTAATAATACTTCAAGAAAAAGATAAATTAGATACTTCAGACAAAGTGGATGCAGTCATTGTTGCTGAACTACCAGATCCAGAACTATATGGTAGACTATATGAGATTGTTACTCATCGCATGATTCATGGACCCTGTGGTGACCTTAATCCACAATCACCATGTATGGAAAATAATAAATGTTCCAAAGAATTTCCAAAAGATTATAGAGACAAAACCTATGCCAATTGTGATGGATATCCACTTTATAAAAGAAGAGAAGGAGATAGTGCCATTATTCGTGGAAAAAAAGTGGACAATAGATATGTAGTACCCTACAATCCACATTTACTCATGAAGTACAATGCCCACATCAACGTAGAAGCCTGCACTTCCATCAAATCCATTAAATATGTCTACAAATATATTTACAAAGGTTACGATGCAGCTACTGTAGTCGTCAAAAGTGCAGACAACCCTGAAAGTAGTGAGTTAGTACATGATGAACTTGCATCTCATGTAGATGCTCGCTATGTCAGTGCGCCAGAAGCTATGTGGCGGCTTTTAAAATTTGAAATGCATGATAGATCACATGCAGTATATAGGTTAGCAGTACATTTGCCACAACGACATTTAGTCTATTTCCATGCTGGAAATGAAATGAATGCATTGGCCCAAAGTGAAGATCGTCACACTACACTAACTGCATGGTTTGCATTAAATTCCACTGATGCTGAAGCAACACAATACTTATATATTGAAATTCCATATCACTATGTTTTTGTGAATGGATTATGGAGACCAAGAAAAACCAGAGGCAATAAAATTTTTCCAAGAATTTACACAGTCAGTCCAAGAGATGTGGAACGTTTTTGCTTACGGATATTACTTTTAAATGTTCCTGGAGCACAAAGTTTTGAACACTTAAGAACTGTTAATGACATTGTATATGAATCCTTCCATTTAGCTGCAAGACATAGAAACTTACTCGCTGATGATACAGAGTGGGAAAGATGTTTAGAAGAAGCAGCACAATGTCAAATGCCACGACAGATGAGAGAACAATTTGCTTTTATTTGTATCTTCTCAAATGCTCCAAATGCATTAGCTTTGTGGGAGACTTTTAAAAGTAATATGGCTGAAGACTTTATGCGACGATACAATGAACCCATTGCACACTTAAAAGCGTTAATGGAAATCCAAGAAGTCTTTTTAACTCATGGATTAAGTTGTGCAAGTTTTAATTTGCCTGATCCAGGTCTTATAGATGACATTAACTTTGAAGACTATGACATTCAACTACAAGCAGAAAGAACAGAAGAAAGACTTGCAACTTTAAATACACTACAATTGCAAGCATTTCATGCCATTAAAAATGCTATAGATGATGACATGGTGACAGAGCGTTATTTCTATCTTGATGGACCTGGCGGATCAGGAAAAACATATTTGTACAATTTATTAATGAGTTCAGTACGAGCACAAGGAAAAATAGCAATGGCGTTTGCCACTACTGGAATTGCTGCACTTTTATTAGAAGGTGGAAGAACTGTTCATAGTGGATTTAAACTGCCAGTGCCTATTTTAGAAAATTCTGTGTCAGATATTCGCATGACATCCTTACAAGCAAAGAAATTGAAGAAATGTAAATTAATTATAATAGATGAGGCCACAATGATGTCATGCTATGCCCTCCAATGTATTGACCGTTTGCTTCGTGAAGTCATGGAGAATACTTTTCCATTTGGTGGAAAGGTAATGTTGTTGGGTGGCGATTTCAGACAAACATTACCTGTCGTTGTACATGGAAATCGAACTGACATTATCGAAACATGTATAAAGTCAAGTATAGTATGGAAACATTTTACCCATCTTCAACTGCAACAAAATATGAGATCAGAAGGCCAAACTGATTTCAATGATTGGCTTATTAAAATTGGAGAAGGCAGAACAGAAAAAATACTACATTTACCTGATGACACTGTAGAGATCCCACCTCATATGATTTGTCAACAAGATATTATATCGGCTATATTTGAAGGGAGCATAAATAACGAAGAATATTCCGAGCTTGCCAACCAAGTCATACTGACGTGTAAAAATAAAGATGCATTAATCCTCAATAATGAAATCTTAAAAAAAATTTATGCACCACAAAGAAATTATCACAGTGCTGATTCTGTACTTGCTGATGACAATGAAAGTCAGGCTAACTTTTCGACTGAATTCATAACTCTTTAACTCCTTCTGGAATGCCACCACATATTTTGCAGCTAAAGAAAGGTGCAATTATCATGTTACTGCGAAATATGAACCCCAAAAAAGG
This sequence comes from Discoglossus pictus, assembly GCA_027410445.1. Lineage (NCBI taxonomy): Eukaryota > Metazoa > Chordata > Amphibia > Anura > Alytidae > Discoglossus > Discoglossus pictus. The sequence goes on from JAPZIH010000730.1 coordinate 95,588, forward strand.
CCTATGCAATGGCACAAGATTAATTGTTCAACAATTAAAGGACCATTTTATAGATGCTGAAATTTTAACTGGGACCCATAAAGGAGAGAGAGTTTTCATACCAAGAATAGATTTAGCAACAAGTGAAAGTAGTCTCCCTTTTATACTTCAAAGAAGACAATTTCCCATTATTATGGCATTTGCCATGACCATTAATAAATCACAAGGTCAAACTTTCAAATCTGTGGGTATTTTCTTGGAAGAACCAGTTTTTTGCACATGGTCAATTGTACGTTGCGTTGTCACGGTGCAAAAATCCACAGGCTATTAAAGTTTACATTGAAAACAATGAAAGTCAAGGTGATTTATTAGAAGATGGACGTATTTTTACTAAAAACATTGTCTACTATGAAGTACTATAACTTTGAAGGATACAAATTAACGATGCCAAGATTTTTTTAAAGCATTGCAAAATACATAACAATTGGTTGTTTAATTCAGTCATAATTAATGGAAGTCATGTTTATGAATGATTTGCCTCACAAAATACTTGCCTTGCATTGTTAGTAAAAATTATGTTAAAATGTTAAGTCACTATGTTAATGTTTCTAATGTTACAAGTTTAAAAAATATATTTTCAAGTTATTTCATTCAACAGATTACAAAGTGGATGTTAACAGGTCAAGCACCTTTTAAGTCACAATGTAAATATTGTCTGTTATCTTAAGATTACTACCTACATTAATGTTTATCGCCAGTTTATGTGCTCAGTAATAAATTACTTTAATTACGTACGTTTTAAGAAGAGTTTTACTGTATGCCTTCCTCTACATTCAATGTATATTCAAGTTAACAATTATTGTGATAGAAATTGAATTTTAATACTGATTAATTTAAATGTCAATTGTTTTTACATTCAAATGTTAATACTTTTAATAAAAAATTAGGTTACAAAATGTATTCACTATGTTCCTGTTTATAATGTTCAAAATTATACAAATGTTTTGTTAACTTCTAAACTTACATAAAAAATAAAGTTCAAGTTTAAAAATATATACTTTGATGGTTATTGCTTACATATAGTTTAAACTTCATGTTAAAATTCGCGACGTTTAAAGAAGGGTTTTTACTTTTTGCTTTCCTATTCATTCAATGTATATTAAAGTTAACAATTCTTCAGATACTAATTACATTTTAAAAAACCATTACATCAACATTTTACAAAAATACACGTTCATATTAAAATACTTACAAGGGTCAAAAATATATGTTAATAACTAAACAACTTGACAAACATATACATCACATTGCCGTCATTTTTTGACGGGCAAGTCGCTAGTAATCCATAAAGACCAAACAGGGTTTATTCCCCATAGACAAACGGGGGACAATATCAGACGGACACAAAATTTAATCTCATGGTCATCCCAACATCAAATACCCACATGCCTTTTGGCGTTAGATATAGAAAAGGCCTTTGATACGTTGGAATGGCCTTATTTAAAAGCAGTATTACAGAAATTTGGGTTTGCAGGCAAATTTATGAACTTGATAGATACATACTACAAACCCCGTCAGCCAGATTAAAACTCCCGGGAGATCGCTTACAACAGATAAAGATTCAAAGGGGAAAAAAACAAATTTTTAGATTTATTTGGAATCATAAAGGCCGAGGATCTCAAAAAATAATATGTATAGACCAAAAGGAAAAGGGAGCAAATCGTGCCCGAATCTCAAACTGTATTACAAGGCAGCGCAGCTGGCTTTCATTCCTCTGGCGAATTCTCCCACACATCAGCCGCTCTGGGTATTTATGGAAAATGTAAGCATGTCACCTTATAGATGGGATACAGTAATATGGATTCCAGGCCTGTATACTTTTTGAGAAACTTGAAAAACCCGTTGATTAAGCACTCATTAAAAATATGGACGGAGATGAACTGGACACAAAAACTGGACACTCGGGTATCAGATCTTACCCCTATCGTACCCAATCCCCACTTTAAGATACATCTTCCGGAAAGCTCTCTCAGTTGGTGGAAGTTTCAGAACCTACTAAGGGTTGGTCCATGGTGGCATGACGACAAAATAATGACCTTTGAGCGGGTGAGAGATAGATACAATTTACCCCTGGCTGAACACTATAATTTTTGCAGGATACATCATTTTATATATACGATAAGTGGTAGGGGAACCCCCCAAAGAAACACCTGGCTACACAAAAAATGTAGGGATTCCCCTTTTCAGCCTGGTATTATTAGCCTCATGTATGAACTATTTAATGAAAACTCATGGGCAAACAAACCAGACTATACCAAAGCCTTGGAGAGGGATTTGGGCACCGAGATGGCAGACAGCACATGGGATAAAAGTTGGCGAGGCTTAAGTAGGGGATCTTTAAATTATAGTCTGCTTGAGACTTCAATAAAGGTCCTACACAGGACATATATTACTCCTTTTAAGCTAAATAAATGGGATCCAAAACGGAGCAGCTCATGTTTTAGAAACAGAGGTAATGAGGCTACATTTATTCATGTCTGGTGGGAGTGTTCGGCAGTCATAAGACTATGGGAAAAAACTTGCTTACTAGCTTCTAAAATGTTTAAGATTCAGATTTCTGCTAATATAGAAAACTGCATGCTGGGTGTTCCGCCTGTCTGTCTCTCGCCCGCTCAAAATAGGCTATTAAAGTTCATCATGTTGGCCACAAAGAACCATATAGCCAGACAATGGAAATCGGATACCCTACACTTTCAGGTGGTTAAAAATAAATTAAACTTTATCCTTATAAATGAACGCCTTGCCCATTTAGTAGACAATGTATCCATGGATACATTTTGAGATATATGGTCTCCGTGGCTGCAATTAAGGGATAGCATATCATCTGGAGACAATTAAAGAAATTTAGGCCCGGAATAGGGGCTCCCCTAAATGGGAGAGGATATTCTCAAGAGAACGGGATGGCTGGAGGTGTGTGTGGATCCTTAGAGGGGCGGAGGACGGAGGTAAGTGCTATATTTTACATCATATTTATGTAAAAAAGGAGGATGTTTGTGGACCTTTCCCTTTCCCAACATGTTAAATGTTAAAACTATTTTTTTTTTTTTTCCAATTATAGTCGGATTCAAGACTTTAAGGGAATCAACTTAAAACAAACTGAATTAAAGCTATATTAATAACTGAAAAGTAAAATATATATATATTTTTAGGCTACAGGTACAACCAAATCCAGATAACATACTAGCCCTGTATATGGTATAAGCTCCAAGATTATGGAATGGAAAGGGGTAAACTGAGTATTAATAGAGATAAGGTAACTCAGTGATGTATTAACATGTATGGATATATATGTAACATGGAAATGGTTGTTTGAATATGATATATTACCTCACCTAATAAAATATTTTGTGAAAGAAAAAATACACATAGCTAGTAGTTGAACAACCCCAAATTAAAACTTTCAGGAATTAATAAAAAAAATCAACTATTTACTGCTCAACGAGAGATTGAACCATGTAGTCTTGGATAGAATCACCCAGTTCCAGGCAATTTGGGATCCCTGGATAACATCCCCATTTAGTGCCCCCCTAATATAATAAAACATTTGTTAATGGTTGAAGCGACTCGGGGGAAAGGACCGGAGTGGGGGAGCCCTGGAGGAGACCCTTCAGAAGCAACCGGCGGCAAAATCATCCGAGGAAAGGAGAGGTCGCCTACTGAAGCCTGCCCTAGGGTAACCCAAGGGCGATTGAGCAGGTTAGATATTGTAAATAATAAGCTACTGCTGGAGTGATGATAGATAATAGGACTTTGGTGTTAACTGCTGATATACTCTTTACTATTGTCTGTTTTACCATGTCTTAGGTTTCTCTTAAAAATTGCAATCACAGTAAAAAAAAAGAAAACTTATTAACCAAAAAAGGCCTTTGTTCCCCAGGCAGAATGTGCCATAAAACATTGCGTCTTCTTGAACCCTAGTTGGTGGCGGATAAGTCACGCAAGTCATCATTCACAGATAACATACAGCAGCGTGTGGACCATTTTTAGCCGAAGGCAGCTCATCTCATCAGGCCTTTTTCAGTCGAATGTATCGCCCAGTGTCAGTCCCTTCGGGATCCATCCCTCATTCATCTTTATAAAGGTGAGGCAATCTAGACTTTTTTGCCCTAGGCGACTTCTCTTCTCGGTGACAAAACCTCCTGCTGCACTGAAGGCACTTTCTGACAGGACACTTGAAGCGGGGCAGGCCAGAAGTTCAATTGCAAATTGGGATAGCTCAGGCCACAGGTCTAGCCTGCATACCCAGTAGTCAAGGGGTTCATCGCTCCTCAGAGTGTCGATATGTGCAATCAAGGCGAGGTAGTCTTCTACCTGTCGGTCAAGTCGTTCTCTAGGGGTGGATCCCAAAGGGCTGTTGCAATGCGTAGGACTGAAAAAGGTCCGCATGTCCTCCATCAACAACACGTCTTTCAAACGTCCTGTCCTTGCCGGCGTGGTCGTGGGAGGAGGATTACTTTCACCTCTTCCCCTGTTATATTGCCCTTGTGCTGTGACATCACCCTTATATGCTGTGTAAAGCATACTTGTTAATTTGTTTTGGACCTGCTGCATCCTTTCTGACTTGCGGTAATTTGGTAACATGGTCTAATAGCGTGCACACCCAGTACAGGTCGTTCCCCTTCAGCCTTTTTATACGAGGGTCCTGCGACAGGCACGAGAGCATGAAAGACCCCATTTGCACAAGGTTGGATGCCAAGCTACCCATGTCCCGTTCCTCGTCCTCAGTGATCTCGCTGAAGATATGTTCTTCCTCCCAGCCATGTACAACACCACGGGTACCAGATAGGTGACAACGAGCACCATGGGATGCCTGTTGTGATTGGTCTTCCTCCTCCCCCTCAAAGCCACATTCCTCCTCTGACTCCTCTTCCTCACAATCCTCTTCCAGCGTTGCCGCAGGTCCAGCAAGCGATGCTGATAAGGCTGTTTCTGGTGGTGATGGCGACCACAACTCTTCCTCTTCTTCGTCACGCTCATCTACGGCCTCATCCAGGACTCTTCGCAGGGCACGCTACAGGAAGAAAACAAATGGCATGATGTCGCTGATGGTGCTTTCGGTGCGACTGACAAGGTTTGTCACCTCCTCAAAAGGACGCATGAGCCTACAGGCATTGCTCATGAGCGTCCAGTAACGTGGCAAAAAATTCCCCAGCTCTGCAGAGGCTGTCCTAGCACCCCGGTCATACAAATACTCGTTAACGGCTTTTTCTTGTTGGAGCAGGCGGTCGAAAATTCGGAGTGTAGAATTCCAACGTGTGGGGCTGTCACAAATCAAACGCCTCACTGGCATGTTGTTTCGCCGCTGGATATCTGAAAAGTGCGTCATGGCCGTGTAGGAACGCCTGAAATGGCCACACACCTTTCTGGCCTGCTTCAGGACGTCCTGTAAGCCTGGATACTTATGGACAAAGCGTTGTACGATCAGATTACACACATGTGCTATGCACGGCACATGCGTCAACTTGCCCAAATTCAATGCCGCCAACAAATTTCTTCCGTTGTCACAAACCACTTTGCCAATCTCCAGTTGCTGCCGAGTCAGCCATTGATCCATTTGTGCGTTCAGGGCAGACAGGAGTGCTGGCCCGGTGTGACTCTCTGCTTTCAGGCAAGTCAACCCCAAGACGGCATGACACTGCCGTATCCGGGATGTGGAATAGTATCTGGGGAGCTGGGGGGGTGTCGTTGATGTGGAGCAAGACGCAGCAGAAGAGGACTCAGCTGAGGAGGTTATGGAAGAGGATGGAGTAGGAGGAGTAGAGGAGGTGGCAGCCGGCCTGCCTGCAAGTCGTGGCGGTGTCACCAACTTCTCTGCAGAGCCACTCATTCCATGATTGGCAGGCGTCATCAGGTTTACCAAATGCGCAGTGTAGGTGATATACCTGCCCTGACCATGCTTTGCAGACCAGGTATCAGTGGTCAGATGGACCCTTGCCCCAACACTGTGTGCCAGAGATGCCATTACTTCCTTTTGCACAATCGAGTACAGGTTGGGGATTGCCTTTTGGGCAAAGAAATTTCGGCCGGGTACCTTCCACTGCGGTGTCCCAATCGCTACAAATTTTTTGAACGCCTCGGACTCTACCAGCTTGTATGGTAAAAGCTGGCGGGCAAAGAGTTCAGACAAGCCAGCTGTCAGACGCCGGGCAAGGGGGTGACTTTGTGGCATTGGCTTCTTACGTTTAAACATGCCCTTGACAGACACCTGACTGTGGGGAGATGAGCAGGAACAGCAAGAGGCGAGAGATGGAGTGGCGGATGGTTGAGAGGGGGCAAGGAGTACAGCAGTGGTTGACGTGGATGAAGATGCTGGACCAGGAGGAGGATGGCGGCTTTGAGTTTGTGGGCTGCTTGTACTCATGTGTTGATCCCATTGGCGTTTGTGATGTGACATCATGTGCCTTCGCAAAGCAGTTGTACCTAGGTGGATGTTGGACTTCCCACGACTCAGTTTCTTTTGGCACAGGTTGCAAATGGCATCGCTGTTGTCAGAGGCAGACACCCAAAAAAAATTCCACACTGCTGAGCTCTGCGGTGACGGCATTCTGGTGGTGGCAACATCATGCGCTGATTGGCGTGCTGTCTGGCTGACCCCGGGTGCTGATGCATGCTGTCTGACTGTGCCACTAGCTCATTGCGATGACCTCCCTCTGCTTCCAATTCGTCTCCTTCTCCTCTCTGTCTCCCCATCTGAACTTTCCCCCTGTTCTTCTTCTCTTCTAGCGGGCACCCACGTGACATCCACGGATGCATCGTCATCATCATCACCCGCCTCACTTGTATCTGAAAACTGAACAAAGGAAGCAGCAGCGGGTACATCATCATCATCACATTGTACGTACATGTGTGTACTGCTGCCTGACTGAGACATATCCCTGTGATCTACATCCTCTGGCAATAATGGTTGCGTATCACTCATTTCTTCAAACTGATGTGTAAATAACTCTTCTGACTGATCAATTGAATCGGCTGTGGTACTAGTGTTGGTGGTGGCGGCAGGCGGGCGAGTGGTAACTTGAGAGGTGCCCGAAGCTAAGCTGGAGGTGGATGGTGCGTCAATGTTCCAAGCGGAAGCTGTAGAAGATTGGGTGTCCTGTGTTAGCCAGTCAACTACGTCCTCTGAAATTTTCAAGTTCAGGGTAACTGGCCTCTGAACACTGGGCATTATTGTAGGGCCAAAGGGAATCACAGCACCACGACCACGACGGCCCCTGCAGGGTGTCCTGACTCTGCCTGTCATTTTTCGTCCGATTAGTGGTACTATGCGTGCAAGCTACTGTGATAACAGATATGAGTGGCACTGTGCACTTGCAGAAGTTGGCAGAGTAGACGCTGTAGGCCTGACACAGACGCTTGCAGACAAGTAACTGCTATTCAATGTATAACAGTCAAAATTGTATTCTTTGTTCAAATGTGCACTACTGACTGTTACACCAGATATGAGTGGTGGCACTGACTGGGCAAGTGGGCACAGTATACGATGTGAGCCTAAGACAAACACGCTGGCAGGCAGGCAAATGAAATTAGATTACACAGAAAAAAAGTGTTGTTTTTTTAAATGTAGAGTGCTGGTACACCACTAGATTGGATTGGTTGAACTTGGCACAATACTTGTAAGCCTGACACACACTGGCTAGCAGTCTGGCAAATGAACTTAGATTGGCGGTCAGGCAAATGAACTAAGATTTAAGAAAATAAAATATTTTTTTTTTTTAAATGTAGACTGCTGGTACACCACTAGATTGCATTGGTTTAACTTGGCACAATACGTGTAAGCCTGACACACACACTGGCTAGCGGTCAGGCAAATGAACTTAGATTGGCGGTCAGGCAAATGAACTTAGATTTAAGAAAATAAAATTATTGTTTTTTTAAATGTAGACTGCTGGTACCCCAACTAGATTGGATTGGTTGAACTTGGAACAATACTTGTAAGCCTGACACACACACTGGCTAGCGGTCAGGCAAATGAACTTAGATTGGCGGTCAGGCAAATGAACTTAGATTTAAGAAAATAATATTATTGTTTTTTTAAATGTAGACTGCTGGTACACCACTAGATTGGATTGGTTGAACTTGGCACAATACTTGTAAGCCTGACACACACACTGGCTAGCGGTCAGGCAAATGAACTTAGATTGGCGGTCAGGCAAATGAACTTAGATTTAAGAAAATAAAATTATTGTTTTTTTAAATGTAGACTGCTGGTACCCCAACTAGATTGGATTGGTTGAACTTGGAACAATACTTGTAAGCCTGACACACACACTGGCTAGCGGTCAGGCAAATGAACTTAGATTGGCGGTCAGGCAAATGAACTTAGATTTAAGAAAATAATATTATTGTTTTTTTAAATGTAGACTGCTGGTACACCACTAGATTGGATTGGTTGAACTTGGCACAATACTTGTAAGCCTGACACACACACTGGCTAGCGGTCAGGCAAATGAACTTAGATTGGCGGTCAGGCAAATGAACTTAGATTTAAGAAAATAATATTATTGTTTTTTTTAAATGTAGACTGCTGGTACACCACTAGATTGGATTGGTTGAACTTGGCACAATACTTGTAAGCCTGACACACACACTGGCTAGCGGTCAGGCAAATGAACTTAGATTGGCGGTCAGGCAAATGAACTTAGATTTAAGAAAATAAAATTATTGTTTTTTTAAATGTAGACTGCTGGTACCCCAACTAGATTGGATTGGTTGAACTTGGAACAATACTTGTAAGCCTGACACACACACTGGCTAGCGGTCAGGCAAATGAACTTAGATTGGCGGTCAGGCAAATGAACTAAGATTTAACAAAATAAAAGTTTTGTTTTTTTAAAAGTAGACAACTAGTAAACAAGATTGTATTGGTTGCACTGTGCACACATACTATAAGCTGTGAGCCTGACACACACACTTGCTAGCAGGGGCTAGCAGGGAGACAGGCAAATGAAGTTAGATTAGACAGAAAAAAACAAACAAAAAAAATGATGTTATAGCCCTAAAAAGGGCTTTTTGGGGTGCTGTGTTTACAGCAGAGATCTGATGAGTCCTTCAGCACTGCACTGGACACTGAATAAACTTGCCTAGCTATTGATTTCCCTATTCAATCAGCACCACCTTCACTCTCCCTCCTCTCAGTAAGACTACAAGTTAGTTATGATTCCAAAATGGCTGCTGTCCATGAGGTAGACGGGTCTGGAAGGCAGGGTATGATGCTGATTGGCTGGAATGTGTCTGCTTACTGTGAGGTGAAGGGTCAAAGTTTGCTCAATGATAAAGTATAGTGGGCGGATCAAACATCGCATATGTTCGCAATCGCCGCAAACGCGAACATGCTATGTTCGCCGGGAACAGTCCGCCGGCGAACTATTCGCGACATCTCTACTTACTATAGATAGTTACATAGTAATTAGTTACATAGTAGTTACATAGTAATTAAGGTTGAAAAAAGACTTTCAGTCCATCAAGTTCAACCTGTTAAGATATCCTCTGATCTGCAATATGCGGATTAGTTATTAATTTAATTACTGATTAAATAATTATTAATAGTATAGTATTGGAGGATGAATAAAGAGTTAGTCCATCAAGTTCAACCTTTTTAGATCTATATTGATCTTTTTAATGTGGACTATTTATTATTATTGTTAATTGTTAATTGATCCAGAGGAAGGCAAACAGAAAAAAAAAACCCCATTGAAACTTTGCCAATTGTCTCATAAGGGGAAAAAAAGCAAAATTCCTTCCTGACCCCAGAAACTGGCGATCAAATTTCTCCCTGGATCAATATTCCTTGCTAGTTATCTAGGATAGCCTTGAATGCCCTCTTTATTCAAAAATATATCTAACCCCTTTTTGAATTTGTCTATCGAATTCGCTGTCACCACCTCCTTTGGTAGAGAATTCCACAGTTTAACCACCCTAACTGTGAAGAACCCTTTTCTTTGTTTAAGGTGAAATCTTTTTTCCTCTAACCTCAAAGGATGTCCTCTTGTCAGTTGATAATCTCTTGCTACAAAAAGTTCACTTGACAAAGCCTTATATTGACCCTGGATGTATTTATATAACGTAATCATATCTCCTCTTAGACGCCTTTTTTTAATTCCTGTATCCCTTAGTTTGCTCACTAGTCTTCCATGTGGCACTGTATCAAATACCTTTGAAAAATCTAAAAAGACTACATCCACTGAGTTGCCCTGATCCAAGTTCCTACTAACCTCCTCATAAAAACTAATTAGATTGGTCTGACACGACCTTTCCTTCATAAATCCGTGTTGACTGCTACCTATGATCCTGTTCAAATAGACATATTCTTGTATTCTGTCCCTTATTAACTCTTCTAAAAGCTTCCCAACTACAGAAGTGAGGCTCACTGGTCTATAATTCCCCGGATTTGCTCTAGATCCCTTCTTAAATATAGATATCACCTCTGCTTTTCTCCAGTCATCTGGTAGAGACCCTGTAGTGAGTGAGTCTTGAAAGATTAGATATAATGGTTTGGCTATTACAGACCCCAGCTCCCTCAGTACCCTTGGATGTATTCCATCAGGACCTGGGGCTTTATTAACATTTATTTTCTCCAAGCTCTTTTGTATTTCTTCCTGCGTTAACCAATTATTTAGTAAAGGTAGTGTAGCCCCATTATGTTGCGGTGTCCCAACCACTGGTACCTCCCTTGTGTAAACCGACGAAAAGAACCTATTTAACTCATCTGCCTTTTCCTGGTCACTAATTATCAGATGGCCTGTGTCACATTGTAATGGTCCTATCGATTCCTTCCTGGCCTTGTTACCATTAATATATTTAAAAAATATTTTAGGGTTAGTCTTACTTTCCATTGCAACTGACTTCTCATTTTCTATTTTAGCCAGTCTAATAGCCCTTTTGCAAGACTTTTGTTGATTTCCTTATAGTCACATAAAGCTGCCTCTGTTCCCTCCTTCTTGTATAATTTAAATTCATATTTCTTTTTCCTCATCATGATCTTTAAGTCATTGTTAAGCCACATGGGATGTGATTTACTCCTATTCATTTTATTTCCACATGGTACATGCTGATGAGTATGTTTATTTAGTAAGGATTTGAATGTTGTCCATTTATTTTCAGTATTCTTCCCTGTAAGTTCTTTGTCCCAGTCTATATGTTGTATTGCTGCCCGTAGCCCATTAAAGTTAGCCCTTTTAAAATTTTGAGTTTTTGTTGGCCCCTTACAACTCTGTTTTTTGCATTCAATCTCAAATGAGACTGTGTTGTGATCACTGTTCCCCAAGGGTTCCCCTATTTTTACATTTGATATTATATCAATATTACTTGTGATGACTTAATCCAAGATGGCCCCATTTCTAGTAGGTTTTTGTATTACCTGGGCCAGATAATGATCCCTGAGTGTACTCAAGAACCTGCTCCCCTTAGCTGAGCTGCTGGTCTCGTTTATCCAGTTTATATCAGGGTAATTAAAGTCTCCCATTATTAGAACTTGCCCATGCTTAGCTGCATTTCCAATCTGTAACAATAATTGTATTTCCTCACTTTCAGCTATATTTGGGGGTTTATAGCATACTCCCACCAATATGCGTTTCGAATTAGCTCCTCCACTATTTAGCTCAACCCACAAGGATTCAATGATGCCGTTAGTGTCAGCATAAATATCTTCTCTGACTATAGGCTTAAATTCAGGCTTAACATAAAGACAGATCCCTCCTCCTCTTTTATCATTTCCCCTATCTTTCCTAAATAGGTTATAACCATCCAGATTAACAGTCCAGTCATGAGATTCATCCCACCATGTTTCCGAAATGTTTTCTTGTACTGCTAATATTTCTAGCTCATCCATTTTCCCAGGCAAACTTCGTGCGTTAGCAATCATACACTTTATGTTGCTATGTCTCTGCTGTTGTGTAGTGCCTGCCACTGTTTTTGAGGCCCCTATTAATACCTCCCTACTTTCTATTGTAACCCTCCCCCCTTCTCCTCCTCCATGTGTAACTAATTCATCCCTTTCCCTCTCTACCCTATTTACCCCAATACTTCTATATAGTCCCTCCCCCCCACCTACAAGTTTAAAAACTCCCCCAGCCGTTCTACCATCCTATCCCCTAGCACAAAAGCGCCCTCATCATTAAGGTGCAATCCATCCCTGCTATAGAGATTGTACCCAAGTGAGAAGTCAGCCCAGTGCTCTAAAAACCCAAAACCCTCTGCACTGCACCACTTTTTTAGCCACGCATTAACCTCCCTAAGCTCCTTCTGCCTCCCTGGGCTAGCACGTGGCACTGGTAGTATCTCAGAAAATACTACCTTGGAGGTCCTTGCTTTAAGCTTATTCCCTAATTCTCTAAAATCATTCTTTAGGACGCTCCATCTTCCACTAACTTTGTCATTGGTACCAATGTGTACCAAGACCGCCGGTTCATTACCAGCCCCTCCCAATAATTTATCCACCCGATCCGCAACATGCCGAACCCGAGCACCCGGGAGACAGCAAACTGTTCGATTGCTGGGATCTGGGTGACAAATTACCCTGTCTACCTTCCTAATAATAGAGTCCCCTACCACCAAAACATGTCTGTTGCTCTGCCTATTCTGCCCTCCCTCTCCTCCAGTAGAACTGTTCTCCCGGCTGTTAGAGGGAACAGCTCTATCTGGCATTGCCATTCCTGAATGGACATCCCCAACAGTTTCACTCAATCTGGCAAATCTGTTGGTGTTTGCCAACTCAGAACTGGCCTGCCTCCTCCTGTTCCCCCTGATTCCCCTTCTAACTGCAACCCAGCTACCTCCCTGGCCATCCTCACTAGCCCCAGCTCCTCCCTCCATACTAGGCCCAGCTAAACTGTGCTCCGTGAGCACCAACTCCCTTTCCAGTGTGACAATATCATGAAGTGTTGCAATTCTCCTCTCCAGATCTTCAATTTGAGCTTCCAAAGAGGCAACATGCTCACACCTGTCACAGAGGTATGGACCCTGGATCATCTGTTCCAGTAGTGCATACATTTGGCAGGATGTACACTGAGTGAGGTTTCCACTGGACTGATTATCAGTTACAAAAATACAGTGAGAAAACAGAAAACAACAAAATACACAGATATAACTTACACAGGCCAAGCCACACCCACTCTCACCTGTACTCTGATTAATTCAACAGACAGAAAACTCTGCACTGACTAACAGAGCGGATTCAAACCAGACCTCGCACAAATGCACCCAGATATAACTACACAGACCAAGCCACACCCACTCTCACCTGTACTCTGATTAATGCAACAGACAGAAAACTGTGCACTGACTTACAGAGCGGATTCAAACCAGACCTCACACAAATGCACCCAGATATAACTTACACAGGCCAAGCCACACCCACTCTCACCTGTACACTGATTAATGCAACAGACAGAAAACTGTGCACTGACTTAGAGCAGATTTAAACCAGACCTCACACAAATGCACCCAGATATAACTACACAGACCACGCCACACGCACTCTCACCTGTACACTGATTAATGCAACAGACAGAAAACTGTGCACTGACTAACAGAGCGGATTCAAAAAATAAGATGAATAATGTCTTCAAATTGCTTTTGTACATTAATTTTTTTAATTAATTTATTAATGAATGGTCAAAGTTTATATATTTGTGAAATGTTGCTGTACAAGAATAACGTTGTTCTTGTCAATATTTGAAATAATTTTTTTGTTTAAATTAAGAATTTATTTATTAATTAATTAATTATAGCTTACCTGTTTGCTGTAATTTGCAGATTGTAAACTTCTAAAGTGATAATGAAGTTGCTTCAGAAGTAACGCCACCAGTGACATGTCCAGTCACACTGTTCATCACCTGAGGAGAAATGTGAAATTTGTGGAAAGTTTGCAATATTTATAGACTTTGAGCTGAAGTAGAAACCGTTAGAACGCAATACGCATGAGCTATTTGCGTTTCATCCGTCAATTTGGTTTCCAGCCGCCATTATACGCAAGGTAATTACTTCTTGCATAGAAAATGTCTGCGATTTTGTATGTGCTACGTGCCGCAGGATGTGTGCTACATGCCGCATGAGGTGTTATTGAGTTTGGGTAAGTTTTCCGAGTACGTGTTTTAATTTTAGGTGCTTAGCCTCATTTTCGTTTTTTTCGGCTGCCATTTTTTCTGTCTCTTAGACGATTTTTCAATCGATAAATTGGTGAAATGTGACTTAAATTTGCAAGCAACCTCACTGCCACACATCCTGGCTGTCCCCCCGTGGTGTGTGTGATGTTTTTTAATGTTTTTTCTATATATTTTTGGGGTTTTTAGTTTTTTTTCGATGTGCACGGTTCGGCTATTAAGTTTGTATTTTTTCTACCTCGTATTTATTTATTTTTTTCTAAGTCCCGCTTTCCTGGCGCTTTTCTTTATAAAGTGTTATGGGTCGTAATTTTTAAAGTCTATTTTTTTTTTTAAACTGCTACGGGTCTCGAAATGAATTGGATAATGAAGGTTTCTGTTGAACTGTAGTCCCGCGGTTCGTAGGGATGAGTGCCTATGGTGCTCATCTCCACCAGCTCAGTGAGCGCCTTTGGCGCTCCCTGCCTAAGTTGTACGTGGTCGTAGGAATAAGCGCCTAAGGCGCTCATCTCCACCAGCACAAGGAGCGCCTTTGGCGCTGCTTGCCAGCAGCTGCTGCCCTCACTTCGCAGCTCGCTCGCTATATTTGTGAATAGAGCTTCTTAGTATTAGAAACATACTTTCTGGAGAACTTCTCTTTGTCATAGTGTTTATGCAGTAATGAAGAACGATAGAAGGAGGGGAGTTGGAGAAGAGGTGAGGGACAGGTATCATTGACCACAAGAAAAAAAAAACTGTTATGCCGATTAATGTTGGTCAATGAAGCCTGAGCCCGTGTTTCTCCTTTTGGATAATGGCTATTCAAGCAGGCTATCCTGCTGAGCCTATTTCTTGTTTCCAATAAAAAATATTTTTATTGGTCATTGCACTCCTTTTCCTTAGTTTATTGTGAAGAGAATAAAAACAATAATAATAATTGTCTTCTCTGCATAATAGGTCAAGATTAAACAAACAAATGTAGCTTTAGATGTAAAACACTGAAGTAGTGGATTGTATATATGCAGTGTAACTGAAACAAAACTTCAGGAAAACAGATATATGTAATGATAGTGCTTGGTGAGCTTGAGTTCAGTGTTAGGGGTGCTATTTAAATGCTTATTTATTTCAGAGTTCAGGGGCATCATTCAATTGGAATTTCGCCAATTGAATAGGGCTGTATATAAGCACACAGCATATTTTTTTACAGACATTTTTAGTTAGTGAACTTCTATCCAAAAGCAAAGTCTTCACTAACTAAAAACTTCTGTAAAACAAATGCTCTATGTTTATATAGAGCCCTATTCAATTGGCCAAATCGCATTTGTATGAGGCCCCAGGTTAGGCCTTAAGATTTGTTGCAGCTGAAGCAGCAGCTCCTATTTCAGAGATCAGAGCAGAAAGTTTAATAGCCATGGTACCATTAAGGCTAGAGTTGCCAGGTGATCCCTCTCCCCAAAAAATAAAAAGGAGAAACAGAAAAATATAAAAGTGATCACAGCTGAAGCCACTCGAGACATTGTGCAATAATTATTTACCAGAGGGTGGGAGAAAGATACTGATTGTTCAGTGCTTTACACACAAAGACCAGTCTATTGACTTTATAAGATTAGAATGCTAGGTCAAGTCAAGACATTTAAAGAGTTCCTCCAAGTTTGAGTGGTTATAGCAGCTTTAAAGTCATGAGACATGTTAAAAATGGGAAACAAATGTTTATTTTCATATTAGGAAAAATACAATGTTTTAGAATCATCATATATATTTAAAAAAAAGTCACACAGGACCAACAGTTATAGGTTAATTCTATTTTTCCTGATTCACTATTGCCCTGTTTACCAACTGGGATTAATAGATAGATAGATAGATAGATAGATAGATAGATAGATAGATAGATAGATAGATAGATAGATAGATAGATCCCACAAATAAATAGATGAATACCAACAAAAGATTATAATATAATTTATTTTTCTATGTGTATTTTTGTCCTATTAAAACTGGGAGTCTTTTAAACCTCACCATAAAAAAAAAAAAATATATATATATCTATATATCTATATATGTGTGTATATATATATATATATATATATATATATATATATATATATGTATATATATATATGTGCGTGTGTGTGTTTAGTACTTGTAATTATGACCATATATCATATTAAAACCTTATCCTTGCCATAAGCAAAGCTTCCCAGTACCTGTATTATACAAAGGCAAGCCATTTCCAGTAGTCCAGCCACCCTGCGTTCCAGTCTGCAATTGCATCAAAGTCCCTGCACCAATACAAAGAATCCGCAGAGGCAAGGACCTAACCAGTTGGATCCACAGCTTTGGCCGGTCCAACTGGTCCCTTCTCTTGACAATCTGGTGGGACTTGTGCAAACCAATGGAAATGTCTGTCACAGGGTCATGTGACTCTATCCAGAAAGCGCAGTATGATTAAGCTTATATAGGAGTTCCAAGCCCGGGTAGGTTGCAGTCCATATCCTCGAACCAGGGATGGACTAATTTAGGATATGCACAGATTGTATGAGGAGCAGGACATATCTGAGGAATCCAAGTCTACCCCTAGCAAAGACACCAGTAGCCAAACCAGTAACCAACAACATCCAGCCAGACATTGTGCAGTAAGCAAGATGCCGATCAAAAGAAAGTTAGTGCCTTGGGCAAACCCCATAGACGTTAAGCAAGACTGGTTGCATAGTGTGACAAATCCATAACAAGACGAGAAGCCTTGGAGGGTGCTATGACAGCTGCTTGTCCCTGAATGGTACCAGGCAGCCCTTCTAGTCATTGCCCCTAATATTCCCTTAGTGGGGGAACCAGGGTAATCACTGCACTTGCCAAAGCCTGACAGTCCTTATACTGGCCAGCAATGTCTGGAGAGTGCCTCAAGAGTTTTGGTAAGAGGGTGTTAATGTTAGCACCCAATCCCCAAAATAATCTACAGGCAAACTGGGAGGGGGCCTTCCAGGTTATCTGGAAACTAGCTGACAGCATCTGAATATGCTGAAGCCATACTAGAGTTGACAGCAGTGATGGCTATATGCCTGTCAGTGGGAGAAGATCCAGCAGTGATGGCTATATGCCTGTCAGTGGGAGAAGATCCTGAGGGTGGGGCACCAACTGACATGTCGCTCCTGTTGACCCATCCCCTGACACCCTGACCAGAGCCAACAACTCGAGCAAGTGCTGAATAGCCACCCTGGCTTGTTCTCAACCCAACTGGCAAGGACCATGAGGTTCTTTCCACTGATATTGCCCAAGTAAAATAGGGTCCCTGAGACTGTGAAGAGGAATATTAGAAGGGAACTAAAAAGATAATAGCCATAGAGGTCATTGAGTGGTGTTGTTCCCTTAAAAGGGTGATACCAACAAGTCCTGTGAGGACTGTAGGAGGCTGAATGACAGGACAACAGTCGATTCCTCCAGAACTTTTATTATGACTTGCTGTTTGCCGTTGGTGTAGGTTTAAAAAAAAAGACCTCTGGACAGACACGGTCATCTCCACGTTAGGATTCTCCAGGTCATTACCTATCTTATCAAGACTCATCAGCTAAAATTGTGCTATTCTTCAGTGAGCTCGCTAAATCAGATCTTCTCTGTCCTGTTGGAGCTCTGGGATAATCAGCTTGACTTAGTTACCCTCTCTATCTCTCTTACTTCCTTGTTGATCACCCCTTGCAGGTAGCTAGTTCTAATTTTGTGGTCCCAAGCAGAGATGTCGCGAATAGTTCGCCGGCGGACTGTTCCCGACGAACATTTCATGTTCGCATTTGCGGCGAACTGCGAACATATGCGATATTCGACCCGCCCCCTATACTTTATCACTGAGCAAACTTTGACCCTGCATGTCACAGTCAGCAGACACATTCTAGCCAATCAGCAGCATACACTCCCTTCCAGAGCCTTCTACCTCATGGACAGCAGACATTTTGGAATCATAACTAACTTGCAGTCTTACCTAGAGGAGGCTGAGTGTAGTTGATACTGCATCAATAGGGAAAACCATAGCTAGGCTACTGTACACAGTGTGCAATACAGTCCTGAAGGACTCTTTTGATCTCTGCTGCAAGTACACCCCTGTGTCTCTTCCCCCCCTTATCATCATCCTCACCTTAGCACCCAACCCTAACACCCCTCACACTTATCCATAACACCCATCAACCTAACCCCCTAACCCTAACACCCCTCACACTTATCCCTAAGACCTAACACCGCTCACACTTATTCCTAACATGCCTAACCCTAACACCCCTTACCCTTATCCTTAACACCCCTCACCCTAACCCTAACACCCCTCACACTTATCCCTAACACCCCTTACCCTAACCCTAACACCCCTCACACTTATCCATAATACCCCTCACCCTAACCCTAACACCCCTAACACTTATCACTAACACCCCTCACCCTAACCCTAACACCCCTCACACTTATCCCTAACACCCCTCACCCTAACCCTAACACCCCTCACACTTATCCGTAACACCCCTCACCCTAACCCTAACACCCCTCACACTTATCCCTAACACCCCTCACCCTTACCCTAACACCCCTCACACTTATCCCTAACACCCCTCACCCTAAAACCTAACCCTAAAACCCCTCACACTTATCCCTAACACCCCTCACCCTAACCCTAACACCCCTCACACTTATCCCTAACACCCCTCACCCTTACCATAACACCCCTCACACTTATCCATAACACCCATCAACCTAACACCTAACCCTAACACCCCTCACACTTATCCCTAAGATCTAACAGCCCTCACACTTATTCCTAACATGCCTCATCCTAACACCCCTTACACTTATCCTTAACACCCCTCGCCCTAACCCTAACACCCCTCACACTTATCCCTAACACCCCTTACCCTAAACCTAACACCCCTCACACTTATCCCTAACACCCCTCACCCTAACCCTAACAACCCTCACACTTATCCCTAACACCCCTCACCCTAACACCCCTCACACTTATCCCTAACACCCCTTACCCTAACCCTAACACCCCTCACACTTATACATAACACCCATCAACCTAACACCTAACCCTAACACCCCTCACACTTATCCCTAACACCCCTCACCATAACACTAACACCCCTCACACTTATCCAGAACACCCCTCACCCTAACCCTAACACACCTCACACTTACCCCTAACACCCCTCACCCTAACCCTATCACCCCTCACACTTATCCCTAACACCCCTTACCCTAACCCTAACACCCCTCACACTTATCCCTAACACCCCTCACCCTAACCCTAACACCCCTCACACTTATCCGTAACACCCCTCACCCTTACCCTAACACCCCTCACACTTATCCCTAACACCCCTCACACTAACACCTAACCCTAACACCCCTCACACTTATCCCTAACACCCCTCACCCTAACCCTAACACCCCTCACACTTATCCCTAACACCCCTCACTCTTACCCTAACACCCCTCACACTTATCCATAACACCCATCAACCTAACACCTAACCCTAACACCCCTCACACTTATCCCTAAGACCTAACACCGCTCACACTTATTCCTAACATGCCTCACCCTAACACCCCTTACACTTATCCTTAACACCCCTCACCCTAACCCTAACACCCCTCACACTTATCCCTAACACCTCTTACCCTAACCCTAACACCCCTCACACTTATCCATAACACCCCTCACCCTAACCCTAACACCCCTCACACTTATCCCTAACACCCCTCACCCTAACACCTAACTCTAACACCAATGACACTTATCCCTAACACCCATCACCCTAACCCTAACACCCCTCACACTTATCCCTAACACCCCTCACCCTAACACCCCTCATAACTTATCCCTAACACCCTTTACCCTAACCCTAACAGCCCTCTCTCACTTATCCCTAACACCCCTCACCCTAACCCTAACACCCCTCACACTTATCCCTAACACCCCTCACCCTAACCCTAACACCCCTCACACTTATCCCTAACACCCCTCACCCTAACACCTAACCCTAACACCCCTCACACTTATCCCTAACACCCCTCACCCTTACCCTAACACCCCTCACACTTATCCCTAACACCCCTCACCCTAAAACCTAACACCCCTCACACTTATCCCTAACACCCCTCACCCTAACCCTAACACCCCTCACACTTATCCCTAACACCCCTTACCCTAACCCTAACACCCCTCACACTTATCCCTAACACCTAACCCTAACATCCCTCACCCTAACACCTAACTCTAACACCCCTCACACTTATCCCTAACACCCCTCACCCTAACACCTAACCCTAACACCCCTCACACTTATCCCTAACACCCCTCACCCTACCACCTAACCCTAACACACCTCACACTTATCCCTAACACCCCTCACCCTAAACCTAACACCCCACACACTTATCCCTAACACCCCTTACCCTAACCCTAACACCCCTTACACTTATCCCTAACACCTAACCCTAACATCCCTCACCCTAACACCTAACCCTAACACCCCTTACACTTATCCCTAACACCCCTCACCCTAACACCTAACCCTAACACCCCTCACACTTATCCCTAACACCCCTCACCCTAACCCGAACACCCCTCACACTTATCCCTAACACCCCTTACCCTAACCCTAACACCCCTTACACTTATCCCTAACACCCCTCACCCTAACACCTAACTCTAACACCCCTCACACTTATCCATAACACCCATCAACCTAACACCTAACCCTAACATTCTCAAACTTATCCCTAAGACCTAACACCCCTAACACTTATCCCTAACACCCCTCACCCTAACCCTAACACCCCTCACACTTATCTCTAACACCCCTTACCCTAACCCTAACACCACTTACACCTATCCCTAACACCCCTCACCCTAACACCTAACTCTAACACCCCTCACACTTATCCATAACACCCATCAACCTAACACCTAACCCTAACATTCTCACACTTATCCCTAAGACCTAACACCCCTCACACTTATTCCTAACATGCCTCACCCAAACACCCCTCACACTTATCCCTAACACCCCACACCCTAACATATAACCCCCTCACCCTTATCCCTAACACCCCTTACCCTAACCCTAACACCCCTTACACTTATCCCTAACACCCCTCATCCTAACACCTAACCCTAACACCCCTCACACTTATCCCTAACACCCCTTACCCTAACCCTAACACCCCTTACACTTATCCCTAACACCCCTCACCCTAACACCTAACCCTAACACCCCTTGCACTTATCCATAACACCCATCAACCTAACACCTAACCCTAACATTCTCACACCTATCCCTAAGACCTAACACCCCTCACACTTATTCCTAACATGCCTCACCCTAACACCCCTTACACTTATCCCTAACACCCCTCACCCTACCACTCTCACACTTAGCCCTAACACCCCTCACCCTAACACCTAACCCCCTCACCCTTATCCCTAACACCCCTTACCCTAACACCCCTCACACTTATTTCTGTGTCTCTTCCCCCCCTAATCATCAAGGGAGGGGTGAGGATGATGATGAGGGAGGGGGAAAGAGACACAGGGGAGGATGATGAGGGAGGGGGGGAAGAGACACAGGGGAAGATGATGAGGGAGGGGGAAAAGAGACACGGGAGGAAAACGATGGAGGTGGGAAGAGACACAGGGGAGGATGATGAGGGAGGCGGTACAGAGATACAGGGGAGGATGATGAAGGAGGTGGGAGGATGATGAGGGAGGTGGGGTGAGACACAGGGGAGGATGATGAGGAAGGGGGGAAAGATACACAGGGGAGGATGATGAGGGTGGGTGTAAAGAGATACAGGGGAGGATGATGATGGAGGGGGATGTTAGGTTATTTATGCCCTTTATGGATTAAAACCAGACTCTGCATCAACTATGTAATTTTCCGTGGGAGTTTTGACATGGATCCCCCTCCGGCATGCCACAGTCCAGGTGTTAGCCCCCTTAAAACAACTTTTCCATCACTATTGTGGCAAGAAAGAGTCCCTGTGGGTTTTAAAATCCGCCTGCTCATTGAAGTCTACAGTATGGCGGTTTGCCGGGTTCGCCGGTTCGCAAACATTTGCGGCGTTTCGCGTTCGCGGTTCGCAAACCGAAAATTTTATGTTCGCGACATCACTAGTCCCAAGGCATCCAACAGTGACTTTATGGGTGATAAACAACCATCTATTGGAGTGTAACCAGGATAACTCTGGACTTTACCTCATATCATGCCATGGGGCCACTGAGGGTCTCTTGGGGTTGATTCAACCAACTGGTGGAGCGCATGTGGTGCTTGTACCATTCAGGGCAAACACTGGACTGTACAAATGAATATATGGACTGTATCTGGACTGCAAATTCCCTGTGAGCAGAGTGATCGTAATTGTGGTACCCCCTGGAGGTGTGGGTTAGGGTTGCCCTATTGTGGGTTCATAATAATTATGGTTTTCTGCTTGGCATGTGTAGTTTAATATTGCATGTTGTGGTTTAATATTGCCTGTGGTATAAGTATAGCATAAATCACTTATATGTATTATTAAGTATGAGAATCCCTGGACAATCAGATCAACTAGATAGAGGGGGCTGAACCGGAAATTATCTAATGCGTCTGTTTCCAGGACACTAGGATGGTTGGAGGGCCACGAAGAACGGCGTCCTATGCCCTGACCTGATACCACTCCCACTTACCACAAAAGTAGAAGGGGCTGGTGCCGCAAGAAGAGGCAAAAAAAGTGGAGGACCGATTAATCCCGAGGGTGCCCTGGAGCCGCAACACAGAGCCGCAACACGGCGGGAATTCACGGCTTTTGGGGAACACAGAGTGGATGGCTTATAGAGGAGAAGGGCCTAAATCCAGGAGGAGCTGCATAGCAGTCTCGGGAGGCATAGCTGGAGATATCCTCTCCTGCACCAGTCAAGCACAGCAGTTTATTGTAGAGGAGACTGGGTTGAGGGTCAATTTTCCCTAAGACCCGAAAGTCATACACAGCGGTTAGAAAATCCTGTGAAACACAGCTGAGAGTAGTGGGAGTAAGAAGGAGAAGCGTCTACTGTTGGAACAAAACGCTAAGATAAGTAGTCCTTTTCCTCATCACTCAACTATTATATGTTTTTCTCATATGGTACCAGCACCTCTATATCTTCTCTGCATAGTAAGTTAAAGGGGAGTGGAGCAGGAATAATGGGCAAAAATTGGCCCTTAAGGAATCTATCTGGTTACAATAATCGTATAAGTGCATATATAGCATTTTATATATGGGACTCCACCGATCATCTTTACATTCCAGTCAACCACAACTACAGCTTTAATAGAATTTATACGTCTGGAGGGAGCAGCTAATTATTCTCAGACATACTTATCTATTCTTGCTGCAGATCAGATCACCTGTTCGCTTATACGTTATAAACTTCTTTAGGTATATAAAAGCCTGTAGAAAGCCAAAATAACAAGTACAAGCATGGGAGATAAAGAGATGTCCAACAAGAGTGTAAAAATGTCTTCCAAACCAAAAAGAAAAAAGGATATTGAATAAAAAGCACACATTTTTTTTGCCCCAAAAAATAAATTTGAAGCTTTAAATACTTCTCAAAGTGAGTCTATACTGTTAGATCAAACAGTCAATCAATCAATCGGTCGATAAGATCTCCCAATCCTCAGTTGAAGAACAAGTTCACCACATGATGAAGTATTAACATGGTCTAAACTGAGATACATTTTGGGCCCATTCAAAATAAATCTTACCTCAGAGCTATCAAAACAAATAACAGCAAGCACAAGTTCAATAGCTGGGGTCTCTACTAAGATTGAAAATTTGTAGTGCAAATGTGATAAATTAATCTGTGATAATAATTCTTTGTTGAAATACTCCTCTTTACTGGAAACAAAAATTGAAGAATTATCTAAAAAGATTTGCAATCTAGACGATCGCTCTAGAAAAAAGAATTTACGTATTAGGGGCATTTCAGAAACTATACAAGGGAAGCTTTGTTTAAGAGCATAGTACCTGCCTTCCCTAATGAAGACAGGAAAATGGTTGCCATACATAGACTACCCCTACCAAAGATATTGGAGAATACTACCCCTAGAGATATTATCATACGTTTACATTATCTTCCTTTTAAAGGAGTTAATAAAAGCAATTTTTTGGGGGGAGAATTTTGAAATGCTGTATGATAAAATTAAGATCTTTATGGATATCTCACCACAGACTTTGGCCAAAAGAAAAGAGTATTCTTCGATTACACAATGTCTGCGACAAGAAAAATTTTAATATAAATGGTAATCAGATAATGGCCTTGTGATTTGGAAGGACTCAGTGTGGCATAATGTTAATTCTACTTTGGATGGTCTCTTGTTGCTACAAAGATGCAATTTAAATGTGGACAATCAGGCTAAATCCGAGATAAAACCACGCTTGAATTAGAAATTTCCAGAATGGCAAACAGTTAATTCATTTATTTTACCTATTGTTGGGCCTAGATAGTATTTTTCAGTGTATTTTTCAAAATAGTATTAATTACTAGAGCAATACATACTGATCAAATTCATTTATTATAGAGAATCTTTATGTGCTTAAACCCAATCTATGAGCATTAATATTTATGGTTTAGTATGTAGCGTTTTACTGCACAAGATGGTATTTAGGTAGACTAAAATAACACATTTACGCATGTAATGATGTGAATTTCATGTATGATAGATTCTTGATAAAAAATTTGCCTTCAAGGTATCACTTTACAGGATGTATATATGTCCCAATGTAGAAATAACGAGTTTATAATTATGTCACATGTCTTTTTTTTTTTTTTTTTTTCTCTTTTCTCTCCACAAGGATGTTGACAATGAGCAAATATATATATACTTAGGTTCTCTTTGCATAATAATTCACTTTATTAGCTTTGAATATATGCTTTAGCGGATTAAATTATTAATTTTTTTCTTATTTCACATAAATTAATTAATTTTTGCGCTGGTTAAGGGGACACCTGAAGATTATTGTATAGCAATTTATTTTATTAGTTCTAAATTTGCTGTGTTTAGACGACCAAAACGACTACATGTTTTAGTTAAATAATGATTGTCTTCATTATGATTATTGCTCTGGTAAAAGAAGATTCACTTAGATGGGTTCCTCAAACCTCCAGCCAAGATGCAATTACATCTTTATCCATAATTTCAAAACATTGGAATAACAGCCCTGTTGAATTCAGAGGGGGACTTGGAATAACTCCCCCTTGGAAAATGAATGTTGGTATGAATGAGCTAAGTATGATTGAGCTGCCGAGATTAAGGGGTCTACTCCGGGGTCCTTATAATTTATATAGAATCTTTCTCACTAGAGAATGCGAAATCCATTATACAAAAAAAAGAGAATAGGAAAGGGGGGAAAAGAGAGAAAAAGAGAATAAAACCCATAGCTTTATAGTTTCTATTAGCAATAATATGCTTAACCCCAATGAGCATCAAAATGATCTCACATAATGTTAAAGGAATGAATTGCCCTTCAAAAAGGAAAATTGCCTTCATGCACTATAAAAAATGCCTGGCAGATACTATCTGTCTACAGGAGACGCATTTGGAGGGAGTCCATTATCTGAACAACTGCAACTATAAAGGAAGAATAGATGCGACTTATAACAATAAATCTAAAGGTGTCTCAATCTTTTTTACTAACAGACTAAATATTCAAGAAAAATTCTCCAAGATTGATCCTTACGGCAGGTTTATTATTTGGACTGGAGCCGTAAATGGTAAAACAATAACTTCAGTAAATTTATATTTACCAAATAAAAAACAGATTACCAATCTTAAAAAGTTATTGAAAGAGGTTCAAAAAATAAGGAAAGGCTACTTATATATTTGCGGAGATTTTAACATGTTCCGAGATACAGGAAAGGATTGAGTAGGTAATGTTAAAATAAAAACTGAATTTGAATTGACCAAAACAGCTTATGAATTCTCCAAATTGATCAATGGTTTATTGGATTCATGGAGGGTACTACACCCATTCGAGAGAGACTATACTTTCTTCTCGGGCGGTTTAGTTCATACTCCAGACTCGACCATTTATTCGTAGATCTCCAATCATTAAGAATGGTAAAAGATATTGAAATAAATACTTCAGTATGGTCAGACCATTTGATGCTTACCATCATGTTAAACAATACTATGGAAATTCAAACAAAAAAAAATTGGAGAATTGATCCATTCTTATTTAAAGACCAGTCCTATGTTACAATATTAAAAGAAGAAACATCTAATTTTTTTTGAGATTAAACAAAATAAGGTATATTCTCCATCTACCTGGTGTGCCAATAAGGCTTTTGTGAGAGGCCTGTTGATTACCAAAGCAGCAAAACTAAAAAAGTCAAGAGGCAAATCTTTAAGGCTTTTATATATTGCATTAAAAAAAATGTTAGTCCTAAACAGGATCAAGCCAAACAAGGAGAGTCAAAAATTAATTAATTCTTTAAATTTGCAGATTAAAAAAATACTACATATACAAGCCGATAATCTCCTGTGGAAAAATCAGATACAATTGCTTACATCTTTATGAATTTCTTTAAAACACTGTATAATCTGGATCAAGATCCATCTTTTATAAAACCAGATTTAAGGGATATTAAAAAGTCAAATGAAATTGCCTTTAATAACCTTGGAAGAACTAAAAAATCTTAATGAGGACTTTAGTAGTAAGGAAATATTGGATGTTATAAAAAAATGGATGTTATAAAAAAAAAATAAGGCCCAGGCCCCTATGGGTTTGATCAATAATACTATCAAATATTTTCAAAGGAGATTTGTGATCATCTACGCAACATGTATAATGAGATCAAAACAACAGGCAAGTTAAGATCAGAACTATCTAAAGCTAAAATAATAAATATTTTAAAGCAGGGAAAAAACCCAGAACTTAGTCTGAGTTATCGTCCAATTTCCCTGATAAATGTCAATGTACAAATATATGACAAAATATTGGCAAATAGATTAAATCTTATTATACCAAAATTAATACATTTAGATCAATCAGGATTTGTTAAAGGACGACAAGCTTCAGATAATATAAGACACCTAGTTGACATTCTGTAATACCAATACTGACCCTGTTGCTTGATGCTGGAAAAGCATTTGACAGGGTCAGTTGGGATTTTCTAGATGTAGTTTTGGAGAAGTACGGTATGGGCGAATTTGGCTCTAAAGCTATTAAAGCGTGATTAATCCATCAGCGTATATATCAGTACCCGGATTTGAATCCCAGAGTTTTACCATCAGTAATGGAAAGCGCCAAGGATGCCCCCTATCCCCTCTCCTGTTTATTTTATTTATGGAGTCATTTGCGGCATCCATAAGAAATAATGTTTTGATTAAGGGAATGGAGATAGGAGAAGAGGCGCACAAGATCATGCTCTTCGCGGATGATATTCTGTTAACATTTACTAACCCTTTGAGTTCCTGTGTCAGTCTGCATCAAAATGAATTTGGCAGTCTTTCATATTTTAAAATAAACTTGCTAAAATCAGATACAATACATAGAAAACTCAATTGGGAAACCAAGCAGTCCCTAAAACAAAAATATATGTATAAAAACACATCTAGGTCTGAAATTTTCTTTTTCTATGAAAAAATATGTGAAAGACAACTTGAGTTAACAATTACTTGATGGACTACGGGTTTGCATGAATCTATCCAGCACATCTTTCACTGCAGTTGGCAGATAGTAACAAATGGTTTGATTCACAGGCAGACCAACAGAAAAATGGTTCTTCCTCTATGTAAAGAACAAGAGGGTAATGTTCTTTATTTGGTTTACAGTATATTTTTAAAGTGTGGCTCATTTTGACTTAACAATTACCCAATTAAATGGTATTTGATAATTTTAGATGAACTAATATATGTTGTGCAAATAGTGTCATGCCTTCTTACAATAGTACATACTGAGATTCATATCATTTTTAGGAAATTTATCTGGACTGTTAAGAGCTTGAGGCATAGAAATGGTGGACTGTCTGTTACTTCCTATTATGCAATGGTTTAATACAAGATGATCGAGTCTACAGCAGTCAGTTCTATGTTGTAGACTGGCTCAGTTTATCACTGATATTACTTTTCTTGCCATGGATATTCACACAGTCATTTTACTTTATTCTTTCAAGACTCAGAGCCTGGGGGTTATTTTATCAAAATGTAGGTTGTATTTTCAATAAATGTTTGGTGATCCAGGATTTCAACCAAGGAAATATTTCTCTTTTTCTTAATAAGAAAAAAATATGTTTTTATAGTTTTCTGAGATTCAAACTTATCTGTGAATATATAATATAAAGAACCTCTGGTCCAGACTTATTTTTTATGAGGATCTATATATGGATGAATTTAAACAAACCTTGTTTTATAATCTTGACACATATTTGTAGAGCTAATTGTGGGTCTTGATGATGAGCAGTAATGTGAGAATTTACCAAAATAATTTATAGACATATGGCCATTTATTCCTTAATAGATTAAATAGTATTACTTTTTATAGTAAATTATGGGAAATAGCATTTACTATTGTTACTATTGTTCAAATAGCAAACTATACAATGAGATTTGTAGAAAAAAATAAAAATTATTCAGAACAATTTCCCAAAATGTTATGTATAAATTGTATAATTTATGCTTTTAGGATTGTAATAGGATTAGGACATGTTGGCATCATTTGCAAAACTAGATGACACAGATTAACAGAAAGCCAATAATTCTTACTCCAGTGAGAAATAACTTGAATTCAACAATAATAGTTTAGGACCTCAATTAAACTCAATTAGTTGAAATTGTTTTTATTGATGGTCTACCCCTTACTTGTTTTAAATTAATTCTAATGAACCATTAATCTCACTAAGAATCATTATTGATGTTGTTCAGTCCTTCAGTCGTGTCTGAATTTCAGCAACCATATTGACTCAGCACGCCAGGCACACATGTCTGTGCTTCTAGCAGTGCTTATCCATTTTTTTTTTATGGCAAAGATACTGGAGTGGGTTGCCAGTTCCTTTTCCAGTGGACTACAATTCATCTGACCTCTCTACTATAACCTGCCCATCTTGGGTGACCCTACATGGTATAGCTCACAGCTTCACTGAGGTACACAAGCTTCTTCACCACAACACGGTAGCAACCCAGAAGGGGAAGAATCATTTTTAGTGGGCATCAAAACCAAATCCACCTTCTTTGTACCACCGCCTTAACTAATATTAGATTGTATGGCATGATACACCCATCTTTCCTTCCTTTATTTACGTGCACAGGTAGAAATTCAGAAGTTGTTTCTATAGCTTGTTAAGTTAAGCTTGTCTCAGGTCTGCTTGAATTCTTAAAGTATGTTTAATATTTTTCTCATTCTTCCTAAACAGCAATACAATTCCTGCCCAGATCATTAGACGTGACATATACCATTGTATATATGTCTCTTTCATGTTTTACTGCTTGAGTTAGATATCTTGTCTCTATAAATGCTAGCAACAATAGTGTATAATGCCTGATTTTTTTATTTTGTAACTATGGCCAAGTTATACTTATTTGTTAATTGGGGGGCAGAAGCCAGAATTAGCCAGGCACCAACATGCCCAATGAATCTTTCCATCCCCTTTACTCCCTAGCTCTGATGAGACAACTTGGAGGCATTTACTAAGCATGTTTTCACCTCAAATAAAGTGAGAAGAGCTATGTTTCCCATAGGAATTAGCGCATAGTTCATGAAGGCATGGCATGAGATACAATTGAGATGCTTAGTAATTTCCCCCCAATTACTTGACCACTATTAAAAGCTAAATACTCCTTTGGGTTCACTGCATGAGCTCAAGAGGGTGTCTTTTGGTATGATTATTTATATGCTTCCTTATATATGTTTCACTTGTGTTTTTGCCCAAGTGGACTGTTTTCAATTAATATTATCAAACCACTTGAGTTTGTAATCATTTTAACCTTCACATTGAAAAAATTAAGTGATAATAATTGATTAAGATGAGAACATATAGACCAGTATGTTTAATTAATTTATAACAAAGATGGATAAATATGATATAATAAATAAATGTATATATATATATTACATAGAGTATAAGCAATAGTATCAACAATAATCACATTTTATATATTTATGACTGATAGAAAGAGATTTACCAAATAAATCCAATGTAGATAATTTTATGAATATCATTTTTTTGTATTTTAGATCAAAACTTCAAAATGACATGGTTCACCACCATCATCCTTACCATGGGTAGGATATACATATTGGATATATAAAAACTTGTGATATACTGTTAAGTTATGTTACTAAGCTTTACCCTTTATATTCTCTCATGGATCCTATAACAAGTACACAGAATGTGCTGCAAAGTTAAAGGGACATGGAGGGTATCTGGGTTTAATTAGTATTATACTGTAATATACCTATGTATCTCTTTATTTTGAGTACTTTATTTTATTAAGAAGTGCTTAAAAGGTCTGTTTTTTAATATATATTAATGTATGAACCAACTGAAGTGCATTTACAAGTAAAGCTCATATATTTATTTGCTGTGCATAGTCTATTAAAACAGTAAACAGTTTAAAATAAATCAAAATGTTCTTTTTCCTTAGCTTTTACACTGTTTTCTCCTCAAGCAAAGCAGCATATCTCCTCTTACCTGTGTCATCTGTAACATGGGCAGCTCGTCCTATGTGCTGGACTAAAATAAAGTCTGAACTATTACCTTTGTGTTGGCAGTAGGGGAGGACCTAATTATGACCTAGGGGCCTCAATGAGAATCCAGCTTACAGGAAGAGCTGACATGACACTGATAGACAGGTAGGAGGAGATATGCTTGAAGGGAAAACTGACACTTTAAAAGTTAAGAAAAAATATTAACTTTTATGCATCTTAAACTGCATAATGTTTTTAATTGCTTATGCCATTCAAACAAACATATGAGCTTCACATATAAGTGCAGTACAGTGGTCCTTTAAGATTAAATGAATAACAAAGAAGTGAGCCTTGGAAGATATCCTGTGATACATAAATTAGTAGAATTTATACATCTTATACAATGTTAGCTTGTGTTTAGCACATGGTTTAAAACTTCAGCTAGCTATTAGCTTTCTATTCATACACACGGGCCCAACCATATTATTGTTTGCCATCCAGTGAACAGATGGGGTCTAGGGTCAGTAGGCTGCACCCTTTTTATGTATGTGCCTAATTCAGATGCTTGGGTTACCCTGGTTTAGTAACAGGCTCAATTACTGGTATTAATATTGTTTTCTTATTCTCTTTACAGTTCTCTATTTGGCCCGGATAGATATGCAAACCACTCCAAAACCCAGTAAGAAAACCTACTACATACATATACAACAGATGATTCCTTGATAATTTAAAACTAGGATTCTCAGTCTTCATGCAAAATGGAAGTTAAGGGTGAAGGATCTGTTGTTAATTTACATTTTTGAGGAATCCCATAATGATAAAGTATATTTTATTGTTAAGTTTATTTGTTTATGAGAGCAAGATGATTTTGGGTGCCAAATATAATATATTCGGTGAATCATTTTCTATATCAAGCTACATTTTTTGGTTTAGAGATTTTGCCACTCTTGTGTGATTTCTCCTGAACAGTAAAGTGTGTTTGTGTACTTGTGCAGTGATTAGTGGGCAGATGATTAGTAAGAACCTAATATTTGCAGGGAAAGGAGCACACTTGTGAGCTAGCAAACACTTCTAGTATAAGTGCACTTCAAGTATAAGTGTGGGAGTTTAAATAAATGGAGGGCGTTCAAAGAAAAGGGGGGCACATTGTAGTGCTTTATACAATTTTCCCCCACTGTAATTAGTAATAATGAGTCCAGTAACAATCTCACTCAGTGTACATCCCGTCACATGTATGAACTGCTGGAACAGCTGATCCAGAGTCCATAGCTCTGTGTCCGGTGTGAGGAATTCACCTACTGTATGTTGAAGCTCAAATTGGAGAGGAGAATTGCTGCACTTAGTGGAAAGGATGCTGGTGCTCACAGAGCACAGTTTAGCTGGGCCTAGCATGGAGGGGGGAGATTCGGCTGGTGAGGATGTCCAAGGAGGTAGCTGGTTTACAGTTACAAGGGGAAGCAGATTGAGTAAACTGTTGGGGATGTCCATTCAGGAATGGCAATGCCAGATAGAGCTTTTCCTTCTAACACCCGGGAGAACAGTTTTGCTGGAGTAGAGAGAAGGCAGAATAGGCAGAGCAACAAAAAGGTGGTTGGCATTTGTGGATCAGGTAGATAAATTATTGGGAGGGGCTGGAAATTAACCGGTGGTCTTGGTACATATTGGTATCCATGACAATGTTAGTGTAAGATGGAGAGTCATAAGGAATGATTTTATAGAACTATGTAATAAGATGAAGTCAAAGACCTCCACGATAGTATTTTCTGAGATACTACCTGTGCAACATGCTAGCCCAAGGAGACAGAAGGAACTTAGAGAAGTTAATGCTTGGCTAAATTGTGGTGCATTGAGGAGGGGTTTGGGTTTTTAGAGCACTAGGCTGCCTTCTCACTTTGGTACAGGGAATGACTTCACCTTAATGAAGAAGGAGCTGGTGTGCTAGGGGAAAGAATGGTAGAAATGCTGGGGGATTTTTTAATCTAGTTGGTGGGGGGAGGGACTAGATAGATGTTATGTGGTAGAAAGTGTAGAGGGGGCAAGGGATGACTTAACTAGATATGAGGAGGAGATGGGGAGGGTTAATATAGTCATTAGGGAGGTATTACTCAAGTACAGTGGCAGGCAATACAAAGTATAGACTGGCACAAACAACTGACGGGTAAAAATTCTGAACTTAAATGGGCAACGTTTAAATCCTTGAAAAATATACATACTTATCACCATATACCATGTGGAAATGAAAGTAAAAGGAGTAAATCACATCCCGTGTGGCTTAACAGTGACTTAAAGATAAAGATACTGAGTAAAAAACAGGCATATAACTTACAGAAAAAAGAGGGAAGAATGACTGCCTTACGTGAGTACAAGGAAATCAACAAGGCTTGCAAAGGGGTTATTAGACTGGCTAGAATATAAAATGAGAAGTTAGTTTCAAAGGAGAGTAAGACTAACCCTAAAATATTTTTAAATACATTAATGGGAAGAAAGCCAGGAAGGAAGCTATAGGAACATTACAATGTGACACGGGCCATCTGATAATTAGTGACCAGGAAAAGGCAGATGAGCTAAACAGGTTTGTTTATTCTGTATACACAAGGGAGGTACAAGTGGTTGGGTCACTGCAACATAATGAGGCTACACTACCTTTACCAAATAAATGGTTAACGCAGAAACAAATCCAAAAGAGGTTTGAAAAAATAAATGTTAATAAAGCCCCAGGTCCTGATGGAATACATCCAAGGGTACTGAGGGAACTGAGTTCTTTAAAATCCAAACCATTATATCTAATTTTTCAAGATTCACTCAACACAGGGTCGCCACCTGATGACTAGAGAAAAGCAGAGGTGATACCTATATTTAAATTCTCCTAACGCGTAAAACCATAGCTCGTAGACTTATGGCTATTACATTTGCCCCATAAAGCAACCCACTAACGATCGTGTTACAGGTGTAAAAATCCTACAGGACGTGGAAATTAGAACTGGGCACCCGCAATCCTTTAATCTGTCAAGCCTGTAACTGCTCAGTCAAAACTTGTTATTAAATTGCTAGGGATTTGGGGTTCAAGCCCGTAACCAGCAAATGGAGGCAAAAACATTACGGGCTCAAACTAGGACCCCCAAAGGGTTTACAGACAACTTTTCAAGAGTGTAAAAGGCAAAATAAACACACCAGTGGTCTTTAAAATATGGGGAAAGCATGGAAAGGCATTACAATTACTTGCACAATAATCAGCAAATAAAAAATAGGCATTAAAAAAATATATTTTTTTATCATATGTTGGAATGGTCAGGCATATGCCAATATATAAAGCCATGCTGCAATCACATCCAGAAATCAATTAAAGACACGCTACCTGATTAAATAGCAACACAAAAACATGAAACTCATTCCATATTAACCCTTTCGCTCACAGATACATCTTGCTCATCACATCTACAGTACATTGGGAAAACAAATAGTGGCCAAATTACACCACCACATCACATATATCAAGTACCAGGTGAACGTTTTAATATTCGTTTTTCAGTCATTCAGTCATGTCTGACTCTCTGTGACCCTATGGACTGCAGCACATATAGCTAGGTCTCTGCCTGTGCTGTTCCACAAGATTTGCAAGCCAAAGATACTGGAGTGGTTTGCAAATTCTTTCTCCAGTGGACTGTGATTTGTCTGACCTCTCTGCTATCAACTGCCCACCTACACTGGCCCTACATGGTATAGCTCACAGCTTCATTTAGGTACGCAAGCCCCTTCACCACCAACACTTAGCAATCCACAAGGGGACCAGGGGAACATACACAACACTAATCCACTCTAACCCATCAGGAGGGGCTGCAAAAACACATGGAGGCTGTGCAGAGGCACAGGGATCGACAGCCAACTCACCTCCATCAGGGACAGACTCCACTATGCCCATCCTGGAATGTCCCATTGCTGGTGGCCATGTGCCAAGATGTATACCCATTATCATATGGTGACCTCCCATTAAGTGGTGTGCAATCAATGGATTCACATTATCACCTGTCATATTCACATCAGGCGTTCAGGGGAACTGCTGATACTTCCCAGCATCACAAATTGGACCTCTTGTGTGTATTAAGCCTTTCTTATTATATATTATATACATTATGTATATTATTATATACAATATTATATGATATCTTATGATAATATCATTATTGTTATAATTATTATTATATGGATTAATCTATTGCATAGTAACTAGGGCTCATTACTTTACATATATTGGAATGTCACACAAGTGGGATGTATGTGAATGTCCCATAACCACAACCATTGAAAAAACACTGACATGGTGAGAACGATATAACAAAGCTTTATTGAATCCACAGAGCACAATCAGCAATGGACAATACTGTCCATTAATATCATGGGTGTGGTGTGGACGGATACCGGAAGGGCAAGAGTCTGTGGGCATTCCAAGGAAACCTAAAGGGTTAACTGTTAAACATCATACGAATAAAGCATAGCATCTACTAGGGTCACATGTTGTCAGGACACCACAGTAACCATAATTGAATGTGACATAGGGACATCATATAACACTACATTTCATAGAAATGATCATTAATGTGCATACAGCACACACATGGTCTCCATCTGCTGGATTAAACAGATGCTAGAAATCATGGATCATGTTATACTAATCAATTCCACACACAGTGTCATTTCATACATTACTCATGATTCATAAATAGATTATGGGAATCTGGAAAACATAAAGTGGAGGTGTTAGAACAATCATAAGCTGTTATTATTGTACATTGTTTTTGCTCTGGACACTACAATAAACCAATTAACATCAACGTCATCTACGAGCAGTAATAACCATATTGATTCTGTCCTATTCAATCAGCCTTGCCGGAATAAAGATTAAACACCCTTACTGTGAAGAACCCTTTTCTTTCTTTAAGGTGGAATCTTTTTACTTCTAACCTTCTTGGGATGTCCACTTGTCA
Source organism: Discoglossus pictus (assembly GCA_027410445.1). NCBI lineage: Eukaryota > Metazoa > Chordata > Amphibia > Anura > Alytidae > Discoglossus > Discoglossus pictus. The sequence continues at coordinate 131,364 of JAPZIH010000730.1, forward strand.
GTTGAAAACCTCTTGGCATAAAAAGCATTGACAAATCTTTATACTGACCCTGGATGTATTTATATAGGGTATTCATATCTCCTCTTAGACGGCTTTTTTCTAGAGAAAATGAGTTTAATTTGGTTAGTCTTTCTTCATAACTTAGCCCCTCCATTCCCCTCATTAGTTTTGTTGCCCTCCTCTGTACCTTTTCCAGCTCTAAAATATCCTTTTTATGAAGTGGTGCCCAAAATTGTACTCCATATTCCAAATGAGGGCATACTAGGGATTTGTATTGTGGCAGAATTATATTTGCTTCCATTGGTTCTATACCCTTCTTCATACATGCTAATATTTTATTTGTTTTTGCAGCTGCTGCTTGGTTTTGTGCACTGTTACCTTGGTGGTTGTCCACAAGCACTCCAAAATCCCTTCCAATATCTGATACCCCTAGATTTGCTCCATTAAGATTATAAATTGCATGGCTATCTTTCCTTCCCAGCTGAATAACTTTACATTTATTCATATTAAATCTCTTCTGCCATTTAGATGTTTATTCCTCCATTTCATGTAAATCCCTTTGGAGGGAAAGTACATCATTATCTGATTTAATTACCTTGCACAACATTGTGTCATCAGTGAAAATGGAGACACCACACTCCAATCCTACCTCTAAGTCATTAATAAATATGTTAAAAAGGAGAGGACCTAATACTGAACCCAGAGGAATCCCACTTACCACATTAGTCCAATCAGAGTATGTTCCATTTACAACAACCCTTTGCTTCCTGTCTTTTAGCCAGCAATCAATCCATTAGCAGAGATTTACTGCAATTCATGTATCTCTTAGTTTGCACAATACTCTCCCATGTGGCACTATATCAAAAGCCTTTGCAAAATCCAAAAAGACTACATCCACTGAGTTGATTTGATCCAGGTTCCTACTAACCTCCACATAGAAACTAATTAGATTTGTTTGACATGACCAATTCCTCAGAAATCCACGTTGACTCCTACTTATAATCCTGTTCAAATAGACATATTATTGTATATTATCCCTTATTAACCCTTCTAAAAGCTTCCCCACTACAGAAGTGAGGCTCACTGGTCTATTATTCCCCGGATTTGCTCTTGCTCCCTTTTAAAATATAGGTATCACATCTGTGTTGAGTGAATCTTGAAAAAATAAATATAATGGTTTGGCTATTACAGAACCCAGTTCCCTCAGTACCCTTGGATGTATTCCATCAGGACCCGGGGCTTTATCAACATTTATTTTTTCCAACCTCCTTTGGATTACCTCCAGTGTTAACCAATTATTTTGCAAAGGTAGTATAGCCCTATTATGTTGCAGTGTCCCAACCCCTTATATAGACCGAAGAAAAAAACTTATTTAGCTCATCTGCCTTTTCCTGGTCACTGATTTTCAGATGGCCTGTGTCACATTGAAATGTTCCTATAGCTTCCTTCCTCGCCTTCTTCCCATTAATATACTTAAAAATATTTTAGGGTTAGTCTTACTCTCTTTTGCAATTCATTTTTCATTTTCTATTTTAGCCAGTCTAATAGCCCTTTTGCAAGCCTTGTTGATTTCCTTGTACTCACGTAAAGTAGTCTCTGTCCCCTCTTGTTTCTATAATTTAAATGCCTGTTTTTTACTCTGTATCTTGATCTTCAAACCATTGTTAAGGCACATTGGATGTGATTTACTTTTTTTACTTTTATTCCCACTTGGTATATGGTAAAAAGTATGTTTATTTAGTAAGGATTTAAATATTGTCCATTTATGTTCAGTGTTTTTACCTATCAGTTCTCTGTCCCAGTCTATACTTTGTTTTGCTGCCCTTAGACCGTTAAAATCTGCCCTTTTAAAAAATTTAGTTTTTGTTGGCCCCTTAAAATTTTGTTTTTTTAATTCAATCTCAAATGAGACTGTGTTGTGATCACTGTTTCCCAGAGGTTGCCCTATTCCAACATTTGATACTATATCAATATTATTTGTGATGACTAAATCTAAGATAGCTTCATTTCTAGTAGGCTCTTGTATAAACTGGTACAGATAATGATCTGAGTGTACTCAAGAACCTGCTCCCCTTAGCTAAACTGCTGGTCTCATTTATCCAGTTTATTCAAGGGTAATTCAAATCTCCCATTATTAGAACTTGCCCATGCTTAGCTGCATTTCCAATCTGTAACAATAATTGCATTTCCTCCCTTTCAGCTATATTTGGGGGTTTATAGCATACTCCTACTAATATTCTTTTGGAATTTGCTGTTCCGCTATTTAATTCTACCCACAAACATTCAACTTTATCACTAGTTCCGCCATATATATCTTCTCTGACTATAGGCTTAAATTCAGGCTTAACATACAGACAAATCCCTCCTTCTCTTTTACCATTACCTCTATCTTTTCTAAATAGGTTATAACCATCCAGATTAACAGTCCTGTCATGAGATTCATCCCTCCACGTTTCAGTAATGCCTATTAAATCCCATTTTTCATTAATTGCTAATAATTCTAACTCTCCCATTTTTCTTAGCAAGCTTCTGGCATTAGCAAGCTTAAACCTTATGTTATGGTTCTGTAGTTCTGAACTGCCTGCCACTGTACTTGAGTTACTTAGTACTACCTCCCTATTGACTATACTACCCTTACCCCCATCTCCTCCCCTTTGAGTTGTTAGTTCATCCCTTATACCCTCTACACTTTCTACCCCATTACTTATATCTAGTCCCTCCCCACACCTGATAGTTTAAAAACTCATCCAGCCTTTCTACCATCCTATCCCCTAGCACAAAAGCTCCCTCATCATTAAGGTGCAATCCATCCCTGCTGTAGAGATTGTACCGAAGTGAGAAGTTAGCCCAGTGCTCTAAAAACCCAAACCCCTCCTTAGTGCACCACATCTTTATCATTAACCTCCCTAAGCTCCTTCTGCCTCCCTGGGCTAGCACGTGGCACAGGTAGTATCTCAAAACATACTACCTTTGAGGTCCTTGCCTTCAGCTTATTACCTAGTTCTCTAAAATCATTCTTTAGGACACTCCATCTTCCACTAACTTTGTCATCGGTACCAATATGTGCCAAGACCACCGGTTCATTTATAGCCCCTCCCAATAATTTGTCTACCCGATCCACAACATGATGAACCCGAGCACCAGGGAGACAGCAAACTGTTCAATTGGTGGGATCTGGGTGACAAATCACCCTGTCTACCTTTCTAATAATAGAGTCCCCTACCACCAAAACCTGTCTGTTGCTCTGCCTATTCTGCCCTCCCACTCCTCCAGTAGAACTGTTCTCCTGGCTGTTAGAAGGAACAGCTCTATCTGGCATTGCCATTCCTGAATGGACATCCCCAACAGTTTCACCCACTCTGTTGGTGCCTCTTTCATTCAATCTGGCCTGCCTCCTCCTGTTCCCCCTGGTTCCCCTTCTAACTGTAACCCAGCTACCTCCCTTGACATCCTCAATAGCCCCAGCTCCACCCTACATGCTAGGCCCAGCTAAACTGTGCTCAGTGAGCACCAACTCCCTTTCTAGTGGAGCAATATCACTAAGTGCTGCAATTCTCCTCTCCAGTTCTCCAATTTGATCTTCCAGAGAGGCAACATGCTCACACATGCCACAGAGGTATGGACCCTGGATCATCTGTTCCAGTATTGCATACATATGACAGGATGTACACTGAGTAAGGTTGCCACTGGACTGACTCATAATTATTATTATTATTGTCTACAAAAATTCAGTGGGAAAAATAAAGAATATAAATTAATATATTTGTACAAACTTAAAAAAAAAAAAAAAAGTATGTCAACATCTATAACAATCAGTTTTCAGTGAGGAGTGATCAGGAGGAGGAAGACCTCCTCTTCCTCAGCACTGGGCCCCCACCTTCCGTGCCCGTGCCCCATCTCGCTCTTCCACATCTTGGTGGTGTAGGAGCGCAGGGTATCACTACGTTGCTGGCTGGAGATCTGGTTGAGATGGTGGTGAGGTCTGAGGTAAGGAGGCCGACGTCTTCTGTTGCTGTTGTGGAAGCGAAGGCAGGAGAGATATCCCGGGCCTTCTGGCATGTCCTGACCTTCTTCAGCCACTCACACCGCCAGTGGGGACCCCACCTGTTCCTCTGTGGCCGGTCTTGTCCCGCTGGTTATTGAAATGGAAGAAAAAATGTATTTGAGTTGGTTTCCATACAGAATTGACAGCTATGTATTTCCATATCCTTGACATCATGGTCACCTGTGATTGACTGTGGTGCTTGTGTTACACAGATGAACCACCGCCAGCATAATGAGCATTGTGAATCAAGGCTCATATGAATATATGTACTGCAGGTGCGGTGTGCCATCTTCATGTGCATCAGACACCTACTCTGCAGGATCTGCTGTGCAGTGTGTGAGATGGACCAATCTGTGACATCTTTCCAGCAAGGGTTGTTAGTATGCAGCTGTGTCATAGTCCAGGTTAGGACAGTATATGACACGCACATGCAGTGCACACATGCAGACATGTACTCTCTTTTGAATGTAAAATAAATCTTGATCTAATAGCAAATTGTACTCAGGATCAGTTTTAACTGCCAGTATTAGTCAGACATTTCATTGATACAAATTATGAAAATGATATGTTTGCTACCAGGATCTACAAGGATCTACCAGGATCTACATGGTTATTGATGCCCTATATATCTTCAGTCAAAACCGATGGGCTTACAGTGCTATTGTATGTCAGTTATCTATGTGTGTGGGCAGGGGTGTAGGAGACAGAATAATTCTAGGGGGATACAGCTCATTGTATACACCAGCCAGGGTAAAAGCTTGTTTATACACACATACATACAAACATCATGATATCTGCAGGGTATTTGTCCACCCCATCACCACTCCACACCCCCCCACCACCACGACCAAGTTCATACACTAATGTGTGTGTTGTGATATGATACTCGCTCTGCATGGTTCTTGCCATACCCGTCTCCATCTGTCCTGGGAGGCCCACTACTGCAGCTGGCTCAATCCACTCTCTCAGGGTCTGATCCCATCTACAATGATGTTGGCTCATGGCACATGCTGCTCTTGGCCTCCTCTGCCATCTTCCTCTTCACCTTCAGCTGGCTGTCTTCATATCTGTGGTTTACAGACCTTACGTCCCAATTTGAAACCCCTAATGCCGCAACAGCTGAGGCTACTTCACTCCAGGCAGCTGCCCTCTGGATAGGCCTCACACGATGTATGATCCGATAGCGGGCATGGATTTCCCTGAGGAGGATGCCCATCTCCTCTGGGCTATAATTGGGGACCCTGTATTTTGCCACAGCCTCTTGCACTACCAACTGTGCCTCGGGTTCCTTGGCCACCCTGTCCTTAACCTGGGGCCGGTCCCTCATCCCCACTACCACCCCCCTGGGATCAGGCCCCTGAACCTTTGACCCTCCACATTGTGTGCCTACATCTAAGGGCACATCCCTCCCCACTGCTGCTCTCCTCCACTTACCTCCCTGACCTGGTCCTCCCTGTCTCCATACATCTAGCTCTCCCCACTCTCCTTCTCTCCTCCTCTCCTCAATCTCCTCTTCTCCTCACTCTGCCGCTCCGGTGTCCCCTCTCTCTACCCCTCTCCTCCTCTACCCTCCCATGATATATGGAATAAAAATAAGGATAAATTAATATAATATATATGTGTATGTGTATGTGGTAAAACAAGAATGTGAGTATTATGTGTAGTATAGTAATTGCATGATTGGGGTGAGGTAGGTGGGTGTATGGGAGGTGTATATGTGCTGGGGTCTACCACTATGTATAGCTATTTGTACGTACTAATCTATGTGTGTGAATTATGTGATTGCATTAATTATGTGTGTTGTAAATCAAGGGTTAAATTAGATTAGAGGTCAAATTATCAAAAACTTACAAAAACTTACTTATTCTCCTTCTCTCTCTCTCTCTCACACTTACTCTCTCTCTCCAATGCTCACAAACCCACCAACGCCTAGACCTTTGTGTTCACTTGCTCAGCTACAGCACAGTCAATGATTTATGGTTTTAACTCCCTCTTAAACCCCTTGCTTTATATCAGCTGTTAGGCCTGCATCAAACTAAGGGATTACAGGTTTGGAACGTAAGGGCCGATCTTGGCTTGACCCAACCCTTTACAGCCTGTGTGCGCAAAAAGGGTTTACGGGCTTCCGTCTACGGCCCTTAACACGTACTATGGTCTAATGTAATAGCTCTGTAACGCAGCCAAACCTCAAGCCCGCAGGCTTTGCGGGTGTCCCATAGCGGTTACGGCCTTCAAATTTAATATGGCTATAAATTGTGCAAGATTAAATCACATAATCATGTACTTTCCCTCCAAAGGGATTTGCACAAATTAAAAAAAATGGGCAACTGAATGGCTGGTAAGATTTAATAAAAAAAAATGTAAATGTATGCATCTAGAAAGGAAAAATATCCATGCGATTTATATTTTTAATAAAGCAAATCTAGGGGTATCAGATATTGAAAGGGATTTGGGAGTACTTGTGGACAACAACCTAAGTAACAGTTCTCAATGCCAAACAGCAGCTGCAAATGCAAGTACAATATTAGCATGCATTAAGAAGGATATAGAAGCAAGGAAAGCACATGTAATTCTGCCACTATGCAAATCTCTAGTACGCCCTCATTTGGAATATGGAGTACAATTTTCGGCACCACTTCATAAAAAGGACATTTTAGAGCTAGAAAAGGTACAGAGAAGGCCTACAGAACTAATAAGGGGAATGGAGTGGCTAAGTTATGAAGAAAGACTAACCAAATTAAACTTATTTTCGCTAGAAAAAAGGTGTCTAAGAGGGAATATGGTTACATTATATAAATACATCCAGGGTCAGTATAAGGCTTTGTCAAGTGAACTTTTTGTGCCAAGAGATTTTCAACTGACAAGAGGACATCCTTTGAGATTAGAAGTAAAAATATTTCACCTTAAAGAAAGAAAAGGGTTCTTCAAAGTAAGGGTGGTTAAACTGTGGAATTCTCTACCAAAGGAGGTGAAGACCAGGGATTCGACAGATAACATTAAAAAGGGTTGGATATATTTTTAAATAAAAAGGGCAATTAGAGAGGAAGTATTGATCCAGGGAAGAGTCCGATCGCCAGCATTGGCAAAGTTTCACTGTGGGGTTTTCTGTTTGCCTTCCTCTGGATCAATTAATATTTAACAATGAATCCACATATTGCAGGTCAGAGGAGATCTAAAAAGGTTGAACTTGATGGACTAAAAGTATTTTTTCAACCTCAATTACTATGTAACTATGTAACTATGTAAGAGGTAAGTGATGTGTCTGTACATGGGCCAATCATGCAGCTTTGTAATAAAGAAGTAAGTTGGGGAGACCTAATCCTCCTTGTAATTTGTGGGTGTTGAAATAAGTAAAGCAATCTTTGGAAGGATATTCATTTTTTTTCAGTCTATTCAACCATTCCAGGATATCAATAGTTTGTTCCAATGTAAGTTATCTGTATACATTTTCTTTAGTAATGGGTTATAGTTTGCTTTAAATAGATCTGAGTACTCCTTCATAGTTTTAAGGAATATTCTATAAATATTCTATAAAATAAAAACCAAAGTTCAGTTCAATTAGTTACATTTTATATTGAAGTACATGGATTTTCCGAATTTCTGGTTTAGTTATTTAGTTATATATTTTAAAGCATGAAAGATGGAAGTATGTGTTCTGTATTTAGTTCCTCTATTGAATGTTGGAGGGATTTTAAAGGATTTGTAAATGAGAGCATTACATTATCAGTATATTCTATTTTATATTCATTTTGTCCTTGTATAATCCCTGTGATTGAGTATTAAAGCAAAGAGATTAGTGGGCAGCCTAGTTCCATAGTGTATTTGAACGCTGCCTCTTGTTGAGTTTGGTAAAAGTAAAATCCGTAAAAGTTTTGTATTAGTAAGATCTGTAAAAGTTTTGTATTAGTGAAACTAATTATTTTGCAAATTTTTCAGCTGTTTCAAATAGAAAAGGCCAGATTTTCGCCATTAAGAGATAGGAATATTGTAGGATACTTTGTGTAGGATTGTTGTTAGAGAGAGAGAGACTCAGTATTTTGTCTAATATTGACTAAGGGTTGTCTAGTGAGTATAAAACCTAGATGGATAATTTGAGTCAATAATGCATTTAGTCTATTGGCTATTAATTGTGCAAATATTTAAAATATATTGGTCTGCATTTTTGTCTCTTTTGTGGACCTTCTTTATATATTAGCTTTTAACATTTCTGATGGGATGTTTTCTTCTTGTTAGAGAACATTAATAAAGTGAAGGATATAAGGATTAAAGGCATATCTAAATTTCTTGGATTATGAATGCATCTGATAGAGGAGAATAGATAGTATATGATTTTGTTTTTGAAAATTAGACTTAACACCCCCTCCAAACCAAGCTAAATTACCTTAAATTTAAAAAAATATATTTTAGCCAATCAGGAGAAAGCAGAGGCAGCTGATTGACTGTTTGTGCTGCAAAGCAGCCTGTGATATGTAGTGTGGTCCATGTTAAAAGGGTACATCACATACAGGAAGCAGCAGAGAGGGTTATATCCCAGTAGTGACTTGGGGGCTGACATCACTGCTCTCTTATTGACTGAGAAGACACAGCAGGTAAATAAAAATTGCTCCCCTAATGCTGCGTGCTGAATAGGTGGGGATCAAGGGTCTGTCTATACATCCCTGTGAGTGTCAACATAATCATTAGAGGGATTTTTAGATATTAATAAAAATAAAATGTTTTATGAAATGTGCTGCATACGTAAATGAGGCTTTTTGCATAAAGAGTGCAGAAATGTAATAACCCAGGAGACTTGTATTTGCCTTTAAGTATAGTGGAAAACATATGTAATAGACATTTGTAAAGCCAACAGGACCTGAAGCCTTTGAAGATTTTCAAGTTTTTAAAACTTCAGATATTTCTGTTGGAGTGAAAGAAAATGTTAATGATTGCTGTTGTAGAGCTGAATTTAAGGTAGGTTTGCACTTTTAAGCTATTCTTGTATTGTCTTAAAAAACGTAGGGTTGTCTTTAGATTCAGGGGTATGATTATATAACTCTGTTTGGTCTGTTTCAAACCTATTTTTCCCATCACGAATGGAAGTGATTTTCCATTTGGCATTCTGATTCTTTAATTTAATTGCAACCATTTGCGCTGCGGAATATGTTGGCGCGTTATAAATAAAGGATAATAATAAATAGGGCTTGATCAAAATCCCTAACATAGCTGTGCAAAAAAACTGTGCTCTCAACTGCAACAGCTTTTTTTTCTTCTTTTATACAGGTCAAAAGCTGCGATTAGGAGCACTCCCTTTAAGAGAGTGCTCCTAATCTCAGCTCGTTACCTGTATAAAAGACACCTGGGAGCCAGAAATCTTGCTAATTGGTAGGGGATCAAATACTTATTTCCCTCATTGACCAGCAAATCAGTTTATAAAATTTTTGACATGCATTTTTCTTGTTTTGTTTTTCTTTTGTTATTTTATCTCTCACTGTTAAAATACACCTACCATTAAAATTGTAGACAGATAATTTCTTTGTCAGTGGACAAACATTCAAAATTAGCAAGGGATCAAACAATTTTTCCCACACTGTATCAACATGGATAACCTGATTGGTCATGTGCAGAAGACTGAGGATCATTGCTGGATGAATGTTAGGATAGGTAAGTATAACTTTATTTTACAGAGCTCATTTTGTTACTTTATTTTAAATTCTTTGTTATTTTATTGTAAACTTTTTTTATTTTAGTGTAACTTGCATAGGGGGTAATTTTAATGGCCATCCATGGCATATGTAGCGTATAGATGGCTAGGTAGTGTATAGATGCCACAGGGGTTGTATATGGGGATCTCCAAGTTTTTGTGCTGTTTAGTGCACTTTGTCACACTTTAATTGTATCAGATATAATGAATCAATATTTTATTCAACTTAATTGAGGGGTTATTATGTCAGATAAGGCACTTGATTCCTTTCTAGAGCCATTTTTCTTCCTCCACGGGGGGGGGGGGGGGGGGCGTCTGAATATTTATAAGTATTGGTTGTGAAAAAAGGCTTATGCATAGTAAGTGAATTGACTATAGCAACGTTAAAATCAATTTTGATTGCTTGGAGGGATATTTGGTTGTGACAGGTCTCCAAAACTTGGTAACATTTAGCATTTTTGATTATACAGTACGGCTTATATTAACTTGGACATTACTAAATTACGGAGTAATGTGCACTGTAACTCATAGAAAAAAGATTTTGATAGGATAGGGCCCCATAGTGTCTGCTTTATTGGCTTTTTCATCATATTTCTGTGTCATAGTATATTCGGTTCTCTGTCAATATATTTGCTTTAGAGCACTACTTGTAGCTATAATTTGTAGAAGAGCTTCTAGGGATGGGCTATGTTATTTTTAATTTCCAATCTTGCTCTTTTTTTAACATATGCACCCAAACTTATCAGTCTGCCTCTAATAATTGCTGTATGTGCAGTCCAAAGAGTTGAGATGGAAATATTGTTTGTATCATTAAGTTGGAAAAAGTCAAAGATGAGTTTCAGTTTGGTCTTTGTGTCTTGGATTTATCAGTAGGGAATTGTTGTATGTCCACGAACTAGGAGCTTGTTTAAAAAAAATAAAAAATAAAGATTTATTGGAATGTGTGCATGGTTGAGCCATGTGACAATATCAATATGGAAATTAAGTATCTTACAGAATTTTGTCTAATCAACTAAAATAATATCTATTCTTGAAAATTTATTGTGAGGGTTCAAATAGAATGTTTAATCTTTAGATTTTGGATTGTGGGGTCGCCAAAGATCTATTAAGTCTAAGTTAATAATCCATTTCTTAAGTATTTTGTCTCTATGAGCTGATTGCCCTAGATTTATGATTTGAGGTGGGGTGAATCGGTCTAGTAATGGACATGGAGTGGCGTTTAGACCTCCTCCAAATATTATTGGAGCTGTTGCATGTTTCTGAGACATTAGGATCAGTGAGTTCCGCAATTGCTGAGTGGGTTGACAAGGCGTTTATACATTGATCAGTGTGATGGGATTCAACCCCAGCGGTCCATTTAAAACCAATATGCGACCATCTTGATCTGAATGGCTAGAATAATAATTAACAGGACAATTTTTACTTATCAGTATTGAGGACCATGTGGATTTTGTTATATGATTTTCAGAGACATTTTGGTCTTATAACATAGTAGTGTCAGTAAGTATTAAGTTTCTATCAATCATAAAAAAGGGGAAGGGGACTTGGGGAGTGATAAATGTAAAAAAAGGAGAGTTGGACTATGTTTTAACTGTTCAGTAGTGTCGAAAGTAGTAAAAACAGAAAGGGAAGTGAGGAGTTAAAGGACGGCAATGTGAGGTTTTAAGTTATCTCTTTAATTGTATGAAAATAAGGTATTTTTAGTCTATTTTTTTTATTAAATCCAAGGTATCTTAACTATTCATAAATCAAATTTTGGCTGAAAGAATCACTCAAAAAAGAAATACATTTTAGGATTGCCCAGAAAATACAAACAATTTGATGACACTGATGACATAGGGCCTCATTCAATTGCTATTTGGCCATTTGAATAGGGCTCTAAATAAGCACATAGCATAAATGTTGATCGCAAATCGCTATACAATTGTTTCAAATCCTCAAGTCCGCAAATTTTTTCACACCTATAAATGGCAAATGTAGAAGAAAATCCGACGAGTACCAGATAGGACTCGCAAGGGGGTTAAACACCTGATCGTAGCACTGTAAATACAAATACAAAATCACTACTGTACTTTAAAAGACGGGAAAGCGGTGAAAGACATTAGAATTATATACACAACAGTCTCAAGCTTGCAAATCTGCAATAAAAAAATATTTTAACGTTTCATTTTCGTGTTATATCAATCTTGAGAATCAAGGAGTTAATACATATCAGGCCTCCCACATGGACTAGAAAATTTCCTTAATTAATTTTTATTATTTTGTTCCTTGCCAGATTGCGAGTTTGATCGCATATCGGACTTCTAAACACTAATTGATTGAAGTTTAACCTCCATGTTTTAATGACGTCATGATGACGGTCTCATTTACCATAAGCTGTTTCTAAATCGGTAGTTACGGCCTTGTTTAATTGATCATGATCTTGCTCTGAAATGTTACTTGCGGGTGCATGGTTTATGGTTTAGGCTTTTGGACAGGTAGCTGCGGGATTGATCAATTGATTCGCTCTGTAACTGTTGAAAATGTTGAGCCCGCAGACTTACGGCTTGCAATTGAATAGGGGTCTATGAATTTAAAGTGAACCCAGACAGTGCTGAGGGAGAAATCTAGAAAGCATAATATTAATCAAATTAATTATATGATAAGATAAGGAACAAAGTGGTTTTACAAACAAATAAACACTAAAATGATATAAGTCATTTGTAATTCGTTATTCAGTTGCTACAATTCCTCAAGACCGCAATCAAGTACCAGGGGAACATTCTATTTATTTTTGTTCAGTCCATCAGTTGTGTCCAACTCTCTGTGACCCTATGGACTGCAGCACACTTACTTATGTCTCTGTCTGTGCTTATCCACAAGGTTTACATTGCAAATATACTGGATTGGCCCTATTTGGTATAGCTCACAGCTATATTGAGGTACATAAGCCCCTTCACCACCACAAGATAGCGATCCAGAAGGGGACCAGGGGAACATACACCACACTAATCTACTCAAACACATCAGGAAGGGCTGCAAACACATGGGGAGGCTGTGCAGAGGCATGTGGAGAAACAGAGATTATCCACTATCCGCTATGCCCATCCTGGAAAGTCCAACGCAATTGCTGGTGGCCATGTGCCAAGATGTAATGTAGCCATTATCATTTGGTGAAATCCTATTAAGTGTTTTGCTATCAATCAATTGACATTATCACCTGTCATATTGTTATCAGGCCTTCAGGGGAATGTTGATACTCCACAGTGTCACAACTTGTCTAGATTTGCTCAATGAAACACATGCCAAAACCTCTGTACTGTATAATCCAATCCAGTTTCACACATACATTTTCTAAAACAAAAATCAGAAAATAAGTGGTCACCAAAAAAACGTGAAGGAGGATTAAAAAACAATACAAAACATGCATGCACAGTACAGTGCTAAATACTGTAACTCACCTGATTCCCATCTGCAAGCATTACTAACCATTAGCTAGTTCTCAGGATAACTCACTGGCCATGATCATTAATAATGATGTGTCATCTCACAATAAATGCTTAGCTGTTACCAGCGTCAGTAGTCAAGGTGTACATTGATATCACATCCATCAGATATACAGGTGTTTGATCATGTTAAAGGATACTCATGATATCAGCAATAGGGGAAAATACCCATTAATACAGAGAGGACACAAAGGTCAGCAGCCAGATTCAATGTTACTTACATCAGACACAAGCATGTGTGACTGATATTGAGGTCAGGATCACCTGCTTCACAAGTGCATATATTAATGCTGGCTGTCATTAACATGCCATTGTTAGACTCTGGAAGTCCACCGTCATTGAGGTATCAGTCTACATTTAAGCTACCAACAATCATGTCTTACATATCTGGATATATGAAAGCTTTAATATTGTGGGAGCTACATGTTAAGGGGGAGCTGTCATTGAAGGAATGTCCACCTGAGAGGCACTAGGAATATCTTACAGTTAATACATTTCCTTCACAATACTTGCAGATGCAGAAGATGCCTTCATGGACCTGAATTGTACCTAAAACAAAAGAAAAAGAACACCTGCAAAATAAGGCCTTAAAAAGATAGGGACTGCAACATGTCTTCTCAACAGCATTCATCAGTGAACATCAATTGGCGAAATGTTACACAGAACTCAACATGTCCACAGAGAAGAGGATCATGGACCATGTGATGGGAGCTAGCCATCTGAGTACAAAATATCACCATCACTTAGACCAAGATCACTTAGGCTAGATTGCGTTAATATTTGGACTAATAGATTGTCACTGAGGAGTGCTGTTGAGAAGGCACAAAACATATGTGCAGCCCCTACATCCTCCTTCGCCTAGCATCAGGGCCCCAATCCCCAGTGGCCATCTCCTTGGCGGTGGTGGGGCAGGGAGAGGCATCCCCCTAGGAGGCAGGGGCACAAGTAGTGGTGGTGCTGGTGGCGGTTTTCTTGGCGGAAGCATGGGGGGAGGAGAGGAGTGGCTGGGCTGCGGGTGCATGGGAGATGCCTCCGGGGTGAAGGAGGCGAGGCTGGGGACCAGAGCACAGTGCATGGTGTCTGCAGTCACTTGCTGGATTGCGCTCTGATCCGACCCCATCCTGAGCAGCCCAGCAAGGTTAGATTCAGTCATCAGATTGTGCCTCCTTTGCTTCCTATTGCGCCTGGCCCAGCTGTGCATGACCTTTGCCTGATTGACGGCGATGCTGGCCTGGATCCCCCGCAGACACTCCAGTTGGTGGCACATGATGGCCAGCAACTCCGCCTGCGCAGCCTGGCTTGGAGGGGCTGGTGGGGATGGAGGTCCATGGGGCGTTGCTGGGTGAGGAAGTGTTGATGGTGGCCCAGTGAGGAGGGTCTGTGGCCCAGCTGGAGCCTCGCTCCATAATGGTGGTGGTGTTGCTGGGCCTGGGGGTGGTGGTGGTGGCCAGTCCGCCGCACTGCTGAGGGCAGGAGGGCCCTGGTGATAGGCTGAGTCTCTGGAGGAGGAGGACAGTGGGGTCAAATGCTGCTGGTGTGGCTGATGGTCCTGCTGGTGACCCCACTGCCCAGATGATATCCTCCTCCTCCAAACCAGGGCCATCAGCTACGCTTCTTTCCTCCTCCCCCTGTGCCAGTTTCTGCTGGGCAGGGGCTCTCTCACCAACGTCCTGCTGCGATGGAGCTGATGCCCCCGCCTCTGGTTTACCACTGGACCCAAACCTCCTTGAAGATGAAAGAGAGAAAAGAAATTGCAACTATGAGTAGCTATTATTTGCTAGGTGTGATCAATTCATTGGTTCTTGATCTTGATTGTTCTTGGCTCCTAACGCTCCTAACTGCATATGCTGCCGTGGACACACAAATACATGGACTCTCTATTGTTTTATTACTGTTGTTGTGCTCAAGAATGACAGTGATTTGTCAGCTTCATGGATTTAATGATGCATCTATCTATCGCTTGTTAATTCCATAGAGCTGACATATCAGTGTCCTTGTGGGTCATCATGTGTAGTGTGTGTGTGATGTACATGTTGTAACATGTTGGTGTATGTGATATTCACCAGACATGGAGGCTGGATCCTGCTGGTCCACAGGCCTAAAGCTCCAGCGGCGGGCAAGTGGCTCAATAAATCCTTGGTGACCCTCTCCCACTCATTATAATGGACTGTAACTTTGGGGTCACCACTTGGCACTGCAGCTTTACTATCCTCCTTGGCAATCATACTCCTCAGCTTGGCCCTGATGTCATCAAACCTGTTCTTCATAGACCTCACATCCCTTCCGCTGTTCCCACTGCTGTTACTGCGGTCGCTACCTCCTTACATGCCTTGACCCCCGCCGCAAGAATAACGGGGCGTCCACAGATCACACCAAGGAGGACCACATTTTTCTGGTGCTTGCCTTTAGTCTCTTGCCCTCCTGTCTGTAGACGGGGATCCTGCGCTCCCTCATCTTACCATCCCCCTGGGATCAGGCCACTCCCTCTCTGTCCCCGTACTGGATGTGCCTATCTCTATGGGCACTCTGTCACCTAGTCCATTCTCTTCCTCTCTTCCACTCTCATCCTCCCCTCCTCCACTCTCTTTTCCACCACTTTCCTCCTCCTCCTTCTAATCTCCACCACTCCTCATCTCCTCCTCTCCTCCACCACTCTTCACCTCCTCCACCTCCTCCTCCTCCACTCCTCACCTCCTCCACCCCTCTCCTCCACCACTCCCCATTGCCAACTCTCTCTCCTCTCTCTCTCCTCCTCGCCGCCTCTCCACTCCTCTTCCCTCCGCTCTCCTCCCTCCATTTAAATCTCCAAAATAATATAACGCTAAAAAAAAAAAAGTATTTCTGTTTATATATGATGGAAGATAAAAAAGTTTGTTTCATGTGTATTTATTAACTGTTGGGGGATGGGGTGTTATTTAATACTAGCGACTTACCCGTTAAAAAATTACAGCAATAGAATTGTAAGGCAGGTAATGCCCTTGCTTGGCGAGCCCGCAGTTTTAACGTTGCGCTACCAACGGATTTTGGCAAGGTCACACTGCTGAGAACTATATATGTGATATGTGTATTTGTACTATGTTTAATCTGCAAATATGTGTATTCAAAGTTTAAGTATAAGATCTTAATTAGAATAATATAAAATAATAATAAAACCGGAAGATACTACTCTCAAAAATCGCCTACTCTCTCTTTCTCTATAACTGCTGAAACCACCAACTCCAGGACCTGCGTGCTACTTCTGAAGAATCTACAACACAGGCAACTCTTAGGCGGGAGAAACGCAACTTTATAATCTCTCTCTGTCAATCATCTTCGGCTAGCCCGCTTTCTGAGAGGCCTGTGTCGCACTCCGTAATAACGGGATTGAATTGTACATGCTGACCACTTTTATTCCAGCCCACTAACAGCTTGCGGGTGCGGCAGGGTTTATGGTCTTGAGGCTTGGTCCCGTGACTTGGGGCCTTGTTCAATTGAATAGCTCCGTAATTGTAGCAAAGTTCAAGCCTGCAGCAAGCCCACAGACATAGGGCCTATACACAGCGAGTTGCGGCCTTGCAATTGAATGAGGCCCTTATTATTGTAATGTTGCTTAGATATTCAATCAGTCCAATTTATATCAGTAGAAATAACTTCAATATTATGAGATTAAACAGTAATTAATAAATAAAACAAGGGGACTGAGATTACTGAATAATTTTATTGGGACAAGACAAATAAACACAGTGTTCAATTATCATGCATTGACCCTAAAAGTTAAATAAGTAACACACTAAAAGCCACGAGTTATATCATATGCATAATTTATTAAAGTTTATCATTTGTGGTTTTAAAGTTGGTAAGAATTACAAAATCGTATATAGGGTATAGTGATTCATAGGCTCGATCCATTATGTAAGAAAGCAATATCTAAGGCACTAAATAAATTAATTCAACATTAAGGTCTATTAAATGTGGTATGACATACATAAGTCACAAACCTTCCAGTGCTTAGCAATATTTTTCTGATTGGTAACTGTAAATAAATTATTAAAAATAGCACAACTTTAATCATACATACAAACTGGTGGTATATGCAATAGTATTAGATCAAGACAATAAATCCACGTCTCATAATAAATTTATCAATAATAATTGGATAATACCAAAGTCCCAAATAAATTAAGTTATATCATGGATGTAATTACCTTCTTTAGTATCACCAGAAATCCAATAATACTAATAATAGTAATCATGTGTCAGCTGCACAACAAAGTCCCTGGTCATCAGAGATTAACATTTATATTGTTATTAGTATTTTATCTTAAATTATTCATTTTTTAAAAGATTAATAAAGGTTCAATTTCAATTGTTTGTTTTTTCTGGGCAATCCTCAAAGCTATTTCTTTGTTTGACTGATTTCTTTCAGCCAAAATACGATTTTTCTCTTTAATTGTACCTGAAGAACAGGTTTGTTTTGTTTTGTTGGAGGTGGAAATGTGTATTGGTTTCTCTGTCTTTGTTAATACCATATTGGTCTGAATATAAGCCGCACCCGCATATAAGCCGCACCCGTAACGTTCAAGGGGAAAAAATAGAAAAAATATAGTACTCAAATATAAGCCACACCCGTAAAATTGGAGAGAAAAAGACTCTCAAAGTGATCAGCCATTGCAAGAAACAGGCTTTCTAATTAGCACTGTAGCTTTTTTGCAGGTTACAGGCCTAACAGGATGTTAGAATCACTAAAACCGTAAATCGCTATTCAATACCACAGTGGAAAGCACGAAAATCGGCACCTCTAACTCGCAATCGCGCAAATCAGCAGTAATTTTGCGTTCGCGAATAGAAGCCACACACGTAACAAGCAAAGTTCGCAAATCGGCAATGATTTTTTTTACGGTCGCAAATATAAGCCGCACCCGTAACTTGCAGGCTCAAAAATCAGAAAAAAGGTTCGGCTTATATTCGGACCAATACGGTATTTACTTTCTGACTTGTAGCAACGCTGTAATGCATTCTGTGTGTGTCACAAACACTCCCAGAAAGATTCCCCTTAGTGTTTTGAGCAAGCTGACTCCTCACATCTAGAGAGATACCTTGGTCCCTATTCATTTCAGCAATTGTACGTTACTGGGTCCGGTAAACTAATTCTCTATTCGATTTGCATCTTTTCGCCTGCCGCAAACCATTTGTGGGTTAAAAGCTCAAAATCCCTGCGATTGTTAAAATTGGAACTCTGAACCAGCTAAGCCTTTGATCTTTCAAGCCCGTAAGTGTTATAATCGCGAATCGCTATACAATTACACAAGCCCATAATTGTTGTCACACCCATAAGTGCCAAATGTAGAAGAAAATCATACAAGTACCATATAGGACTCGCAAGGGGGTTAACCACTTATTTGTAGCACTGTAAATGCAAATGAAAAATCAATGCTGCACTTTAAAAGACGGGGAAAGTGATGAAAGACAATAGAATTAATTGCACAACAGTCTCAAGCTCGCAAATCTGCAATCACATTTTTTTTTTTCATGTTTTCTTTCTGTGTCACATCTTGGGAATCAAGGAGTTAATACATATTAGGCCAACAACATGGACTAGAACAGTATCTCAATTCATTTTTATTATTTTGTACATTGCCGGATTGTGAGTATGATGCTAATTGATTGATGTTTAACCTCCATGTTTTACTGACGTAATGATGACAGGCTCATTAACTACTGTTTTTTACATCCTTAGTTACGGCCTTGCTTAATTGATCATGATCACGCTCTGAAATTCTACTTCCGGGTGCATGGTTTATGGTCCAGGCTGTCGGTCCTTAAATTGCTGGCTTGTTTAATTGAATCGATCTGTAACTGTAGCAAATTTCAAGCCTGAAGACTTACGGCCGGTATAACGTAAACTGCGGGCTTGCAATTAAATAGGGCCCTTGTGTTTAAACTCCTTCCAAAAAATATAATTTACAAGTTGACCTTTAATTAAATACTGAAAATGACGTACTAAGGACAAAATGAGTAAGAAACTACAAGCATGACTGGGATAAGCATAAGTACATCCTGAGGATTTATTATATCAACTATTCAGGTGGACAGGGCAGACTACATGGGCCTTTGTGATTCTTATTTGTTGTATATACTTCTACGACGTATGCACTCTGCCTAGGGTAGGAGAAATAACCCTGGGTTGAAGGACATAACATTCCTCTTCAACTCCTGAAAATGTATAAGTGTTCTTCGTCTTGCTTAGGGCAATGAATCTTATTTTATTTTTTTCTTTGTTCAAATGGGTCTTAAAGAGATACAAAACTCTGATGTTTTATATCCTACAGCTGATAGAATGGGATGATAGGTAAAATATGATTAAGGAAGCGAAAAAATCAGGAAGGGGGGAAAGGGGAAGGCAAAGGGAGAGAAAAGAGATAAACCAATAAGAGTATATAATGGTAGGTGAGAAAGAGGATAGGAGAGAAGCAAGGATTCCTAAGTGATTTAACAATTATACCATGATTGTTTTACAGATATTGGACATAAAAAAAATGCAACACTCAGATGACAGATCACATGTTTTATTTAATATATCTGAATGATGGGCAAAAGTAGGATAATGTCAAGAGATAGGAACAGGTTGTATAATGATGAAAAGATATGGAGAAGAAGGGAAAATGGAGAAGCAAGAGAAAATAAGTAAACAAAAGTTGATGTGGTACATATGGGAAAAGCTTGGCAGTTGGAGGAAGCTTATTTAGGAGGGGAACCACTTTATGAACCAATGTACGGCAAAAGGTTTTATTATGCCGTTAAAAGAATGATTAATACAATACAAAGCTTTTTTTAAATCACAAATGTATTATATTAGTTTAAGATATTTAGCAATAAAGTATCATGGAAACAGAAAACCACTTCTAATTGTAACTCACTTCAGTGAATTTTTTACACTATACACCACTTATTTTTCATACAAAAACCTTTATAATGTTTAAAATATAGTTACATAGTAACTGAGGTTGAAAAAGACTTTCAGTCCATCAAGTTCAATCTTTTAAGATCTCCTCTGATCTGCAATATGCGGATTAGTTGTTAATTAATTGATCCAGAGGAAGGCAAACAGAAAAAAAACAAGTGAACTTAACCAATCGTCTCAAAGGGAAAAAAAATAATTCCTTCCTCACCCCAGATTTGTAAAGTGGCTGGATTAAATTTGCTTGCCTAGCTTCTATACCCTTCCTAATACATGCAAATATTTTATTAGCCCTTGCAGCTGCTGCTTGGCATTGAGCACTGTTACCTAGGTGGTTGTCCACAAGCACTCATAAATCCCTTTCAATATCTGATACCCCTATATTTGCTCTATTAAGATTATAAATTGCATTGCTATCTTTCCTTCCCAGATGCATAACTTTACATTTATTCGCTTTAAATCTCATCTGCCATTTAGATGTCTATTCCTCCATTTTATGTAAATCCCTTTGGAGGGAAAGTACATAATTATCTGATTTAATTACCTTGCTCAACTTCATATTATCAGCAACAATTGAGACACTACTTTCCAATCCTACTTCTAAGTCATAAATAAATATGTTTAAAAGAAGAGGACCTAATACTGCCAGCTCTCAATCCATGAGCAGATATTTTCTGCAATTCCTGTATCCCTTAGTTTGAACAATAGTCTCCCATGTGGAACTATATCAAAAGCCATTCCAAAATCCAAAAAGACTACATCCACTGAGTTGCCTTGATCCAGGTTCCTACTAACCTCCTCATAGAAACAAATTAGATTTGTTTGACATGACCTATCCCTCATAAATCCATGTTGACTCCTACTTATAATCTTCTTTAAATAGACATATTATTGTATATTATCCCTTATTAACCATTCTAAAAGCTTTCCCACTACAGAAGTGAAGCTCACTGGTCTAGAATTTCCTGGATTTGCTCTTGCTCCCTTCTTAAATATAGGTATCACATCTGCTTTTCTCCAGTCATCTGGTAGAGACCCAGTGTTGAGGGAATCTTGAAACATTTTATATAATGGTTTGGCTATTACTGAGCCCAGTTCCCTCATTACCCTTGGATGTATTCCATCAGGACCTTGGGCTTTATTAACATTTATTTTTTTCCACCTCTTTTGGATTTCTCCCTGCGTTAACCACTTATTCAGCAAAGGTAGTGTAGCCCCATTATGTTGCAGTCCCAACCACTGGTACCACCCTTGTGTATACCAAAGAAAAGAACCTATTTAGCTCATCTGCCTTGTCCTGGTCACTAATTATCAGATGGCCTGTGTCACATTGTAATGTTCCTATAGCTTCCTTCCTGGCCTACTTTCCATTTATATATTTAAAAAATATTTTAGGGTTAGTCTTACTCTTCATTGCAACAAATTTTTCATTTTCTTTTTTAGCTAGTCTAATAGCCCTTTTGCAAGCCTTGTTGGTTTCCTTGTACTCACGTAAAGCAGTCTCTGTCCATTCTTGTTTGTATAATATAAATGCCTGCTTTTACTCAGTATCTTGATCTTTAAATCATTATTAAGCCACATGGGTTGCTATTTACTCATATTACTTTAATTTCTACATGGTATATGGTGATAAGTATGTATATTTAGTAAGAATTTTAACATTGTCCATTCATGGTGAGTATTTTTATCAGCCAGTTCTCTGTCCCAGTCTATACTTTGTATTGCTGTCCTTAGACCATTAAAATCTGACCTTTTAAAATTAAGAGTTTTTGTTACAGTTTTCTTTTGTTTTTTTTTATTCAATCTCAAATGAGACTGTGTTGTGATCACTGTTTCCCAAAGTTTGTCATATTTCAACATCCGTTATTATATCAATATTATTTGTGATAACTAAATCCAAGATAGCCTAATTTCTAACAGGTTCTTATATAACCTGGGCCAGATAATGATCCCTGAGTGTACTCAAGAACCTGCTCCCCTTCGCTGAACTGCTGGTCTCATTCATCCAGTTTATTTCAGGGTAATTAAAATCTCCTATTATGAGAACTTGCCCTTGCTTAGCTGCATTTCCAATCTGTAACAATAATTGTATTTTCTCACTTTCAGCTATATTTGGGGTTTTATAGCAGACTCCAACTAATATTATATTCCTCTATTTAACTCAATCCATAAACATTCAACATTATCGCTAGTTCCCGCATAAATATCTTCTCTGACTATAGGTTTAAATTCAGGCTTAACATACAGACAAATCCCTCCTCCTCCTTTACCATTGCTCCTATAACCATCCAGATTAACAGTCCAGTCATGAGACTCATCCCACCATGTTTCGGTAATGCCTATTAAATCCTATTTTCATTAATTGCCAATAATTCTAACTCTCCCATTTTCCTGGCATTAACAAGCATACATCTTATGGTATGAGTTTTTAGTTTTGAGGTGCCTGCCTCGGTACTTCAGCACCTTAGTAATACCTCCCTATTGACTATACTAACATTCCCCCCATCACCTCCCCATAAGTAGTTAATTCATACCTTATCCCTGCTACACTTCCTATCCCATTACATACCAAAATATGATCTTATAATGCATTATATCATTGTTATGGATTGTGACCAATTAATTTCTAGTTTGCCCTTGAAAAATGCCTTGTTTACATTTTTGGTGAAATTATCCAAAATACTGGCATTTCATAATTTCTGATTATGAAAGAATGCAGGAGAGATGCATTGTGTTTTCAGTCAGTGAATTAACATTACAGGAAATCTAATGCTTAGCTCTTCTTAATCCCACACAGGTTGCCCAATGAACATGGTATATAAAGCATGTGGTACTAGTTGTCCCCAAACTTGTGATAATTACATGGATGACAAAATCATATGTAACACTGTGTGTGTACCTGGATGCTTCTGCAAAAATGGCTGGGTGCTACTTAACAAGAACTCTAACGCGTGTGTGGAAAAGAGCAAGTGTCCTTGTAAAGGTAATACTAAACTGTACTGGAACTGTCTGAGCTTTGAGTGTCATTACAAGTTGTCTTAAGCAGTGACAGACCCAGTGAATGTAGGGCCACGGTGCAAAATAATTTATGACCCCTTGCATCTTCATTATACAATGTAGTTGCCAGTAGAGGTCAATAGAAGAGTCAAAAATGTATCTAGATGGTTAGATGACCTGACTATAAAAATATGTATGTGTCCCTCTACCATAATAAATTAAGAAATCCCCTTTACCCCAGGTCACTGCCAATAGCAAAGGGTCCCTACCCTCTTGTGGGCCATCTGCTACCCCACTGGTCTTATGCTATATACATAGCCATTGCTGTATTTAGCACATTTACTATTCCTAAAGCAGCTGCCTCTGTTACCCCAGGAAAGGTAGAGAGAGAGAAAGTGGAAGGTGAAATGAGGTGAACAATGATTACCTCTGAGAAGAGCAATATTAAGGGGGGTGGGGGTGATGGAGAGTTATAAGGAGTGGCAGGTAGTTGACAGGGGAAAATATAATGTGATGAAAGGGGATAGCCAGGGAGGAAAAAAAAGTAGAGTTGATAGAGATGGGAAAGATATGCATAAAGATTGGATTAAAACTGGTGGATGAAAGAAGTGATAAACTGGAAATAAGAAGAGCCTTATTGAATGTTGAGCAAAGAAGAGATAAAACTAAAATGTGACTAAAAGGATAGTTTGTAAATGATATCAAAATAGCAGTGGAGGGAGGAAGATGGTGGATAGCGAGTATTTGTAGTGAAGAAAGTGATTGGCGTAGAGATAGGAAAGAGGAGGGTGGATGGGAAGGCACAGCATCCATGTAGATTTATTGTAGTGGCAGCAATATTAGAAAAGGTGACCTAAGAAATTATGCTTTAAAGGGACACTGAAAGCATTTTGCTCTGTTGCATTTTAAAGAGGGTGTGCCACTGTGTATTTTCCTTTTATAAAGAATTCTCAAAGCCGGAAAAAAAAGACTGCTCTGGGGTTTTGCCCAGCCAGACAATGAGCAGTAATATAGATGTATGAGACATACTTGTCTGGCAATGACATCTACAGACATATGTATATGTCTGCACTTCATGTTAGTTTCAATTAAGTTTAAATTAATATTAATTTTAATATTAATTAAATGTAATATTTTAATTAATATTTTGCAACAGTAAAGATGATTTTGGTAAAGTTTAATACATGTTTTTTTTTCTAATGTACTAAAAAAAATTGTGTTCCATCATTAATTAAATCTGTGCTGAATTAGGTAATGTCTTGTTAGTTGTTTTGAATGAAGTCTAACTCTTATCTCTCTTCATTAACCTACACGACAGGGAACATGGTGTATAATGATTGTGGTACTAATTGTCCCCTGACTTGTGAGAATTATATGAACCCCCCCACAAAGTGTGACAAGACATGCAACAAGGATAGGAAATGCTTCTGCAAGGATGGCTTTGTTCTACTTAATAAGGACACTGATAGCTGTGTGCAAACCAGCAAGTGTCCCAAACAAGGTAATGTTAAGCTTCTGGCACATCATCTTCAAAAGACATTGGTGGAGGAAGGGTGGGCACGGGGTGAGAAGACAAAAATAAGGTAGTAGGCAAAGAGGATGTTGGATGGGCATAGGAGCAGGTGGATGGAGGGATGGAAAGAGAAGATCAATCAAGAGGTAATGGCAGAAGAGAGAAGAGGAAGGCATGAAAGAAGGCAGAACAGCAGAATGTAAAATGTAGGTGCAAAAACAAACATCACATATTAAAATTGTCTAACTACGATTCGTCGTCACGCTGCATTGCGTAGTGTGTACGACTTAGCGATGAGCGCCACAGGCGCTCAGCGGCCTGCGAGCCTCGCAACGAGGCGAGCCGTTAAATCGTACCACTTTGCCGATGGTACGACTTTGCAATGAGCGCCACAGGCGCTCATCGCCCGGGAAGCCTCGCGCAGCGAGGCGAGCCATTAAATTGTAGCACTTTGGCAATGAGCGCCGCAGGCGCTCATTGCAGGCGAGCCTCGCACAGCGAGGCGAGCCGTTATATCGTACCACTTTGGCAATGAGCGCCGCAGGCGCTCATTGCAGGCGAACCTCGCATAGCGAGGCGAGCCGTTAAACCGTAGCACTTAGAAAAAAAATACGAGATGAAAAAAATTACGAGATAAGCGGCGGAACCAAAACAATAAAAAAAACACTAAATACACATTAAAAAATAAAAAAAAGGTCACTTACAGCATTGGGAACCAGGCAGGACGTCTGGGAGTGAGTTGGAACTCCAATTTACATCGATTTAGACGAGTTACAAAGATCGAAACTCGGCTAAGCGAGAAAAAAATGTAAACGAGGCTATACTACTACGAACTGCGTAAAACACAGCCACAGACGTATGTGTTTGAAAAACAACGAGATAAAGGATGCGGATTAACCGCGCAATGAGTAAAAAGACAGTAGCGAGTACATTTTACGAAACGCAATTACAGATTTACGCATTAACACAGATTTAACGCCTTTGTCTTGCGCAACATCGGATTTCCCGCCTAAAACAACGCATTTGATGAAATATAAGTTGAAAGTTACAAAAAAAAAAAGTAAAAAAAAAAAAAATGTGTATTTATTTTAAGAAAAAAAAAAGGGACAAATGTAGCTGAGTAATGTTGTGTGGCAAACAAATTTCACAGCATTTAATTATTATTGACCGTCATTTGACCGTTTTACCATATTTACTGTTAAACCGTAGTACTTTAGCGGGCTTAGCGATGAGCGCCGCAGGCGATCATCGCCCGGCGAGCCTCGCGCAACGAGACGAGCCGTTAAACCGTTGTACTTTGGCAATGAGAGCCGCAGAAAAAATGGCGGACGAACAAAACGAAAACGAGGCTACAGCACTATAACCACGGAAAACACGTACCGATAATCCGCTAAGACGCATACCACACATTACCCACCATTAAACGACGGACGGATCATCCGCTAAGACGCATACCACACATTATCCACCATTTTAGGATAATGCGGAAGTACACAGCTACGTTAACGGTTTCGGCTCGCGCACCCACACTATTACACTGCACACGTTCATCACGCTTACACAGCACCTCCACACCCCTTTTGCTGCAGCAACATCAACACAGATTGCCAGCTTTTCAACACAATGCATAAAAATACGTATATTCATTTATTAATTTGAATTCTATATTTCAGTAGTACACACAAAACAACATTAGCTACCTTACAATTCCATATGTATATTAATAACTAAACAACTTTAAAAACATACACATCTCATTGCCGTCATTTTTTGACGGGCAATCCGCTAGTAATGGTAATAATGAATAAAATTACCTATAATAGCTAGGACAGAGGGCGAGGACAGATCAGGCCTGTAAAGATATGTAGTGATAGCAGTGGTAGCTTATATAGAAGGTGAGTCCCTTCATTTTACTGAACTACCAAAGTCCTTACACTTACTTTAAAAATGAGGCCCAAATTACACATGTTTTTTATAATTAGGATGAATAGGGAGAATTTTGAAGAGACTTGTGATGATTTCAGTCACTGTTTGAGGTTGTTGGATTTCTAACACTTAATTCTCATTGATCCCACACAGATTGTCCAAAGAACATGATGTATGAAACGTGTGGTACTAGTTGCCCACAGACTTGTGATAATTACCTTGATAAAACTTTGGTTTGTAAAAAAAACTGTGTAAAAGGATGTTTCTGCAAGGACGGTTTTGTGCTGCTTAACATTAAGTCTGATGTGTGTGTGGAAAAGAGCAAGTGTCCTTGTAAAGGTAATGCCAAACTACTGGGATTATATTATATAGAAAATATATTGGCATGATCACTCTAATTGTAGATGTATTTTATTTGAGTACACAAACACTTTCCAGCATTACAACTGATTAAGCCTTGAGATAATGAGTGCCAATAGAAGTTTTCTTATATCACAGCTAAGGCTGCTTTTATCATTTTTCAAACATTAAGCAATGTCCCTTTATCATTACAAGAAAGGTAAAGAAAATAGGAATTCAGGAAATAAATTAGGTGAATAGAGATAAAATATTATTAATGTTGAAAGGATCATGAAGGGGAAAAATTAATGATAAAAAAGTGAGCGGGAAGAAGTCAGTTTGGTAAATAATGTAATGGTATGTATAAAATGTGAGGGAAAACTGGTTACAGATCATGGTAAAAGACTTGGAAATCTCCCGTAGCTTGTTTCAAGCTTGGGAAGGTAGAGTTAAAACCAAAAGTAGAAAGTAAAAAAAAAAGAATTGTTTTATGATCGAGGTTACAGCTTGGGAAAGAGAAAAGTCTTATTGCAAGCTGAGGAAAAAAGAAAAAGAAACAAAATGTGAAAGTGATAAAAGGATTGTTTGGAGATATAATAATGGAGTGATGATGGAGAAAGTGGCTGGTGTAGAGAAAGAAAATGCAAGAACAGAAGGAGTTAACATAGCATTCTTGTAAAGGTACATCAATAGGTATATTGTGTTCGGCCAATGTTATAAACGTAATAACTTGTCTCCCTAGGTAAAAAATAAATTATTTTCAAAATATGTTCAAGATACATGAGGATAATGTCAGAGTAACAAATACTATATATCATGTGTCCAGTAAGCTGATACACTTGGATTCTAACACTTAACTCTCCTCATCCCAACAGAGAACATGGTGTATAATGATTGTGGTACTAATTGTCCTCTGACTTGTGATAATTATATGAACCCCCCCACAAAGTGTGACAAGACATGCAACAAGGATAGGAAATGCTTCTGCAAGGATGGCTTTGTTCTACCTAATAAGGACTCTGATATCTGTGTGCAAACCAGCAAGTGTCCTAAACAAGGTAATGTTGAGCTTCAGGCATATCATCTAATTGTAACTATCCATAAAGAGGGGAAACCAGAGAATAAATGTTCTCACTATAGACCAATATCACTTTTAAGTATTGATATTAAACTCTATGCAGGGATAATAGCAAATTAATGAAATTAATGAAAGGTCTAGTTAACTATGACCAATCAGGGTTTCTAAAAGAACGACAAGGAATGGATAATACAAGAAAATTGTTTGATATCATAGATTATTGCAAACTAAAAAAGATTCCTGTTCTAGCTCTTGCAATAGATGCGGAAAAGGCTTTTGATCGTTAGAATTGGGAGTTTTTAGAAATGACGTTAAGGAAATTTGGCATTGGTGAAAAGGCTATTAGGAGTATTATGGCGTTATATTCTAATAATTGTGCTTTCATATGTGGACTTGGGTTTGAAACAGATAGTTTCAGTATCTGTAATGGCTCAAGGCCAGGATGCCCTTTGTCCCCTCTTTTTTTTGCTTTAGCTATAGAGCCACTAGCTGAAAAAATAAGAAGTGATATTAATATTATGGGTGTTGCTATGGGTAAGGTAAATTCAGAAATAACTTTATTTGCAGACGATATAATTTTTACAACAGCAGCACCACTAAACTCAGTAGAATACTAAATGAAGGTAATTCAACAATATGGCCTTATCTTCTACTATAAAATCAATCAAAGTAATACAGAGGTGTTGATAATTAATATAGACGGTATAGGAAAGTTTGACTTTGACTGGTCATCTAACCATTTTACACATCTTGGTATCGAATTTTCACCTTGCTGGCATAAGATAATTAGAAATAATTATAATTCTGTATTTAATGATATAAAAGTTATATTAGATTCTTGGCGTAAATTGAATTTATCATGGATGGGCAGAATAATTGCAATCAAAATGTTTGTTTTGCCTAAAATATTATATCTTTTTAGGTGTATTCCCATGAAAATCCCAAAATAACTTCTTAAGAGATTCCAAGTTATTATAGATAAATCTATCAATAAATCAGCAAACTTTAGAGTTAAAAACATGATTCTAAATAGGAGGTATGGGAAGGGGGTCTTGGGACCCCAAATCTTGAACAATCATATCAAGCAACTGCATTATTCCATGCCATGAACCTGATTAATGGTAACTCGGAGCTGACATTTTTGCAGATAGAAAGTATATTAATGACACAGGTAAATGTGGGGAATATATTTTGGAATAAATCAGTGAACATGAAGGGTCTTAGTAATATTTTACCGGTTTCTAGATTCTGCCTTAAGAGTTGGTATAGTGTAAATATGAAATATAAGTTGGCTCCGTTTCTATCACCAATGATACCTCTGACTTTGTTTCAGAATAATCCGAATTATAGTGATAATGTTAATTGGGCCCAATGGAATTTAAAGAGTTTAAAGGACATATATAGGAATAAAGACTTTGTTCCCTTTGACAATCTAAGGAGGGAAAGAGGAGTACCGTCAAGTTTGTGGTTACAGTATAATTCACTGAAACTACGAATAGGAAAACTACTGGGTAAACTAGTCCTTAATGGAGAGACTACCCTCTTTGAGAGAAAGATAGTAATGACCAAAGTTAAAATCAATATTTCAGGGATTAGAGGAGTTCTATATAGTACAAATTCGCCTGTGAAAACCTTACCAATGATTAAATGGGAAGAGGAACTGGGTTTTGAATATCAATCTAGTATATGGTTTAATACGTTACAATTCATTCACAAGAATGTAATAAGTGTTTCACTTAGAGAATTACATTTTAAACTGTATCAAAGATGGTACTATGATCCAGTAAAAATATCTAATATTTCACAAGAACAAAAAAGGCTATGTTGGAGGAAATGTTGTCAAAAAGGTACACACTCACATATGTGGTGGTTTTGTCCATCGATTCAGGAATTATGGGATATATGTATCAAGAACCTATCAGCCATTTGTAATGAGACTATTATTTCTTCCCCCGAGCTGGTCTTATTTAATATATTTCCATCTCATTGGGATAATAGTACAAAAGTAGTGGTATTAAACATGTTACTAGTTACAAAATGGCTGATAGTCTTGAAATGAAAAGAAGGGATTATTCCCTCATTGAATGAGATTATAAATATATTAAAAAGGAATAAGCAAATTGAGAAAGATTTTGTCTGTAATTTCCAGAAAAGTAAAATGAAGGATAAGGAGAAGTGGAAAATATGGGATAACCACTTCTCAATATCACTTCTTGTTTAAATTACTGTTCCATTTTTTACCTATGGTGGCTTCGTATAAATTGGTGAGATACGGTTAGATATATTGTTTCTTTTTTCTTTTTTTCTGCTCAGTCACTAAACAAGAGGTAAAGTAAATAAATTGTATTCAATCCCTAATAGGAGATGATTTACATCTATATAGATGATTGTGTGTATTGTTAGATATTCAAACTTTATGCTGGTTGGGTTTTCTGTTGTAACTTATAATTCACTAATTGGTTAATGGGAAATAATAGAATTTTTACAAAGTCCAAACCCTGAATATAATATTAAAAGATAATTAAGGTTACGAGGGGGTATTAATGGGGTGATATGCACTTCGGTCCCTCTTATCAATGGGTAGAAGAGGGAATGTTATACATCATTTTGTTTTTATAATCTGTAGTTTTAAATATTTCAATGTTTAAAAAAGAAAAAAAAAAATAGGAAATGCTTCTGCAAGGATGGCTTTGTTCTACTTAATAAGGACTCTGATATCTGTGTGCAAACCAGCAAGTGTCCTAAACAAGGTAATGTTGAGCTTCTGGCACATCCTCTTCAAAAGACATTAATGGAGGAAGGGTGGACACGGGGTGAGAAGACAAAAATAAGATAGTAGGCAAAGAGGATGCTGGATGGGCATAGGAGCAGGTGGATGAAGGTGTGGAAAGAGAAGGTCAATTGAGAGGAGATGGCAGAAGAGAGAAGAGAAAGGCATGGAAGAAGGCAGAACAGCAGAATGTAAAATGTAGGTGCAAAAACAAACATAATGGTAATAATTAATAAAATTACCTATAATAGCTAGGACAGAGGGCGAGGACAGATCAGGACTGTAAAGATACGTAGTGATAGCAGTGGTAGCTTATATAGAAGGTGAGTCCCTTCATTTTACTGAACTACCAAAGTCCTTACACTTACTTTAAAAATGTGGCCCAAGTTACACATGTTTTTTATAATAAGGATGAATAGGGAGAATTCTGAAGAGACGTGTGATGATTTCAGTCACTGTTTGATGTTGTTGGATTTCTAACACTTAATTCTCATTGATTCCACACAGATTGTCCAAAGAACATGATGTATGAAACGTGTGGTACTAGTTGCCCACAGACGTGTGATAATTACCTTGATAAAACTTTGGTTTGTAAAAAAAACTGTGTAAAAGGATGTTTCTGCAAGGACGGTTTTGTGCTGCTTAACATTAAGTCTGATGTGTGTGTGGAAAAGAGCAAGTGTCCTTGTAAAGGTAATGCCAAACTACTGGGATTATATTATATAGAAAATATATTGGCATGATCACTCTAATTGTATATTTATTTTATTTGAGTACACAAACACTTTCCAGCATTGCAACTGATTAAGCCTTGAGATAATGAGTGTCAATAGAAGTTTTCTTATGTTACAGCTAAGGCTGCTTTTATCATTTTTCAAACACTAAGCAATGTCCCTTTATCATTACAAGAAAGGTAAAAAAAAATAGGAATTGAGGAAAGAAATTAGGTGAATAGAGATAACATCTTATTAGTGAGGAAAGGATCATGAAGGGGAAAAATTAATGAGAAAAAGAGAAGTGAGCGGGAAGAGGTCAGTTTGGTATGGATAGTATTGGTATTTATAAAATGTAAGTGAAAACTAGTTACAGATCAAGGTTAAAGCCTTGGAAATCTCCCGTAGCTTGTTTCAAGCTTGGGAAGGTAGAGTTAAAACTAAAAGTAGAAAGTAAAAATAAAGCTTGGGAAGGAGAAAAGTCTTGTTGCAAGCTGAGGAAAGTAGAAATAAAAGTAAAAGGTGAAAGTGATAAAAGGATTGTTTGGAGATATAATAATGGAGTGATGATGGCGAAAGTGCCTTTTGTAGAGAAAGAAAATGTAAGAACAGAAGGAGTTAACATAGCATTCTTGTAAAGGTACATCAATAGGTATATTGTGTCCGGGCAATGTTATAAAAGTAATAAATTGTCTCCCTAGGTAAAAAATAAAATATGTTCAAGATAAATGAGGATAATGTCAGAGTAACAAATACTATATATCATGGGCCTCATTCAATTGCGATTTGGCCAATTGAATAGCGCTCTAAATAAGCACATAGCATATTTTTTTTTAAAGAATTTTTTAGTTCGTGAAAACCTTGCTTTTGAATAGATGTTTAATAACTAAAAAATTATTTAAAAAAAATATGTTATGTGCTTATTTAGAGCCCTATTCAATTGGCCAAATTGCAATTGAATGAGGGCCCATGTGTCCAGTTAGCTGATACACTTGGATTCTAACACTTAACTCTCCTCAACCCAACAGAGAACATGGTGTATAATGATTGTGGTACTAATTGTCCTCTGACTTGTGAGAATTATATGAACCCCCCCACAAAGTGTGACAAGACATGCAACAAGGATAGGAAATGCTTCTGCAAGGATGGCTTTGTTCTACCTAATAAGGACTCTGATATCTGTGTGCAAACCAGCAAGTGTCCTAAACAAGGTAATGTTGAGCTTCTGCCATATCATCTTCAAAAGACATTGGTGGAGGAAGGGTGGGCACGGGGTGAGAAGACAAAAATAAGATAGTAGGCAAAGACGATTCTGGATGGGCATAAGAGCAGGTGGATGGAGGGATGGAAAGAGAAGTTCAATCCACTGGAAATGGCAGAAGAGAGAAGAGGAAGGCATGGAAGAAGGCAGAACAGCAGAATGTAAAATGTAGGTGCAAAAACAAACATAATGGTAATAATGAATACAATTACCTATAATAGCTAGGACAGAGGGCGAGGACAGATCAGACCTGTAAAGATACGTAGTGATAGCAGTGGTAGCTTATATAGAAGGTGAGTCATTTCATTTTACTGAACTACCAAAGTCCTTACACTTACTTTAAAAATGTGGCCCAAGTTACACATGTTTTATATAATTAGGATAAATAGGGAGAATTCTGAAGAGACGTGTGATGATTTCAGTCACTGTTTGAGGTTGTTGGATTTCTAACACTTAATTCTCATTGATCCCACACAGATTGTCCAAAGAACATGATGTATGATACTTGTGGTACTAGTTGCCCACAGACTTGTGATAATTACCTTGATAAAACTTTGGTTTGTACACTAAACTGTGTAAAAGGATGCTTCTGCAAGGACGGTTTTGTGCTGCTTAACATTAAGTCTAATGAGTGTGTGGAAAAGAGCAAGTGTCCTTGTAAAGGTAATGCCAAACTACTGGGATTATATTATACAAGAAATTTATCTGAATGTTGGGACGAATAATTCAAAGGGGAAAGGCAGGGAGGAGAAAAATGGATTTGATAGAGATGGGAAAGGTATGCATAAAGATTGGGCCAAAGCTGGTGGATGATCGAAATTATAAACTGGAACTAAGAAGAGTCATATTGCATGCCGAGCAAAGAAGAGATAAAACTAAAATGTGACAAAAAGGATAGTTTGTAAATGGTATAAAAATTCCAGTGGAGTGAGAAAAGTGATGAATAGCAAGTATTTGTAGTGAAGAGAGTGACTGGCTTAGAGGTAGGAAAGAGGAGTGTGGATGGGAAGGCACAGCAAACATGTAGATATCAATGGCGGCTTGTGACTTTCCAACTTGGTGGAGCAGAAAAAAGAGACCTGGTCCCTCCCCTTACATTGACTCCACCCAACAGTATAAACCCCTCCCCTTCACAACATGTTACCACAACATGTATAGACCCTGCCTAGTGACAGAGTCTCCACCCACAAAAGTGATCCCATAGAGAAAGACAGGGATAGAGATAGAGAGGGGGGTAGTAGAGTGGTGGATAGAGAGCTAATGAGAGGGATAGAGAGAAAAAGAGGGATAGCGAGAGAGAGGAAGGGATAAAGAGAGAGGAAGGGATAGAGAAAGAGAGATAGAAAGTTAGTAAGATAGATTCTGTGCCTCTTCTTCTATCCCTCTGTCTCCCTTTTTATCCAACTCTCCTTCTACACCTATCCTCTCTCCCTCAATACCCCCCACCCCATCTTGATGCCTCTCTATCTATCACTCTGAGCCTAGGTCAGGTATTTTACAACTGAGACAATAATGATACAAGCAGATACTATGATAGAAGCAAATCTACTGAGAGAGTAAAAATGCATAAATAAATAATTTATTAAATGAGCAAATAGATTAATTATACAAAAAGAGACTAAACAGCACCTGGGAGGACCACAACCAGAAAGTTGCACCCAAGGCAGGTACTACATGACTCAGTACTGTTTTGTTTCTCCCTCCATTTTAAACATTAGTATCTTTAAAAAAATAAATTTGAATAAATCTATGTGTTTGTAAAAAAACTAATTAAAAAATCTCTTTATTCAGTTTATAGGCTGCAGTTACATAATTAACATTAAGTTGCAAAAAGCATATTTGAGTGGTTAATTAGCATACAGTATAATTCTAATTTTACATACACACTCACATATATATATATATATATATATATATATATATATATATATATATATATATGGGGAATCTTTTAGAATAAATAAGGGATAATATACAAGAATATGTCTATTTGAACAGGATTATAAGTAGGAGTCAACATGGATTTATGAGGGATAGGTCATGTCAAACAAATCTAATTAATTTCTATGAGGAGGTCAGTAGGAACTTGGATCAGGGCAACTCAGTGGGTGAAGTCTTTTTTTGGATTTTGCAAAGGCTTTTGATGCAGTGCCACATGGGAGACTATTGTGCAAACTAAGGGATACAGGAATTGCAGTAAATATCTGCTCATGGATTGAGAGCTGGCTAAAAAACAGGAAGCAAAGGGTTTTTGTAAATTGAACAAACTCTGATTGGACTTATGTGGTAAGTGGGGTTCCTCAGGGTTCAGTATTAGGTCATCTCCTTTTTAATATATATGGAAAATGTACAGAGAAGTGCTGCAAAACTAATAAGGGGAATGGAGTGGCTAAGTTATGAAGAAAGATTAACCAAAATTAAGCTTATTTTCTCTAGAAAAGAGGAGATATGGTTACCTTAAAAAATACATCCAGGGTCAGTATGAAGATTGGTCAAGTGAGAGGACATCCCTTAATGTTAGAAGTAAAAAGATTCCATCTTAAAGAAAGAAAAGGGTTCTACACAGTAAGGGTGGTTAATGTGTTTAATTCTCTACCAGAGGAGGTGGTGACAGCAGATTCGACAGATAACTTTAAAAGGGGACTAGATTTATTTATAATTAAAAAGGGCATTCAGGGTTATCCTGGTTAATTAGAGAGGGAGTATTGATCCAGGGAGGAATCCATTCGCCAGTATCTGTGGTCAGGCAGGAATTTTTTTTTTTCCTTTGAGACAAATGGCTAGGTTTCACTTGTTTTTTTTTTCTGTTTGCCTTCCTCTGCATCAATTAGTTATTAATTTTAAAAAAAATAATGTTGATTAATAATTAATTAACAACTAATTAATTAACAACTAATCTGCATATTGCAGATCAGAGAAGATCTTAAAAGGTTGAACTTGATGGACTGAAAGTATTTTTTCAACCTCAACTACTATGTAACTATGTAACTATATATATATATATATATATATATACAGTGGATATAAAAAGTCTGCACACCCCTGTTAAAATGTCAGGTTTCTGTGCTGTAAAAGAATGAGACAAAGATAAATCATTTCAGAACTTTTTCCACCTTTAATGTGACCTATAAACGGTACAACTCAATTGAAAAACAAACTGAAATCTTTTAGGTGGAGGGAAGAAAAATAAAAAATAAAAATAATGTGGTTGCATAAGTCTGCACACCCTCTTATAACTGGGGATGTAGCTGTGTTCAGAATTAAGCAATCACATTCCAAATCATGTTAAATAGGAGTCAGCATACACCTGCCATCAGTGCTTTTGATTAACCCCAAATAAAGTTCAGCTGCTCTAGTTGGTCTTTCCTGAAATGTTCTTAGTCGCATCCCACAGCAAAAGCCATGGTCCACAGAGAGCTTCCAAAGATTACCAAGAACTGGAGCTCCCTCCAAAATTGCTGAAAAGACGAGAAGAAAACTGGTCTGGGAGGCTACCAAGAGGCTTACAGCAACATTAAAGGAGCTGCAGGAATATCTGGCAAGTACTGGCTGTGTGGTACATGTGACAACAATCTCCCGTATTCTTCATATGTCTGGGCTATGGGGTAGAGTGGCAAGAAGAAATCCTTTTCTTACAAAGGAAAACATCCAAGCCAGGCTACATTTTGCAAAAACACATCTGAAGTCTCTCAAAAGCATGTGGGAAAAGGTGTTACGGTTGGATGAAACCAAGGTTGAACTTTTTGGCCATAATTCCAAAAGATATGTTTGGCGCAAAAACAACACTACACATCACCAATTGAACACCATACCCACAGTGAAGCATGGTGGTGGCAGCATCATGCTTTGGGGCTGTTTTTCTTCAGCTGGAACTGGGGTCTTAGTTAAGATAGAGGGAATTATGAACAGTTCCAAATACCAGTCAATATTGGCACAAAACCTTCAGGCTTCTGCTAGAAAGCTGAACATGAAGAGGAACTTCATCTTTCAGCATGACAACGACCCAAATCATACATCCAAATTAACAAAGGAAAGGCTTCACCAGAAGAAGATTAAAGTTTTGGAATGGCCCAGCCAGATCCCAGACCTGAATCCGATTTGAAAATCTGTGGGGTGATCTGAAGAGGGCTGTGCACAGGAGATGCCCTTGCAATCTGACAGATTTGGAGTGTTTTTGCAAAGAAGAGTGGGCAAATCTTGCCAAGTCAAAATGTGCCATGCTGATAGACTCATACCCAAAAAGACTGAGTGCTGTAATAAAATCAAAAGGTGCTTCAACAAAGTATTAGTTTAAGAGTGTGCATACTTATGCAACCATATTATTTTATTTTTATATTTTTTCTTCCCTCTACATAAAAGATTTCAGTTTGTTTTTCAATTGAGTTGTACAGTTTATAGGTCACATTAAAGGTGGAAAACGTGATTTATCTTTGTCTCATTTTTTACAGCACAGAAACCTGACATTTTAACAGGGGTGTGTAGACTTTTTATATCCACTGTATACAGTATCTCACAAAAGTGAGTACACCCCTGAAATTTTTGAAAATATTTAATTATATTGTTTCATGTGACAACACTAAAGAAATAACACACTGCTACAATGTAAAGTAGTAAGTGTACAGCCTGTATAACAGTGTAAATTTGCGGTCCCCTCAAAATAACTCAACACACAGCTATTAATGTCTAAATCGTTGGCAACAAAAGTCAGTACACCCCTAAGTGGAAATGTCCAAATTGGCCCCAAAATGTCCATATTTTGTGTGGTCACTATTATTTTCCAGCACTGCTTTAATCCTCATGGGCATGGAGTTCACCAGAGCTTCACAGGTTGCCACTGGAGTCCTCTTCCACTCCTCCATGATGACATCACGGAGCTGGTGGATGTTAGAGACCATGCGCTCCCCACCTTCCATTTGAGGATGCCCCACAGATGCTCAATAGGGTTTCGGTCTGGAGACATGCTTGGCCAGTCCATCACCTTTACCTTCAGCATCTTCAGCAAGGCAGGGGTCGTCTTGGAGGTGTGTTTGGGGTAGTTATCATGTTGTAATACTGCCCTGTGGCACAATCCTTGAAGGGAGGGGATTATGCTTTGCTTCAGTATGTCACAGTATATGTTGGCATTCATGGTTCACTTACTGAACTGTAGCTCCCCAGTGCCGGCAGCACTTATGCATATGTATATATGTGTTTATATGTTTACTATAATATGTTGTGTTGATTCCTCCTATATGCATTTACCTGATGATGTCAGATGCTGCCTCCACTCTCTTTGCATTGCTGTTTACATTCAAACTGAGTGTTTCATCTCAGTGTTTTTGTGTTCTTTGTGCCTTATCCGTTTATCTGTAATTTAGGGATTATTTCAACTACCTTTCCTCAGTAAAGATATATACTTTTGGTGGTGGGAGTGTCATGGTCTGCATGAGTGCTGCCGTGAATACCATGAATGCCAACATGTACTGTGACATACTGAAGCAGAGCATGATCCCCTCTCTTCAGAGACTGGGCTGCAGAGCAGTAATCCAACATGATAATGATTGCAAACATACCTCCAAGATGACCACTGCCTTGCTAAAGAAACTGAAGGTAAAGGTGATGGACTGGCTAAGCATGTCTCCAGACCTAAACCCTATTGAGCATCTGTGGGGCATCCTCAAACGGAATGGCAGCACTGTGGGGTATCCTCAAACGGGCAGGCAGCACTCAAGTTGGGGGAGTGCAAGGTCTCATACATCCACCAGCTGTGTCTCTCCCCTCTTCCCCTGTCTGTCTCTCCCCTCCTCCCCTGTGTGCCAATGGTTTAGACATTAATGGCTGTGTGTTAAGTTATTT
The DNA here is from genome assembly GCA_027410445.1 of Discoglossus pictus. Taxonomy (NCBI): domain Eukaryota; kingdom Metazoa; phylum Chordata; class Amphibia; order Anura; family Alytidae; genus Discoglossus; species Discoglossus pictus. Next base: position 169,943 of record JAPZIH010000730.1, read on the forward strand.
TGAGGGGACAGCAAATTTACACTGTTATACAGGCTGTATACTTACAACTTTACATCTCCCCCTGTCTACTTCCTCCCTTGTGTCTCATTTCCCCCATCCTCTCCCTCCCTTGTGTCTCCTCCCTCTGTGGTTTTATCCCCCCAACTATGTGTCTCTTTCCCCTCCCCTGTGTCTCTTTCCACCCCGCTCCCTCCCCTGTGCTTTAACCTCCTCCCCTGTGTTGTATCCCCCTTCCCCTGTGTCTCTTCCCCCCTCCCCTGTGTCTCTTTCCCCCCATCCCCCCTCTGTCTCTTCCCCCCTTTCTCGTGTCTCCTTGGATTCCCCTCATTTCCCTCCCCTGTGTATCTCCCCCCTCCTCTGTGTCTCTTCCCCCTCCTCTCACTCCCCTGTCTCTTCCCCTTCCTCTCACTCCCATGTCTCTTCCCCCCTCCTCTCACTCCCCTGTTTCTCTTCCCCCCTCCTCTCCCTAACCCGTGTCTCTTTCCCTCCTGTTTCTTTTTCCCACCTCTCCCTACCCTGTGTCTGTTCCCCCCTCCCCTGTGTCTGTTCCCCCCTCTCCCTCCCCTGTGTCTCTTTCCCCCTCCCCATGTCTATTCCCCCCCTGCCTCCCCTGTTTCTCTTCCCCACCTCTCCCTCCCCTGTGTCTGTTCCCTCCTCTCCTGTGTCTCTTCCCCCTCTCCCTCCCTCGTGTCTCTTCCCTCTCCATTTACCTCCCCTGTAACTTTTTCCCCTCCCCTGTGTCTTTTCCCTCTTCCTCTCCCTCCCCTGTATCTCTTCCCCCTCCTCTAACTCCACTGTGTCTCTTCCCCCTTCTCTCACTCCCCTGTGTCTCGCCCCCCTCCTCCTCTGTGTGTCTCTCCCCTCTTCCCCTGTCTGTCTCTCCCCTCCTCCCCTGTGTGCCTTTCCCCTCGTCCCCTGTGTGCCTCTTCCTCCCTTTCCTTGCTCCCTTTGAGGTGCATGCCCGCGCCCGGCGCATGCGCATGCACAGGACTTTTTGCAATCTGTTGTCAAGCTGCGATTTGTCGCAAGCGTGACGATGAATCGCAGTTTTGACAATTATTATATGTGATATATATATATATATATATATATATATATATATACACATAATATATATACACATACAGTTCTGCTCAACAGTATTTTCTGATCACATGATGCATTCATCTTGCCATCAATTTTCACAAGATTCCCCGTGCCTTTAGAGCTCACCCCCTCCCAAAACATCAGTGAGCCACCACCATGCTTCACAGTGGGGATGGTATCCTTTTCACTATAGGCCTTGTTAACCCCTCTCCAAACATAGCGCTTATGGTTGTGACCATAAAGCTCTATTTTGGTCTTGTCACTCCAAATTACAGTGTGCCGGAAGCTTTGAGGCATGTCAAGGTGTTGTAACCGGGCATATTGTAACCAGGCTTTTTTTGTGGCATTGGAACAGGAAAGGCTTCTTTCTGGAAACTCCACCATGCAGCTAATTTTCGTCCAAGTACGATTGTATTGTGCTCCTTGAAACAACCACACCATCATTTTCCAGAGCAGCCTGTATTTCTCCTGAGGCTGAAATCTTTCTTGGCCTACCTGACCTTGGCTTGGTATGAACCCCCGCGAGTGGGGTAGTCAGAATCAATAAGACCACCAGAGTTTTGAGAAAACCGAAGCGCTACACGCAGCTCCCTCTATCTGCATGCACTGTGAGCTGGGAGTTGTGTTTTTTCAATAAACTTTATTGAAATTGCACCAATGTATTTACTTCCAGGGAGACTGTAAGAGGTGTAGTGCCTGTAGGATACAGGACTTTTCACTCCCGGCCATTCTGATTGGGTGATGCTGCATTTGACTGACAGGCTCAGCTCTATCTTTTAGAGTACAGTTTGGAAATAGACATCTACCCTGATCTGTAGTACTAGGCAAGTCACCAGCAGAGGGCTAGATGTGATAAGTCAGTGTGTTTAACTGCAGCACAGAGTGTTTAAAGGGACAGCAGCAGCTATTAAATAAACAGAATATTGAACATGATGAAAAAAAAAAAAAAAAAAATATTATATAAATTATACAATCAAGTAAGTGATGGGGGGATTAAGTCAGTGCATTAATTTGGGGAAGGCGGTTTTCCCATTTGCCCCTATGCACCAGCCGCCCCTAGTAGATATATTGCAGTGGCAGCAATATTTAAAAAGGTGACCTAAGAAATTCTGATTTAAAGCATTTTGCTCTTTGTTTCATCTGAAAGAGGGTGCCACTGTGTATTATCTTTTTATAAAGAATGAGCAGTGATATAGATAGATATGAGACATACGTGTCTGGCAATTCAATCTACAGACATATGTATAATTCTGTGCACTTTGTATGTGTTTCAATGAAGTTTAAACAGGTTTAAATTAATATTAATTGTAATATTAAATAAATGTCATATTTTAATTAATATTTTGCCACAGAAAAGATAACTTTGGTAAAGTTTAATACATGCTTTTTCAAATGTACAAAACAATTATTCTGTTCTATGATTAATTAAATCTGTGCTGAATTAGGTAATGTCTTGTTAGTTGTTTTGAATGAAGTCTAACTCTTATCTCTCTTCATTAACCTACACGACAGGGAACATGGTGTATAATGATTGTGGTACTAATTGTCCCCTGACTTGTGAGAATTATATGAACCCCCCCACAAAGTGTGACAAGACATGCAACAAGGATAGGAAATGCTTCTGCAAGGATGGCTTTGTTCTACTTAATAAGGACACTGATAGCTGTGTGCAAACCAGCAAGTGTCCTAAACAAGGTAATGTTGAGCTTCTGGCACATCATCTTTAAACAACATTGGTGGAAGAAGGGTGGGCACGGAGTGAGAAGACAAAAATAAGGTAGTAAGCAAAGAGGATGCTGGATGGGCATAAGAGCAGGTGGATGGAGGGATGGAAAGAGAAGATCAATCAAGAGGAAATGACAGAAGAGAGAAGAGGAAGGCATGAAAGAAGGCAGAACAGCAGAATGTAAAATGTAGGTGCAAAAACAAACATAATGGTAATAATGAATAAAATTACCTATAATAGCTAGGGCAGAGGGTGAGGACAGATCAGGACTGTAAAGATACGTAGTGATAGCAGTGGTAGCTTATATAGAAGGTGAGTCCCTTCATTTTACTGAACTACCAAAGTTCTTACACTTTAAAAATGTGGCCCAAGTTACACATCACATATAATAGTTGTCAAACTGCGATTCGTTGTCACACTTGCGACAAATCGCAGTTTGACAACTAAGATCGCTGCAAATTGGACTTGCATGTGCATTACGCGGCGTAAGCCGTGCATGTGCATTGCGGCGGGGCAAAAAGGCCTGCGCATGCGCATTGCGCAACGGTCGCGCATGTTCATTGCGGCGGGGCTCGCAGGCGCATTATGCGCCAAAGAGAGAGAGGAGGAGGATGGGAGACACACAGGGAAGAAGAGGGAATACACAGAGGAGAGTGGAGGGGGAAACGGAAAGGAGAGGAGGGGGGAGAGACACAGGGGTGGGAGAGGAGGGGGGAAGAGACACAGGGGAGGGGGAGACACACAGGCATGGGAGAGGAGGGGTGAAGACACCCAGGGGAGGGGGGGAGGGTCACAGAGGAGGGGGGAGACAGAGGGGAATGATAGGGGGAGAGACATAGAGTGGGGGGAGAGACACAGGGGAGTGAGAGGAGGGGGGAGAGACACAGGTGAGTGAGAGGTGGGGGTGAGAGACACAAAGGAGTGAGAGGAGGGGGGAGAGACACAGGGGAGTGAGAGGAGGGGGGAGACACAGGGGAGTGAGAGGAGGGGGAAGAGAGAGACACAAAGGAGTGAGGGGGAGAGACACAGGGAAGGGAGAGGAGGGGGAAGAGACACAGGGGAGGGGGGAGACACACAAGGGTGGGAGAGGAAGTGTGTAGACACACAGAGGAGGGGGAGAGACACAGGGGAATGAGAACGGGGAGAGATACAGAGGAGGGGGAGACACAGAGATGGGGTGGGAGAGACACGGGGAGTGAGAGGAGGGGTGGAAGAGACACGGGAGTGAGAGGAGGGGGGTAGAGACACAGGGTTGTGAGAGAAGGGGGAGAGAGACAAAGGGGAGTGAGAACAGGGGGAGAGACACAGGGGAGTGAGAGAGTGAGAGGAGGGAGGAGAGACACAAATGAGTGAGAGGAGGGGGTAGACACATGGGAGGGAGAGGAGGGCGAAGAGACACAGGGGTAGGAGAGGAGGGGGAGTAGACACACAGGGGAGGTAGAGGAGGGGGAGAGACACAGGGGAATGAGGGGGGAGAGACACAGAGGAGGTAGAGGAGGTGGGAAGAGACACAGGGGAGGGAGAGGGGTGGCAAGAGACACAAAGGAGAGAGAGGTGGGGAAAGAGACATGGGGGAACAGGGGGAAAGACACGGGGGAGAGGGGATAAAAACACAGAGGGGGAGGAGACACAAGGGAGGGGATAGGAGGGGGGAAATTAGACACAAAGGAGGAAGAAGACAGAGGGACCAAAGGTGCTCATTGCGAGGCCCGTGATGAGCGCCGAAGGAGCTTATCGCGAGTACAGTAAAGTAGAGGGGGAGAGGCTCCCATTGTGTGGCAAACAGCATTGCCAGGATTCACATTTATTGTCGTCATTTTTGACGGGCAAGTTGCTAGTGTTTTATATCATTAGGATGAATAGGGAGAATTCTGAAGAGACGTGTGATGATTTCAGTCACTGTTTGAGGTTGTTGGATTTCTAACACTTAATTCTCATTGATCCCACACAGATTGTCCAAAGAACATGATGTATGATACGTGTGGTACTAGTTGCCCACAGACTTGTGATAATTACCTTGATGAAACTATGGATTGTACACCAAACTGTGTAAAAGGATGTTTCTGCAAGGAAGGTTTTGTGCTGCTTAACATTAAGTCTGATGAGTGTGTGGAAAAGAGCAAGTGTCCTTGTAAAGGTAATGCCAAACTACTGGGATTATATTATATAGAAAATATATTGGCCTGATCACTCTAATTGTATATTTAGTTTATTTGAGTACACAAACACTTTCCAGCTTTGCAACTGATTAAGCCTTGAGATAATGAGTGTCAATAGAAGTTTTCTTATGTTACAGCTAAGGCTGCTTCTATCAATTTCCCTTTATCATTACAAGAAAGGTGAATAAAATAGGAATTGAGGAAAGTAATTAGGTGAATAGAGATAAAATCTTATTAATGAGAAAAGGATCATGAAGGGGAAACAATGAATAGGATAAAAGAGAAGTGAGCGGGAAGAAGTCAGTTTGGTAAATAAGGTAATGGTATGTATAAAATGTGAGTTACAGATCAAGGTAAAAGCCTTGGAAATCTCCCGTAGCTTGTTTCAAGCTTGGGAACGTAGAGTTAAAACTAAAAGTAGAAAGTAAAAAAATAATTGTTTGATGATCGAGGTTACAGCTTGGGAAGGAGAAAAGTCTTATTGCAAGCGGAGGAAAAAAGAAAAAGAAAAAAAAAGGGGAAAGGGATATAATAATGGAGAAAGTGGCTGGTGTAGAGAAAGAAAATGCTAGAGCAGAAGGAATTAACATACAGTGCCTTGCAAAAGTATTCACCCCTCTTGGCATTTTTCGTGTTTTGTTGCCTCACAACTTGGAATTAACATGGATTGTTTGAGGATTTTCATCATTTAATTTACAGAACATGCCCACAACTTTGAATCCCGGCTGCTGAAAAACATACCCACAGCATGATGCTGCCACCACCATGTTTCATTGTGGGGATGGTGTTTTTTGGGTGATGTGATGTGTTGGATTTGCGTCAGACGTAGCGTTTTCTTTGATGGCCGAAAGTTAAATTTTAGTCTCATCAGACCAGAGCACCTTCCTCAATACATTTTGGGAGTCACCCACATGCGTTTTCACAAACTCAAAATGTGCCGTTTTGTTTTTTTACTGAAAGTAATGGTTTTCTTCTGGCCACTCTTCCATAAAGCCCAACGCTATGGAGAGTACAGCTTATTGTCGTTCTATGTACAGATACTCCAGTCTCTGCTGTGGAACTCTGCAGCTCCTCCAGGGTTACCTTAGGTCTCTGTGCTGCCTCTCTGATATCCTCCTAGCCCAGTCCGTGAGATTTGGTGGGCGGCCGGCTCTTGGCAAGTTTGCTGTTGTACCATGTTCTTTCCATTTGGTTATGATAGATTTGATGGTGCTCCTGGGGATCATCAAAGATTTGGATATTTTTTTATAACCTAGCCCTGACTTGTACTTCTCAACAACCTTGTCCCTTACTTGTTTGGAGAGTTCCTTGGTCTTCATGGCAGTGTTTGGTTAGTGGTGCCTCTTGCTTACATGTTGCAGCCTCTGGGGCCTTTCAAAAAAGGTGTGTATATGTAATGACAGATCATGTGACACTTAGATTGCACACAGGTGGACATCATTTCACTAATTATGTGACTTCTGAAGGTAATTAGTTGCACTAGAGGTTTTTATGGGCTTCATAACAAAGAGGGTGAATTCATACGCACATGCCAATTTTCTGCTTTCTATTTCTAAAAAATAGTTTTATGGATATATTTTTCTCATTTCACTTCCCCAACTTAGACTATTGTGTTCTGATCCATCACAAACAATTCAGATTAACAAAGCTTTGAATGTAAGGCTGTAATGTAGCAAAATAGGTAAAAAGTCAAGGGGGGTGAATACTTTTTCAAGGCACTGTAGCATTCTTGTCAAGGTACATTGCTAGGTATATTGTGTTCGGGCCATGTTATAAAAGTAATAATTTGTCAACCTAGGTAATAAATATTTTCAAAATATGTTCAAGATAAATGAGGATAATGTCAGAGTAACTAATACTATATATGATGTGTCCAGTTAGCTGATACACTTGGATTCTAACACTTAACTCTCCTCATCCCAACAGAGAACATGGTGTATAATGATTGTGGTACTAATTGTCCTCTGACTTGTGATAATTATCTGAATGAGCCCACAAAGTGTGACAAGACATGCAACAAGGATAGGAAATGCTTCTGCAAGGATGGCTTTGTGCTGCTTAATAAGGACTCTGATATCTGTTTGGAAAAAAGAAAGTGCCCCACAAAAGGTAATGTAAACATATTAGCTTCATGTCTACAAAAATATATTTGTGTCATAGAAATAAGTTTTTTTTTATAGTTTGTCTATTTCAAAAAACACATGTGAGCCTGCCATTTGGTATTAATTGTCCCACCACCCCAAGAAAGGTAAAGATAATTGGAAAGGGTGGGTGAGATAAGAGCTAAGAAAAGAAATGTAAAGTGAAATGTCAGCAAGAGGTCTGACATTTAATTGTCCTTGGTCCCCCACAGATTGCCCACGGAATAAAGAGTATAAAACCTGTGGTACTGCATGTCCTCGGACCTGTGATAATTACATGGATCAGACTCTGGTTTGTAACGAAAAGTGTGTACCTGGATGCTTCTGCAAGAATCAGTTTGTGCTCCTTAATACGGGCTCTAACATATGTGTGGAAGTGAGCAAGTGTATGCCAGGTAAGGTAAAGCTACTGCCATTGTATTATCTAAAAAATACATAGGTATCATTGCTAACTATTCCTGGTGTAGAGTTTGTGTATCTTGGTGAGCTATTCCATGTAGGGTCACCCAAGATGGGCAGGTCATGGCAGAGAGATCAGATAATTCATGGTCAACTGGAGAAAGAACTGGCAACCCACTCCAGTATCTTTTCCAAGAAAACCATATGAATAAGCACAACCAGAGATATAAAAATGTACCTGGTGTGCTGCAGTTCATAGGGTCACAGAGAGTCAGACATGACTGGTCACATATTAAACTAGCTTTAATTAAGAGTACTATTGCTTATTATGTTTGTTTGTTTGTTTGTTTTTTTAAAACACCATCCAGCACTGAATTAGCCAACCACTTCAAACTTAGAATCAGGAATATGTGTGGATTGTGTGAGAAGGAAAATTGTAATACAGTGCCATAGAATAACAATGGCAATATGTCATTTTATAATGTAGAATTTACAAATGTGTTATTTAAATGACTATTGTAGTTTGGTAAAAACACCACATGCTTGTGATGCATGACATTAGCAGGTATGCAAGACAGGAACATGAAAGCATTTTTAGAGAAAATCTTATATTTAGATATCCCTCTTGCCTCACTTATGGCCTCATTCAATTGCAATTTGGCCAACTGAATAGGGCTCTATATAAGCACACAGCATATTTTTTTACAGATGTTTTTAGTTAGTGAAGACCTTGCTTTTGGATAGAAGTTCACTAACTACAAACTTCTGTAAACAAAATATGCTGTGTGCTTCTATAGAGCCCTGTTCAGTTGGCCAAATCACAATTGAATGAGGCCCTTAGTGATATAGAAGGAGTGGGGAAGTATTCACATTGGATATTCACATTGCACAATTAAGATAGTATGGTGGTATTTTCAATTGTTGTGAGGATTGGCTTGTGTTGACAAATTAAGAAATATTTTAACTAGTATGGTATATATAAGACATGAATTTTTTATATTTTTTATTACTACACATAGAGATACTAGTTTAGGAATATGAAGACATCAGATCATGCTTATTCTACTGCTGGAGTTTTATCTCCTAACCCCCACCTATTAACTCTGTCCTTAATCCATGTGTTTCAATTTGCCCCTCTATGTCTAAAATGTACCCTCCACCATTCGGCAAACTAATAATTTCCAAGTCCTTACATCTTCCCACCTAAGCAAACTTTCACACCTCCTTCCTGACCCTGCTATTCCTTACTTTTCTTCCCCAGACTTCTTCCTCTTCTATTCCCTTTAGATTGTAAGTAGCGAGTTTTCAGTCTTGTAGGGTGCTTTGGGCTTTCAAAGACTCTAAGCTCAAAACAGGGCCCTCCATTTTTCAGTTGCCAATATTGTATTTTTCCCTGTTCTCTCCCCTTCTACATCGCTAAGGAATATGTTGGCACGTTACAAATAAACAATAATAATAATAATAATAATAATCATGCTTTTGGGTGGAAAGATTAACAGACATAAGCAAGAAGGCACTCTAAATCTGATGACTGTATATCATCATACCAAAGCAGTTCATATATTTCTTAAAGGAATATATAAGTGAGCTGGGTTATTAATGCATCTGATAGAGGAGAATTTATAGTGTCTGAAAAAAAATTGTTTTGATGAAAAAATTCCAAAGTAAACTGTTAAACCGTTAGCCTGGAGTTTGCTGAATTTCTTGCTTTTGCAAACTGTTTACTCTCGATGTTGATACCGCCTGAAATTCCCAGGGATAATTAGCATAACTTATACAATGTTTATTTTTTGTCTGGGGATTGTGCATATATGCTCTGCTAGCACCTGTAGTCTGCACTACTGTGGGAAGTCACATGATGTCAGCCACTTTCCTTTAGCCAATCAGCATGTGCATGTGCTGCATATGGGATATCGCATTAAAAATGAGATATCCAATATGCAAATCTCAGTTGCTGGGGGTGTCTACATCATCTCAAGCACATTTTTTTATTTTCTACAAAAAATGTTTGCATTTTTTTCATGCAAACATTTTTTGCTAGATGGGTTATGATGCATTCTACGGGATGCATTCATAACCCACCTCACTTTCATATACCTTTAATCCATGACAAAGAATGGAGATTTCTGTTCTCCAGATCCTAACAGGTCATCTTTGCTTCCTTACTTCTTACAGAATGAATAAATAAAGACAGAATTTATTATGACTGTGACTCCAGTCTGAATTCACATTGGAATATTTTGCAATATTTTCCGCTCCTATCTCTGGATGATCCGGATCATCAGTTTGCAAGAAGAATCCTCTGTGCTGGTGCTCAGTCTCATTCCCTCCACATATAGCTGCTCATTAATAAAATACTGGTGTTTCTGCTTTAATATTATGGTGAAATTGATTTAATGGGTAACTGTTGATTACTGGACATTGTAATAAAAGGTGAAAAATAAAGGATTGGCACAAAATCGTGGTCGGGCAGAGTTACTGGGATCCCAGGTACAGTAAAGGAAGGACCAAATTCAAAAAAGTACTCTTGAATGTACCGTAAATCAACAACATTTAACTTATATAATCAGTCTGTATTTCCCTTTCTAGAGATGATGCCATTTGTTGGGCTCAAAATTAGCAATAAATAAAAATAAATGAATAGCACCAATCAAACAGGATAATCTAACACATATACTAAGATTTTTATACAGTTACACTTATCCTAAAAAGGGCCCCCTCAGCTTATACTCGAGACACTCTCCCCCCGTGTTTTTTCTTACCCCCCCGTGTCTCACTACCCCCCCCGTGTCTCTCTACCCCCCGTGTCTCTCTAACCCCCCCGTATCTCTTTCCCTCCCCCATCCTCATCCTCAACCCCCCCTCCTCATTCTAAACCCCCCTCCTCATTCTAAACCCCCCTAAATACCTCCCCCTCTCCCTTTCCCCTCACTTACATGCTTCTGCTCCGGCCTTAGCTCCTGCTTGACCCAGCGCGCATGTGACGTCACGTTATTAGCATATAACGGGTGCCGGCACCCGATATATGCCGGCACCCGGTGTATGCTAATGACGTGACGTCACATGAGCGCCAAGTCAAGAAGGAGCAGAGGCCGGAGCAGAAGCAGGTAAGTGAGGGGAAAGGGAGAGGTATTTAGGGGGTTTAGAATGAGGAGGGGGGTTTAGAATGAGGAGGGGGGTTGAGGAGGGGGGTTGAGGAGGGAGGTTGAGGAGGGGGGTTGAGGTTGAGGAGGGAGGTTGAGGAGGGGGTTGAGGATGGGGTTGAGGATGGGGGGGTTGAGGATGAGGATGGGGGGTGAGGAGGGAGGATGAGGATGGGGGTTGAAGATTGGAGGGTTGAGGAGGGAGGTTCAGGGGGGGTTGAGGAGGGAGGTTGAGGAGGGGGGTTGAGGAGGGGGTTAAGGATGGGGGTTGAGGAGGGAGGTTGAGGATGAGGAGGGAGGTTGAAGAGGGGGCTTGAGGTTGAGGAGGGGGGTTGAGGATGGGGGGGTTGAGGATGAGGATGGGGGATTGACGATGAAGATGGGGGGTTGAGGAGGGAGGTTGAGGAGGGAGGTTGAGGAGGGAGGTTAAGGATGAGGAGGGAGGTTGAGGAGGGAGGTTGAGGATGAGGAGGGAGGTTGAGGAGGGGGTTGAGGATGAGGAGGGGACTTGTAAAAATGTAATATCGATTTGCGATTGTAACATTTACGAGCTTGACAGATCAAAGGCTTAGCTGGGATGGAGTTCAGATTTTGACAGCCCTTAGAGTTTTTCCGCCTGTAACCTGCAGATCATTAGCGGGTAGCTAAAAGAGGCCAATTTAATAGCCATAACTTTTGCGGCCTCCTTTTCGGGCTTCAGAAACGCCAAATCAGCGAATATGGGAGATAATATGTACTAGCAAAGTCAGATCACATTATATTCTTACCCGTCCCCTCTGACGCGTTTTGCAGAACAGTAGCTTTGTCACTGATACCCTTATTTTTCAGCTTTGAGGAAGTGATGTAACAAAAACTTATAAACAGTGTCTTCAAATAATCCGATTTTCCCCAAATGTGTTATGGCCATGGCTCACACAGCTGCTAGTATTGTTAGTTTAATACATACTTGACAAAAAAGTATAATTTCTTGAACTGCAGTGGTCCTTTAAATGTTGGACTTGTGTTAACTAAATGCACTTGCGGTATCTTAGCATTACATCATTTTGTCAATTAAACCCAACTTGTCTGTCAGCAAAGTACACTAAAACCTTTTTTTAATATGAGTCTGATAAATTATATCAAGAGTAGTGTGAATGTCCTTTTAGCAAACACTATATAGATGTAACACTCTCTTCGAGGATTCATTAGTCATATCATGTCATCAGAAAATCCTTTGTGATGGAGAAATGATAAGATTGCATGCAATGTTGACTTTCAAATTTTTAGCATTTTGTCAGTCTTAAGTTGGCCGATTCTGATTCTGGTGCAGCCTTAACTATTCATTAATGTAGTTTTTTTTTACCAGTAAATATTTAAACTCTTGTTCAATCACATATAATAGTTGTCAAAGTGTGTAACGTTCCTGCTGTGCATGCACATTGGCGTCGGGAGGCTACCCACTTTGACAATGGCGCATGCGCAATTCATGCTGCAAGGGGGGGGGAAGACAGGGGAGAGGGGGGAGAAAGACATGGGGAAAGGCGGTGGAGAGACAGGGGAGGGAGGGAGACAAGGGAGAGGGGGGAAAGAGCACAAGAGAAGGGGGAAGAAACAAAGAGGGGGAGGGAGAGGGGAGGGGGAAGAGACACAGGGGAGGGAGAGGGGGAAGAGACACAGGGGAGGGAGAGACTGTCTCCAGTTAGCCATGGATGGATTACTAAAACCCTTTTTGTAGACTGAATGTTGGATGTCTGGGCTGTTATCCCTATACTAATCTCTGGATCTAACTTACCCAGTGGATATTACTGCTGTACTAAAGTGTTTGACTCTTGCTGCATCCGCAGTAGCCCATCCAGGAATAGCAATTTGATTTAGGTATCAGTTGATATTTCTCTACTTGCCATTGAGACTGGTCTAATTTAAAAGTTGTTTCTACAGATATTTACTATTAAAAATGTATGGAAGTTAGATCATTACATTGACCCTTTACTATCTCTTTATAAATAATTGTTTAATTGATTCTGTTTATATAGCAACAATAGAGGTATTTGATGGAAGAATATAGTATTAGAGTTTTGGAACCCAAGGCACTTCATCATATGAAAGTCATGATACAATATTAAAATGAATAAACTGCAGAGGATACGTGGCTTGTTTATCGATATATGCAGAAAATATATGATTGTCACATTCAAGTTTGTTGACCAGATTTATACATGGATCATTATCAGAGATTTCAAGTGAGAATACAGAGGTGGGAGACACAGGGAAGAGGGTGGGAGAGAGACATGGGGAGAGCGGGGGGAGAGACAGGGGAGAGCGGGGGGAGAGACAGGGGAGAGGGGGGAGATGGGAGAGGGGGAAAAGAGACTCAAGAGAAAGGGGGAAGAAACACTGAGAGGGGGAGGAAGAGGGTGGAGACAAAGGGGAGGAAGAGGGGAGGAAGAGACACAGGGGAGGGAGAGCGGGGAAGAGACACAGGGGAGGGAAAGGAGAGAAGAGACAAAGGAAGGGAAAGGGGGACAGACACAGGAAGGGAGAGGGGAGAAACATGGGGAAGTAAAGGGGGAAGAGACACATAGGAGGGAGATGGGGAAAGAGACACAGGGGATGGAAAGGGGGAAAGAGACATAGGGGAGGGAGAATGGGAAGAGACACAGGGGAGGGAGAGAGTAAGAAGAGACACAGGGGAAGGAGAGAGAGACAAGGGAGGGAGAGGGGGTCAAGAGACACAGCGGAAGGAGGTGGGGGAAGAAACACAGGGGAGGGGGAAGAGACACAGAGGAGGGAGGGGAAAAAGAGACACAGGGAAGGGAGAGGTGGGGAGAGACACAGGGGAGGGGGGTAAAAACACCTCAAATATTATCCAGTCATTTTTGACGGGCAAGTTACTAGTAGTAAAATAATAACTAAAATTTATGGAAGTTAGATCATTACATTGACCCTTTTACTATCTCTTTATACATAATCTTTTAGTTGGTTCTGTTCATATATCTACAATAGAGGTATTTGAATATATTATTCGATGTTTGGAACCCAAAGCACTTCATCTTATGATACGATGTTAAAATGAATAAACGGCAGAGTATACATAACTTGTTTATTGATATTTGCAGAAAATACATGATTGTCAGATTCTAAGTTTTAGACATGGATAATTATCAGAAATTTCAAGTTAGAATACAATATATCATTCTAAAATTCACATTAATTCCCAAATGGAACATGTTTCCCTTGTATGGGCTCTTGGCTACAGAGATTTCTGCCTCAGATTGTTTTGTATTACACACAAGACTCCTAGCCCTATTTAAATAAATGTATTTTAATCTCACAATTTAAAAAGAAAATAAGAATGGAATCAACCCAGGATACTAGACATGTTTTATTGTTTGAAAATGAAAAGGCAGATTTGGATACACAGAGTTATCTCCCTCACCTGGTCAGATTAATAATACACCCTACCCCCCATGACAAAAGTCCCAGTATCATCCAGTTGAAACCAGTATTGGTCAATTTGAAAAATCTGTAGACTATCAACATTGTCCAGTTTACATGGTGCTTGGATAATGTTTGACCTATTAAATGCTGATATAATCCAGCAAATAGACTCTTGTGGATGATGTTGATGTTATCTTACCAAAGACTGGGTAAAACATAAACCATTATCAATCCCAATGGTATAAATGTTGGCCATAGATTATTAGGTGTTTCATGTACAGACATTCCTACATGCAATAGATAAAATCTTAATTTTTGTGATTATTATCCAGATAATATCAATTTCCTCAACAAAAAAATTCCCAGAACTCCTGCCATGCATATACAGATACGGGTGTAAACACAGACCCCTTGCACTCATGCCTCTACTTAATATAGGATTTACTGGGGATTATTGCCCTTTGACACATTTCCCTGCTTTGTTTTTCATGAATGGCATTTTACAGAAACACCCAAAGATACATTCATCACCCTGTGGCTTTTGATTGTTGACACATTTTCGCCACTCCATTTTAGGCCCATTACATTGTCCATCTAAATAGAGAAAAATAGAAGTGTAAATTAATAAATATTTCTATATTTGTGAGAAAGAACCAGTTTTATAAAGCTCATATTAAAAAAAAAACTAGTTTTGCAAAACTTGCATCTAATAACCAGCTGCGCTATTAAATTAGAAGCCCGTAGCGGCATCTGGAAACTCGCAGGGGCTGCAGGCTTGAAATTTGGCCTAGTTACAAAGCTATTAAATTAGAACAGGCCGCGGGTTACGGGCTTGAGACACAAACCCATAAACCATTTGTTGAACGTTGGATGCGCGTGATCAATTAGTCAAACCCGTAGTTACGGGTTTAGATGGAGCCAATGGCAAAAGAGATCGTCATCATTACGTCACTGAAAAATGGAGGTTGGATTTCAAAGTCCTATGGGTTCAATTACGAGTTACGATCGGACCCACATTCCGGAAATAATGCAATATTGATAAAGCCGTAAATATAATATTCTATTACATGTGAGTTCCATTATATGTATTAACACATTGATATAACATGGAAATTAAACATGAAATAAATTATTTTATTTTGCAGATTTGCGAGCTTTGAGAATTGTGTGCTATTAATTCTAAGACATAACATCAGTTTCCCTGTTATTATATGTACAGTAGTGTGTGTATATTTGCATTCAAAGCGCTATGGATGGGACTTTACCCCCCTTGTGAGTCCTCTCTAGTATCCGTTGCTGTGGCTGCCTCCTAACATCTGCAAGGTTACCAGGAGCTGTATACTGTGGCCCACTGGAGAAGGAACTGGCCACCAACTCCAGTATCTCTGCCATAAATACCAAGTGGATCAGCATGACCATGGACATAAAGATATCCTGGTTTGTTATGGTCCAAGTTAATTAAAAAAAAGTGTCATCTGTTCTCTCAGGTACCCCTTATCTAATTTACACTTTGACAAAAGATCTAAAAGCATTCAGTGTGAAAAATTGCAATAATCAGGAAAGGAGCAAATTCTTCTTCATGGCACTGTATATAATAGGAAATATTATTACATACTTTGCATAGCAGCGCTGCAAATTACACTATATATATTTTTTTTAAATTCATTTGGATAAAGTTAGCGATAATAACTTTTTATAATTTTGAGGTCTATTTCAGGACCTGATAGTTTAAGTCTTTTAACTTACTCTTATCTATTTTTGTTTATATTGTACCCTGACTAGGGGTGATAAGATATATTTTTTCCTTTTGATGTTTTTTCTATTTTGACAATTAACATTATGTACAGTATTTAAATATCTGTTTTACAATTGGTATATTAATGGATAGGAACTTTTTGGATTGTTCTGGAAGATCCAATGCCAAAACTAAATATTCACCTCAATGCGATATAATGCATAATATTGTCCTGAGACAGAGACCTCGGCAGCTCATCTATCCTGCTTATATATAGCAGTGGAATATTACTAAAGTAATAGTCATGTATGTGGGATTTAAAATTCAACACTGATAAATGCACAATTACACATGAGGGGCCTCATTCGATTGTGATTTGGCCATTTGAATAAGGCTCTATATAAGCACATAGCAAATTTTTTTACATATGTTTTTAGTTAGTGAAGACCTGGCTTTTGGATAGAAGATCACTAACTAAATACTTTATATAGAGCCTTATTCAATTGGCCAAATCGCAATTGAATGAAGCCCCAGCAACAGGTCCCGCAAAGGTCTTACTTACAAATAGTAGCACTAATTTAGCAAATAAAAAAGCAATCCTGTACTTTTATTAGAAATGAAAGTGATGTTTGGTCTTAGAATTAATAGCACAACATTCTCAAACTCTCAAATCGGCAAAAAATAAATACTTTATTTCATGTTCAATTTTTACCGGTAGGACTTTGGAATCCAACTTCCATTTTTTTCAAAGTGGAGGCTTGGAGGTCATTGAAGCCCCTAGGAGTTTGGACGGAAATTAAACATGAAATAAAGTATTTGATTTTTGCGATGTGCGAGCTTGAGAATGTTGTGCTTTTAATCCTAATATCACCCATTGTGTTTCCCTTGATTTACAGTGATGGATTGCATTTGTATTTGCATTTACAGTTCTCTGAGTTTGCAGGCTTGAAATACAAGTTACGGGCTTGCGGCCGAGATCATGTTCAAGCACGCAAATGCTTACTGACGATTGCATGGTTTGCGATCTGGACTAACTTTCACGCCCGGCCAATTGAATAGGTAAGTAAAAGTAGAGCTACTGGAGCAAGTAAGCCAAAAGTAGCAAATCGCAAAGTTACTTGCAAGTAGCAGCCCCGAATGGAATGAGGCCCTTGTCAGTTGTCGTCAGCCAAGTTTGTGTGTAACGCTCGCAAAATTGTGAGTTGCTCATGCAAGGCTGGCACTGCCGGGCAATGCCGCGCATCGTTAGGCTGACATTGCACAGCAAAGCAGCCTGACGAAGCCGAGCAATGCGAGGCTGACATTGCTCGGTAATGCCATCCGGCAAAGTATGCGCATTGCGAGGCTCGCATTGTGAGGTGAAGGGAGAAGGAGGGAGAGAGAACGAGAGAGAGAGAAGAAGAGGAAGAGTGAATGAGGGATGGAGAGAGAAGGAAGGGGGGAGAGAATGAGAAGGAGGGAAGGAGAGGGAGAGAGAGAGAGAGAGAGAGAAGGAGAGGGAGAGAAAGAGAAAGGGACGGAGGGAGAGAGAAGGAGAGATGGAGAGAAGCAGGGAGAGAGAGAGAAAGGAGACAGAGTAAGGGTGTGAGGAATTGACTTTGCTGGGTTTTGAACCCTGGTCCCCTGCTGAACCTCTTCCCTACCACTACGCCAGCCTGCCTTTGTGAATTTCCTTGAGATCTGATAAACCTTGACTCAGCTAGCAATAGTATCAGTGACTAGTCTCTTCAGCTGTGTCTGGTCAGGTGTCTGGTCCTTGGCCTATATAAGGCACTTCCTGTCTATGTACCTTGCCAGATTATTGTGGTTCCTGTTCCCTTCAATAAAGCTTGTTCCTATTTCACCTCCAAGTTGCTGAATTGGATCATTGCTGACCCAGGCTGCTGGTCTCCAAAACCTTGTGATTCCTATATCATTACAGAATAATCTGGTACTTTCATGGAGACTGCCGGGTCAGATTCTGCATTGGCCCAGCAGGTTGCTTTTACTGCAAGAACTGTGCAGACCCAGGCACAGACCATTCAAGTGCTTCAGGACCAGGTAGCTGAACTGCAAAATAAAGTTCAGTCAATGCACAGTGAGTATACCAGCTACAGGGCACGTGATGTTGCGGCTGCTACTGTTACACCTGCACAAGATGCCCGTTTGCCCCTACCAGAAAAGTTTGGAGGAGATCGCAAAAAATTTAGGGGTTTCCTGAATCAATGCCATTTGCACTTCATGATGTTACCTCACCATTTTCCATCTGAAAGAGAGAAGGTGGGATTTATTTTCACCCTATTCAAAGATGAACCCCTGGCTTGGGGCTCCCCTCTTCTGGAACAGGACAGTCCAGTCTTGGGTAATTTAAATGACTTTCTTGAGGCCATGTGCCTAGTTTTTGATGACCCCAATCAATGTGCTACAGCAGAAGCCACTCTCCTTCATTTGCATCAAGGGAGGCACTCTGTGGCTGAATATGCTGCTGAATTCAGACAGTGGGTGCTGATACTACCTGGAACCAATCAGCTCAGAGGTTCCACTTCAGAAAAGGTCTCTTAGAAGCTATAAAAGATGAGCTAGCTCGTGTTGATCTTCCTACTGACTTTGATGCATTTGTGCGTTTGGCTATCCGTATTGATCGGAGACTTTCTGAAAGAAGATTGGAAAGACAGGGCTCTTTTAGACCAAGTGTTACTCCTATTTCCTATTCAAGAATTTCTACTCCGACCCCACAAATACCTACAGACTCTGATCCTGAGGCTATGCAGGTAAATGTAATAAAAGGGCCATTATGCAACGAAGAAAAACAGTGGCGACGCACTCACAATTTATGCCTGTATTGTGGTAGTGCAGGGCACTATGCCATCAATTGCCCTAGCAAATCCAAAAGAACAATAGCTATGGCTGCTGAGGGCGCACAGATTCGACACCAATCACAGATTTCAGATCAACTGGATTCTGTCACACAACCCTTGTTTTCTCTGGCTCATGGTGAAGAGGGTATGTTGACTCAACATCCTCATTTTGTGGTGCCTATCACGTTGCAATGTGGTGATCATAAAATTTCAACTACTGCTATGATAGATTCTGGAGCAGGCGGAAACTTTATGGACATCAAGTTTGCAGCAGGAAATAGAATTCAGTCTATCCCTAACTCTTCACCTGTGTTAATGGAGACAGTAGACGGCTCTCCACTTACGTCAGGCCTGGTTACACATGAGACTGTGCCCTTAAAGTTGACTCTGGAAGTGAATCACCATGAGGCTATATCTTTCCACCTATTTTCCTCAACACAGTTTCCAGTGATTTTGGAGGTACCTTGGCTTGCTCTGCATAACCCACAGATTGATTGGAAGACCAAAACTTTCTCCTTTCCTTCAGAACACTGCTTAATGAATTGTCAACCCTCTAAGGTAACACCTGTTGCCACAACAATTAATGAAATGGTTGCTACAAACTTGACTAAGCTTCCTCTACAATATCGGGATTTTGCAGATGTCTGTGATAAGAAGAATGCTGATCAGCTTCCACCCCACAGGCCTTATGATTGCCCAATAGGGCTGTTACCTGGGGCTGCTATCCCATTTGGCCGTATATATTCCATTTCTGAGCCTGAATTGAAAGCTCTTCGTGAATACATACACGAAAATCTTGCCAAAGGCTTTATTCGACCATCTACTTCTCCAGCAGGAGCTCCTATATTCTTTGTAGAAAAGAAAGATGGCAGCCTACGGCCATGCGTTGACTACAGGGACATTAATAACATCACTGTTAAAAACCGCTACCCCTTGCCTCTCATTCCTGAACTTTTGGAGAGACTTCGCTCAGCTAAAATATTTACAAAGCTTGATCTTCAGGGGGCATATAATATGGTTCGCATAAGACCAAATGATGAATGGAAAACAGCTTTCAGAACCAGGTACGGGCATTACGAATATCTAGTAATGCCATTTGGGCTTTGTAATGCCCCTGCAACTTTCCAGTATCTTATCAATGATGTACTACGAGATCTCCTGGATCAGTTTGTTGTGGCATATTTGGATGATAGCCTAATATTTTCTGATAATCTTGAAAACCACAGAAAACAGGTCCATATAGTTCTGGAGCGCCTTCGTACCCACCACCTATACATTAAACTGGAAAACTGTAAGTTTGAACAAACCGAAATTAAATTCCTGGGGTATGTAATAACTCCTAAAGGTTTTTAAGTATGGACACAAATAAAATTAAAGCTGTGCTTGACTGGCCCATCCCCAAGAATGAAAAAGATATCCAGAGATTTGTGGGGTTTGCCAATTTTTACAGGCGTTTCATTAAGAATTTCTCTGCCGTTATTACACCGATCACTGAACTTACACGTAAAGGGACTCCTTTTCAGTGGTCCGATAAGGCTGATACCGCATTCTCCCGATTAAAGACTCAGTTTACATCTGCCCCCGTCCTGGTACATCCTCAGCCGGAGTTACCATTTATTGTGGAAGTTGATGCTTCTGATTCAGCTGTTGGTGCTATACTGTCTCAAAGGACTGGACCCAAGATGCTGTTACATCCGTGTGCCTTCTATTCCCGCCAGATGGTGCCAGCAGAAAGAAACTATGACATAGGGAATAAAGAACTATTGGCTATAAAAGCTGCCTTCACCGAATGGAGACATCTCTTGGAGGGAGCTACCCATCCAATTACTGTCCTCACAGATCACAAAAATCTGGAATGTATTCGATCAGCTAAGAGACTGTCAGCCAGACAAGCACGCTGGTCCCTATTCTTCTCAAGGTTTAATTTTTTGGTTACATACCGTCCTGGCTCCAAGAATGGTAAGGCGGATGCCTTGTCTAGAATAGCTGACCCCCTACTTACTACCGTAACCAAGACCACCATCTTGCCGGAGGATATATTTATTGGAGTTACATTTCCTTCTGATCTGATGTCTCACATTAAAAAGGGCTACGCTGAAGATCCAGTTCTTCGTGATCCTCCTCGTGATCTCCATATGACAATGCTTAATGGGTTTTGGATTTTTCAACAACGTCTGTTTGCTCCGGAGTCAGTGCGACTTGACCTTTTACGTCTCTACCATGACTGAAAACCAGCAGGTCATCCAGGAACCCGAAAGACACAAGAGTTACTTGCCCGATCCTTTTCGTGGCCGAAGTATTATGAGGATGTTAAGAAGTATGTGTCCTCTTGTGATGTATGTGCCAGACATAAGACTCCTTGCTCATCCCCTGTTGGCTTGCTTCAGCCTTTTCCGATTCCTTATCGTCCCTGGGGATCTATATCCATGGACTTTATTGTGGAACTACCTCCCTCTAAGGAACACACTACCATTCTTGTTGTTGTGGACAGGTTAACTAAGATGGGTCATTTCATACCAGCTCGTGGTCTCCCTTCAGCTAAACAGATGGCTGACCTGGTTATTTGGGAAATATTTCGCTTGCATGGAGTGCCTGATAAAGTAGTTTCTGACAGGGGAATGCAGTTTACATCTCGTTTTTGGAAACATTTTTGCTCTAATCTAGGTATTAATGTAAATCTGTCGTCAGCTTTTCATCCACAAAGTAATGGACAGTCTAAGCGAACCAATCAGACTTTAGAGCAATATTTGCGGTGCTATATTAGTTAGGTAACAGTAGTAATAGCACCGCAAATATTGCTCTAAAGTCTGATTGGTTAGCTCAGTCTGTCCAGGATGACTGGCTGGATTTTCTACCCACGGCAGAGTTTGCCTATAACAATGCCCAACACTGCTCCACTTCTCTGAGCCCATTTTTTGCCAACTATGGTTACCATCCAACCTTTCTAGTGACTCTCCCAATTACTACTTCCATTCCTGCAGTCACTGATCGGCTAACCACCTTACGAGATTCCCAAGACCTGTTGAAGGAGACTCTTTCGGAGGCTCAGGAATGTTACAAGAGAGCTGCGGCATAGAACGGAGGCCCCAGTTTATCATGTTGGTGACAATGTTTGGCTGTCAACAAGGAATCTTAAGCTTAGGGTTCCTTCTCATAAATTGGGTCAGAGGTTCATAGGACCTTTTGAGATCATCGCTCAGATCAGTGCTGTCACTTTTCGTTTGCAACTTCCAGATTCCATGAGAAGACATCCGGTGTTTCACGTTGCACTGCTGAAACCTTTCCATGACAATACTTTCCCTGGCCGAGCCCTGTCTGCCCCACCTCCAGTCCTCGGGGATGGTGAGGATGAATACGAGGTGGAGAAAATTCTGGACTCCAGGATCTTCCGCAACAAGCTTCAGTATCTGGTTCGTTGGAAAGGCTATGGTGAGGAGGATAGTTCGTGGGAACCAGTGGACAATATTCACGCTCCTGATCTTCTTCGGTCTTTTCATGTGCAGTACCCTGTTAAACCGGGTAATAGGGCATCCAGAGGCTGCACCTATAGAGGCGGGGGTAATGTGAGGAATTGACTCTGCTGGGCTTTAAACCCTGGTCCCCAGGCTGCTGAACCTCTTCCCTACCACTGCGCCAGCCTGCCTTTGTGAATTTCCTTGAGATCTGATAAACCTTGACTCTGCTAGCAATAGTATCAGTGACTAGTCTCTTCAGCTGTGTCTGGTCAGGTGTCTGGTCCTTGGCCTATATAAGGCACTTCCTGTCTATGTACCTTGCCAGATTATTGTGGTTCCTGTTCCCTTCAATAAAGCTTGTTCCTGTTTCACCTACAAGTTGCTGAATTGGATCATTGCTGACCTAGGCTGCTGGTCTCTAAAACCTTGTGATTCCTATATCATTACAAAGGGAGAGAGAAATAGAAGGAAGGAGGGAGAGTGAGAGGAAGGGAGAGAAAGATGAAGGTAGAGAGAGAGAGAAAGAGGGAGAGAGAGAGAAGGATGGAGAGAGAGAGAGAGAAGGGAGGGAGAGATAGGAGGAGGAAGGGAGAGAGAGAGAAGGAGAGATAGAGGGTGCACAGAGAGAGAGAGTGAGCACAGAGAGAGGGAGAGGGCGGAGAGAGAGAGGACACACAGAGAGAGACACAGGGAAAACAGAGAGAGGGCGCACAAAGAAACAGAACACAAAATATTTCATACAATATTATACCGTCATTTTTGACAGGCAAGTGACTAGTAGTATTAAGATGATGGTAACAGAAGAGGAAATAAATATTATTATTATTATTATTATTATTATTATTATTATTATATCACATAATGTAAAATAAAGCAGACAACAAAGCCTCAGAAAAAGAGAGGAGGATGCTCAGGTGTTTTGGTACAGGAATTACTAAAAGAAAGAGTCAGGAAATAATACAATGCTATAAATCCCTCACATGGAGAATTGTGTCCACTTTGTCCATGGTGTCCAGTTTGTCCGTGGGTATCTTCAAAATAGATATAAAGCAAATTAGAAAACAAATCAAAGGAGGGGAACTAAAATAATGCGTGGTCTAAAAGACAATACTGATAAATAAACGTTAATGACCTTAAAGGGCCAGTGCAAGTTCTCACCCATGTTAAACTTAGTTTTAGTTAATTAACATTAAAAACACATGTGCAAACCGCAGCAAATAAGTGCTCAGGACAAAGAGGGATGTAAGGACGGGTACAGACGTGGCCGTTAATGAGGTAAACTGTGTTTTTAAATAATATTTTCTGGTGAAATATTTAGGGGGCAATGTGAGAAAGTACAACTTTACAAGAAGAGTAGTAGATACATGGGACATTCTTCCAGTGCAAGTGATGGGACTCAAGCATGCCGATTATAAGCGAATGGCTTCCCTGTAGATTGGCTTTTTTGGTTTGTATCTCTCTATCTATGTTTGCTTCTATGTTATTTTACAACTAATATAGTTTGACTCAAATTAAAATATAGTTCAATAGACGGTAGATCACATCTAATATTGCCATTTGTATAAATCAAGGGACACAGCAAACACTTTCAATTGAAGTATTGGAAAGTAGCCCCTAGTACAACATAAAGTTATTGAAATTGTTAATAAATTAAATGCTTATATTTGAACTTATTAACTTATTAATGGTAATCCTTCACAAGAACATAATGTAAACATTGGAGGTGCCATACGGGTTTGTGCCATACGGGTTTGTATTTTAATATGTTCCTGATTTTTATGTGGAGTTGGAATCTCCTTTGATATCATCTTTCAAGCCTGTAAATGTTACAATTGGAAATCGCTATTCAATTGCTACAATTCCCCAAGCTCTCAAATGTTTTCACACCCGTAAATGGCAAGTATAGAAGAAAATCCTACGAGTACCAGATAGGATTCGCAAGTTGGTTAAACACCTGATCGTAGCACTGTCAATGCAAATAAAAATCAATACTGCACTTTAAAAGAAGGGGAAAGCGATGATAGACATTAGAATTCATTGCACAACAGTCTCAATCTTGCAAATCTGCAATAAAATAAAAACATTTTACGTTTCATTTCCGTGTTATCTCAATCTCGGGAATCAAGTCCCACATGGACTAAAACATTTCCTTCATTCATTTTTATTATTTTGTACATTGTCGGATTGTGAGTCCGATCACATATCGGACTTCTAAACGCTAATTGATTAACGTTTAAACTCCATGTTTTAATGATGTCCTGATGGCGGTCTCATTTACTATTGGCTGTTTCTAAATCGGTAGTTACGACCTTGATTAATTGGTTAGGATCATTCCCTGAAATGCTACTTACGAGTGCATGGTTTACAGTTTAGGATTTCGGCCAGGTAGCTGCGGGCTTGTTTAATGGAATCACTCTGTAACTGTTGCAATTGAATAAGGCCCATAATCAATTGATGCACTCATTATTACACCAATAATAATCTTGTATATACCATACTTATAATGCGTATGTGGAGTAATCATTAATTTCGCAATCACATTTATAGTTGTGATCATGCAGGTCTTTGCTAATAATGCGGGCTCGCATAGCGAGCCTGCGGCCCTCACAAAGCGAAGGGCTCAGTTGCTGGCATGGAGCGCCGAAGACGCTCCTTGCAAGCAACTGCGGTCCTCACAGCATTTACGGACTTACGACAAACAAATACGAGATGCGGGACTTAGAAAAAAAACATTACGACCTTGCAAAAATACGACTTTACCGGCCGACCCGGGCGAACTTTAAAATTTTAGAAACACAATTAATACACACAAAAAATACATAAAAAAACATACCCACAGCAAGGGGGGACACCCGGGACCTCTGCAAGTGAAGTTACACCTCCATTTCAGTTCAAATTCCAGAGTTTAGAGACACGAAAATCCACTAAGCAAGAGAAAAAATGGCTGCCGAAAAAAACGAAAACGAGGCTACAGGACCCTAAACACGCAAAACACCACCAAACACATACGCATTTTCAAAAAACCTGTACGAGCTACAAGATACACCATTAGCAAGGATGCTACATCATACACAGCCACGTACTACATACACATTCGCCGCCATTTTACAACACTAACTTACACAATGCGGAAGTACACAGCTACACTAATGGCTTCCCCTCGCGCACGCAGCCTATTTACACTACACACTGCATTGCTGACACTTACACCTCAGCTCCACAACACTGTAAACCTACATTGTATGCTGCAGCAACATCAAAACAGATTGTCAGCTCATCAGCTTCATACACTTCTTTACACTCAACATTGGGATGGTCCTTTAAGTTTGCTTGGATGGTGTATGTTTGATATTTTGCTAAGAGTATTTAAACCTAAGACACATAATTTTGGACCACTCACTACAGAATCAGACTAAACTTTGTTGTCAGTTAAACAATGCAACAAAGCCTCAGAAATACAACCGGGCTAAGTGGGGTTTATCCAAGGTTGAGAAGTCCCAGACAACACCAGATGAATCTTAGATCTCATAGATGATGCGTCAGCAAAAAGATTCCCATAATGTTGCTCTCACTTGACTCAGAAAAGGCTGTCGATAGGATTGACTGGGCTTACATGTCTGAGATCCTACAAAGGTTTGGACTAAACAAAGATATAGTGAGAGGCATTTTAGCACTCTACTCTATCCGGAAAACACATGTGGCCTATCAGGGCTTTAGATCTGAGCCTTTGAAAATACTAAGACGGACTAGACAGGGATGTCCCCTTTCCCCTCTACTTTTCGCCCTATGCATTGAACCCCTATCCATAGCCTTAAGAGACAAAATGTAAAGGGGATCTGATTAGCGGACAACAAATACAATCTAAGCCTATTTGCTGACGACATCATGCTTACCATCACAGAACCGTGAACAAGCCTCCCCAACGTGTTTAATATTCTAGAACAAGTAAGCAGCATTTCAGGTTTCAAAGCAAACCCCAGTAAAAGCACTAAATGTCTCTTTGCCAAAAAACGTAGAAAAATTATTCCCAGGCAATCTCATTTGTCATACAATGCAAATTACCCCATGATTATAAAAAAATTACATAAAGATGTCAACACAAAATTTCATGGCTGTGAAAGATCCATGCTATATAAATGATCACACTTCCCAAGATTTTATACCTCGCACAATACCAACAGCGATTAACACAAAAGACAAACATATTCTCCAGAGGGCAAGCTCCCCCTTTTTCTGGAACCACAAAGAGCCAAGAATAAATAAAACCACCATGATGTCCCCTAAAAATAAAGGGGGCCTAGCCCTACCAGACTTAGTACAATACATTAACGCTTCCAGACTTGTGCAACCGTCAAAGTGGTTCATTACAGAATACCCACCTATTGCTAAAGCGTGGAAGACGTGTTTAGGTAAGTACTGAAAAAACTTAAATACATACATTCAATGAGCTGAGTATCTGCCAAACTAGATGACAACTATAAAAAGTAAGCTTCCTGTTGGGACGTATGGAAACTACGAATTAAATGGTAGCATAATTTTTTTTTTTTAATACATATACACACCTCAGGGACGATATTATACTAAGCTTTCCCCCATCCTCTTTTCCTTTCTTTCTCTTTTCTCTTTTTTTTCTTTTCTTTTAATTTGTATTGGCATAATATGGCATATTTAATTGTAATTTAGGCAACAAAAGAAATTTGGAAAAGTAGACACAAGCTTTTTCTGATGTAATTTCAATACAATATATGTTGTTCTTGTACTGTACATCTTACTCTGTTATAACTTTTTTCCCCTTTAATAAAAACGATTTAAAAAAAAAAGAAAGAAAAAGCAAATAGGAAATAAGTAAAAAAAAGTTCCATCTGATCACTCAGGTTCTCTTTTTCTCATATTACATTTTGACTAAATATCTGAAATATTCAGTGTGTAAAAATGCAATAATAGAGGAAATTAAGAAGGGAGCAAATGTTTTTTTTCTCTGCACTGTATATCATAGGAAACAAGATAAAGGCTGTTTTGTTAACTATCCAGAAAGATTTGGCCAATAGCGACAATATTTCTTCTAAAACCATATTGTAAATATAGGATATTGTAGTCACTTTAAAGTAGTTTTAAACATGGCTATCCATAGGTGACTGCTACTTCTGATACCAAAACAAGATGTTCATGTATCATAACAGGAGTAGAATATTAATTGTTGGTAATTTGATGATGGTAACCGAAGAGGAAAGGAAATTTGAAGTTATTATATCATATAATATAAAAAAAAGGCAAACAATTTAACAAAGCCTAAAAAAACTAATAGTATGATTGGATTTATCTGCAGAAAGAGACACAAATTAATATAAATCTTTAAATCCCTCACTTCCAGAAATCTGTCCATTGTTGCCGAACAGATCTTCAAAAGACATATGAACAGATTAGAAAACAAATCAAGGGATGAACTAAAAGACTAAACGTGTAAAGACGTAATGACCTTAAAGAGCTTGCCTTGTTAAACCTATTTTTTAGTTTCCATTAATTAACATTAAAAATATATGTGCAAATGGCAGCAAATCAATACTTTAGCCATAAAATATAATTTAAAAATTCTGTGTATCTCACTAATGTCCACTGTTTAACCCATCACCAACTATTTTAAATTAATTTCAGTAGTGCTCGGGGCAATGAGAGAGGTGGGGAAGGGTAGAGCAGTGGCGAATAATAGAGTAAACTGTGTTTTTTTTTATTATATTTTCTGGTAATAATATAATATATAATATTATAATATGTATTTCAATATTAATTAATTGTAAATTAGAAAATAGGTTTACTACTGAAGCTTCATATCACTGACACTTAAAATGCTGAGTTAATTGAGTCAAGAGTTCAAGTGCCAATTATTCTACAATCCATTGTAATCAATGTTTCATTTCTGTTCTGTGTTCTTCAGCAGGTCACATCACATAACATACAGAAGGCTAGTAGCAAACTAAAATGTTTACACCTATATATGAACATATTGGTTTCCATATAAGGAACTTGAGTTTACTTTTAACTCTTCCGATAACTGCTATTTGATCCCCCCAAACAATCGAAGCTCACTATAAAACAAACGCTATTAAATTATTTAACCTATGTAATCTTGAAGTCAATGTTAAAAATAGATGAAAATATTATTATAGACAATGGCATCCTCTTCCCTTTCACAGATGAGGCAAGGAAGAAGTTCAATTAAAAAAATAGCCTACCCTTTACATTAATCCATGCTGCCCAGTTAGCGCAATTCAACACAGCTTGTTGCTGTGTGAGGGGCTGTGAGTCTCCATTTTACATCTTCAGTGGTCCCAAAAACATTTTTTGAAAAATCACTAAACAAATGTGAATGATCTTGATGGACAACCTCAATACTGTTGAAGGCAGGGGCGTGGGAACTGGGGGGGAGGGGGGGTGGTTGGTTGAACAATCCCCTCCAGATTATATGAATAGGGGACACAAAAAATAGCAAAATTAAACTTAATTATGCATTACCAGATTTGGCCACTAGATCAGTATGTCTTTTCCATGGAAGCTTTTACCCATAAATAGACATTTTATATGTAGTGTAATAACTGTATTTCTCAGAATTCTGGGCATGAAACACATTTTTTAACTTCAAATGTGAACACAAATGTTCTATTTATTTACTATATATATATATATATATATATATATATATTTATATATATATATATTTATATATATATATATATATATATATATATATAGTTGAATCATCAGAGTATTGCAGTGAATGGTGATACCTTTTTTATTGGACAAACTTATTCATAATAAAGCGACAAGCTTTGGAGAGATAATGCCTCTCTTTATCAAATCAGAAAGCGATACTGATACAAGTATGAACTAAAAACAGTAAAGAAAGAGATGAAAAAAATAATTTGTAAAAACAAGAAGAACAAAATTCATTGGGCAGAGTTAAGTGAGAAATAGACCAGCATTGTGAATAATGTCCTCATAGGTCAGTAAGTAAGTCTATAGATCAGGTTGTAGATAAAGAGCAATACATTTCAGCATAGCATGTAGCTTACAAAAGCAGCAATAGAAGGAGGGGAGATAAGTGGAATGTGTTAGCTATCAGACATTAAGATAGTGGGCCAGAAAGCCTAAGTCGATGTTAATGCCCAAATCCTTTCTATTAAAATTAATTATTAATTTTTAATTCAAAAGTTTTCCGCTGTTGGATAGATCTGAAATTCCCTCTGAGTACTTTAATTTTGAGGTTCTGGATGGAGTGATTCTCCAGGGTGAAATGGTGTCCAACTGGCGTACAATAACTGTCTTCAAGGTGCTTTTGATGGAGCTTCGGTGGAGGTTCATTCGCATGTGTAGTTTCTGGCTGTTTTCCCCCATGTAGCACCCTTTCACATACAGTACATTGTATCATTTACACTACATTGGATGATGTACATGAATATGAGCCTCTGATGTTGTAGGTCTTGTTGTTGTGCATGGCTGTGTCCTCTGCAGATGTGTTGGCATAGTTTGCAATGACTTTTATTGCAGGGTTTGGTGCCATTTTCTCTGTTATGCTGTTCATTTGGCAATCTTCTGGTCACCAATGTTTGCCTTAAATTTGGTGGCTGCCTAAATGCAAGAATGGGGGTTTGGGGAATATATGTTTTCAATTCTGTGTCAACTCTGTGAGTTGTGGTTGTAAATCCTTAAATATGTTGTTTATTCCTTCTAGAGCAGGATGGTATGTGGTTACTAGAGGTGTACGTGAAGTTGTTTCTTTGGTTTTGTATTGCAACAGGTGTTCCCGGGGTGTTCTGATGGCAGAGGTTACTTGAGTGATAATAAGGGGTTTGTAACCCTTCTGTCTGAAGGAGGCAGACAGTGTTTTTAAGTGTTTATCACAGTCCTCTGTGTTTGAACATATGCAGTCGTATCTGATGGCTTGACTATGAATTATCCCTTGTTTAGTATGGGAGGGGTGGAAGCTAGAGTTGTGGAGGTAACTTATCAGTAGGTTTCTCTACATCCTTAATAACATCCCAACAGAAAAGAGACTTATACAATCTCTCTCCATTAGAAAGAGCTAACATTAACATCGACTAAGGTTTTCTGGACCACTATCTTAATGACTTATAGCTCACACATTCCATATACTTCCCCCCTTCTATTACTGTTTTTGTAGGCTACATGCTATGCTGAAATGTATTGCTCTTTATTTTACTCTGCTGTGTTCTTATCTACAACCTGGTCTATAGACTTACTTACTGACCTATGAGCACATTATTCACAATGCTGGTCTATTTCTCACTTAATTCTGCCCAATGAATCTTGTTCTTCTTGTTTTTCCATTTTTTTTTTCGTCGCTTTCTGTTAACTGTTTATAGTTCATATTTGTATCAGTATCGCTTTTTGACTTGATAAAGAGAGGCATTATCTCTTGAAAGCTCGTCGCTTTATTATGAATACGTTTGTCCAATAAAAAAGGTATCACTATTCACTGCAATACTCTGATTATTCAACTGGATTACTGGACATTCACAGCTACCTCACTCTTTATATATATATATATATATATATATATATATATATATATATATATATATATATTATAAAACTATTTATTATTTATTTATTTAGCTTTGACCCATAATTTTATATATATATTATTTACATATATATTTTTTAATTATATTGAAATGCAGGTGAGGCCCAGTGGCATTCAAAATGTGAAAAAATAAAAATAAAAAAAGTTTTTGAGGGGCAATGCAGCACTGGGTGCTCCAGCGGTAGATCCACCACTGCTGCTTGTCCTGGAAGTCGACTTGCACCACTCAGGGCCACAGTTTTTTTGTCTCATTATACCCCTCAGATTTTTTTTGGGGGGGGGGCAATGGTTTAGGGCCTTGTTTGACCATTGAAAGGTTTTTCTGAATATTGTCAAACAACATGCAGAAAAACCTTTCAATGGTCAATGTGTGGCTAAAAAAGCGGTGCAGGAAAGCAGGTTATGTGCTTTTAAAGCACAGGGCTGACTTCTCACTTGGGTACAATCTCTATAGCGGCGATGGATTGCACCTTGATGACGAGGCGATCTTCGGGTTCTTCTTGGGGTCCAGGATAGACATTAGGGAGGTATTACTAGGAGACTCAAAGACAGTGGCAAGCATTTCACAACGGCAGAGCAATAGCAACATAAAGTGTATGCTTGCTAATGCAAGAAATTAGCCTTGGAAAATGGGCGAGCTAGAATTATTAGCGGTACAAGAAAATGGGATTTAATAGGCATTACTGAAACATGGTGGGATGAATCTCATGACTGCACAGTTAATTTTGGATGGTTATAACTTATTTAGGAAATATAGGGGTATTGGTGGAAGAGGAGGAAGGATTTGTCTATATGTTAAGCCTGGTTTTAAACCTGTAGTCAGAGAAGATATTTATAGTGGAACTAGTGGCAACATTGAATCTTTGTGGGTTGAGTGAAATAGTCGAGGAGCTAATGCTAAACGCATACTATAAACCTGCCACATATAATTGATGGTGATGAACTGCAACTATTGCTTCAGATAGATAATGCAGCTAAGCATGGGCAAGTTCCTAATAATGGGAGATTGTAACTACCCTGAAATAAACTAATAAAATAATTGAGACCAGCAGCTCAGCTAAGGGGAGCAGGTTCTTGAGTACACTCAGGGATCATTATCTGGCCCAGGTTATACAAGAGCCTACTAGAAATGAGGCCATCTTGGATTTAGTCATCACAAGTAATATTGATATAATATCAAATGTTAAAATAGGGGAACCCTTGGGGAACAGTGATCACAACACAGTATCATTTGAAATTGAATACAAAAGCAGAGTTATAAGGGGCCAACAAAAACTCTAAATTTGAAAAGGGCTAACTTCAATGGCCTAAGAACAGCAATACAACATATACTGCAGACTGGGATAAAGAAAAATACTGAAAATAAATGGACAACATTCAAACCCTTGACAAATATACATACACATCGGCATGTACCAGGTGTAAATAAAATGCATTTGAATTATACAAGAAGGAGGGAACAGAGGCAGCTTTATGTGACTATAAGGAAATCAACAAGTCTTGCAAAAGGGCTATTAGACTGGCTAAAATAGAAAATGAGAAGTCAGTTGCAAAGGAGAGTAAGACTAACCGTAAATATTTTTTAAATATATTAATGGGAAGAAGGTGAGGAACATTATAATGTGACACGGGCCATCTGATAATTAGTGACCAGGAAAAGGCAGATGGGCTAAATAGGTCCTTTTCTTCAGTTTTTACAAGGGGGGATTTCACCTTAAAGAAAGAAAAGGGTTCTTCACAGTTACGGTGGTTAAACTGTGGAATTCTCTACCAAAGGAGGTGGTGACAGTGAATTCGGTAGATAACTGTAAAAAGGGGTTAGATATATATTTGAATAAAGAGGGCATTCAAGGTTATCCTAGATAACTAGCGAAGGAATATTGATCCAATACAAATACAACCGGGCTAAGGGTTTATCCAAGGTTGAGAAGTCCCAGACAACACCAGATGAATCTTAGATCTCATAGATGACGCGTCAGCAAAAAGATTCCCATAATGTTGCTCTCACTTGACTCAGAAAAGGCTGTCGATAGGATTGACTGGGCTTACATGTCTGAGATCCTACAAAGGTTTGGACTAAACAAAGATATAGTGAGAGGCATTTTAGCACTCTACTC
Organism: Discoglossus pictus; assembly: GCA_027410445.1. NCBI lineage: Eukaryota > Metazoa > Chordata > Amphibia > Anura > Alytidae > Discoglossus > Discoglossus pictus. Next base: position 202,757 of record JAPZIH010000730.1, read on the forward strand.
TATCCAGAAAACACATGTGGCCTATCAGGGCTTTAGATCTGAGCCTTTGAAAATACTAAGACGGACTAGACAGGGATGTCCCCTTTCCCCTCTACTTTTCGCCCTATGCATTGAACCCCTATCCATAGCCTTAAGAGACAATATGTAAAGGGGATCTGATTAGCGGACAACAAATACAATCTAAGCCTATTTGCTGACGACATCATGCTTACCATCACAGAACCGTGAACAAGCCTCCCCAACGTGTTTAATATTCTAGAACAAGTAAGCAGCATTTCAGGTTTCAAAGCAAACCCCAGTAAAAGCACTAAATGTCTCTTTGCCAAAAAACGTAGAAAAATTATTCCCAGGCAATCTCATTTGTCATACAATGCAAATTACCCCATGATTATAAAAAAATTACATAAAGATGTCAACACAAAATTTCATGGCTGCGAAAGAACCATGCTATATAAATGATCACACTTCCCAAGATTTTATACCTCGCACAATACCAACAGCGATTAACACAAAAGACAAACATATTCTCCAGAGGGCAAGCTCCCCCTTTTTCTGGAACCACAAAGAGCCAAGAATAAATAAAACCACCATGATGTCCCCTAAAAATAAAGGGGGCCTAGCCCTACCAGACTTAGTACAATACATTAACGCTTCCAAACTTGTGCAACCGTCAAAGTGGTTCATTACAGAATACCCACCTATTGCTAAAGCGTGGAAGACGTGTTTAGGTAAGTACTGAAAAAACTTAAATACATACATTCAATGAGCTGAGTATCTGCCAAACTAGATGACAACTATAAAAAGTAAGCTTCCTGTTGGGACGTATGGAAACTACGAATTAAATGGTAGCATAATTTTTTTTTTTTAATACATATACACACCTCAGGGACGATATTATACTAAGCTTTCCCCCATCCTCTTTTCCTTTCTTTCTCTTTTCTCTTTTTTTTCTTTTCTTTTAATTTGTATTGGCATAATATGGCATATTTAATTGTAATTTAGGCAACAAAAGAAATTTGGAAAAGTAGACACAAGCTTTTTCTGATGTAATTTCAATACAATATATGTTGTTCTTGTACTGTACATCTTACTCTGTTATAACTTTTTTCCCCTTTAATAAAAACGATTTTAAAAAAAAAGAAAGAAAAAGCAAATAGGAAATAAGTAAAAAAAAGTTCCATCTGATCACTCAGGTTCTCTTTTTCTCATATTACATTTTGACTAAATATCTGAAATATTCAGTGTGTAAAAATGCAATAATAGAGGAAATTAAGAAGGGAGCAAATGTTTTTTTTCTCTGCACTGTATATCATAGGAAACAAGATAAAGGCTGTTTTGTTAACTATCCAGAAAGATTTGGCCAATAGCGACAATATTTCTTCTAAAACCATATTGTAAATATAGGATATTGTAGTCACTTTAAAGTAGTTTTAAACATGGCTATCCATAGGTGACTGCTACTTCTGATACCAAAACAAGATGTTCATGTATCATAACAGGAGTAGAATATTAATTGTTGGTAATTTGATGATGGTAACCGAAGAGGAAAGGAAATTTGAAGTTATTATATCATATAATATAAAAAAAAGGCAAACAATTTAACAAAGCCTAAAAAAACTAATAGTATGATTGGATTTATCTGCAGAAAGAGACACAAATTAATATAAATCTTTAAATCCCTCACTTCCAGAAATCTGTTTATTGTTGCCGAACAGATCTTCAAAAGACATATGAACAGATTAGAAAACAAATCAAGGGATGAACTAAAAGACTAAACGTGTAAAGATGTAATGACCTTAAAGAGCTTGCCTTGTTAAGCCTATTTTTTAGTTTCCATTAATTAACATTAAAAATATATGTGCAAATGGCAGCAAATCAATACTTTAGCCATAAAATATAATTTAAAAATTCTGTGTATCTCACTAATGTCCACTGTTTAACCCATCACCAACTATTTTAAATTAATTTCAGTAGTGCTCGGGGCAATGAGAGAAGTGGGGAAGGGTAGAGCAGTGGCGAATAATAGAGTAAACTGTGTTTTTTTAAATTATATTTTCTGGTAATAATATAATATATAATATTATAATATGTATTTCAATATTAATTAATTGTAAATTAGAAAATAGGTTTACTACTGAAGCTTCATATGACTGACACTTAAAATGCTGAGTTAATTGAGTCAAGAGTTCAAGTGCCAATTATTCTACAATCCATTGTAATCAATGTTTCATATCTGTTCTGTGTTCTTCGGCAGGTCAAATCACATAACATACAGAAGGCTTGTAGCAAACTAAAATGTTTACACCTATATATGAACATATTGGTTTCCATATAAGGAACTTGAGTTTAGTTTTAACTCTTCCGATAACTGCTATTTGATCCCTCCAAACAATCAAAGCTCACTATAAAACAAACGCTATTAAATTATTTAACCTATGTAATCTTGAAGTCAATGTTAAAAATAGATGAAAATATTATTACAGACAATGGCATCCTCTTCCCTTTCACAGATGAGGCAAGGAAGAAGTTCAATTAAAAAAATAGCCTACCCTTTACATAAATCCATGCTGCCCAGTTAGCCCCATTCAACACAGCTTGTTGCTGTGTGAGGGGCTGTGAGTCTCCATTTTACATCTTCAGTGGTCCCAAAAACATTTTTTGAAAAATCACTAAACAAATGTGAATGATCTTGATGGACAACCTCAATACTGTTGAAGGCAGGGGCGTGGGAACTGGGGGGGAGGGGAGGTGGTTGGTTGAACAATCCCCTCCAGATTATATGAACAGGGGACACAAAAAATAGCAAAATTAAACTTAATTATGCATTACCAGATTTGGCCACTAGATCAGTATGTCTTTTCCATGGAAGCTTTTACCCATAAATAGACATTTTATATGTAGTGTAATAACTGTATTTCTCAGAATTCTGGGCATGAAACACATTTTTTAACTTCAAATGTGAACACAAATGTTCTATTTATTTACTATATATATATATATATAAATATATATAAATATATATATATATATATATATATATATATATATATATATTTATATATATATATATATATATATATATATATATATATATATATATAGTTGAATCATCAGAGTATTGCAGTGAATGGTGATACCTTTTTTGTTGGACAAAGTTATTCATAATAAAGCGACAAGCTTTGGAGAGATAATGCCTCTCTTTATCAAGTCAGAAAGCGATACTGATACAAGTATGAACTAAAAACAGTAAAGAAAGAGATGAAAAAAATAATTTGTAAAAACAAGAAGAACAAAATTCATTGGGCAGAGTTAAGTGAGAAATAGACCAGCATTGTGAATAATGTCCTCATAGGTCAGTAAGTAAGTCTATAGATCAGGTTGTAGATAAAGAGCAATACATTTCAGCATAGCATGTAGCTTACAAAAGCAGCAATAGAAGGAGGGGAGATAAGTGGAATGTGTTAGCTATCAGACATTAAGATAGTGGGCCAGAAAGCCTAAGTCGATGTTAATGCCCAAATCCTTTCTATTAAAATTAATTATTAATTTTTAATTCAAAAGTTTTCCGCTGTTGGATAGATCTGAAATTCCCTCTGAGTACTTTAATTTTGAGGTTCTGGATGGAGTGATTCTCCAGGGTGAAATGGTGTCCAACTGGCGTACAATAACTGTCTTCATGGTGCTTTTGATGGAGCTTCGGTGGAGGTTCATTCGCATGTGTAGTTTCTGGCTGTTTTCCCCCATGTAGCACCCTTTCACATACAGTACATTGTATCATTTACACTACATTGGATGATGTACATGAATATGAGCCTCTGATGTTGTAGGTCTTGTTGTTGTGCATGGCTGTGTCCTCTGCAGATGTGTTGGCATAGTTTGCAATGACTTTTATTGCAGGGTTTGGTGCCATTTTCTCTGTTATGCTGTTCATTTGGCAATCTTCTGGTCACCAATGTTTGCCTTAAATTTGGTGGCTGCCTAAATGCAAGAATGGGGGTTTGGGGAATATATGTTTTCAATTCTGTGTCAACTCTGTGAGTTGTGGTTGTAAATCCTTAAATATGTTGTTTATTCCTTCTAGAGCAGGATGGTATGTGGTTACTAGAGGTGTACGTGAAGTTGTTTCTTTGGTTTTGTATTGCAACAGGTGTTCCCGGGGTGTTCTGACGGCAGAGGTTACTTGAGTGATAATAAGGGGTTTGTAACCCTTCTGTCTGAAGGAGGCAGACAGTGTTTTTAAGTGTTTATCACAGTCCTCTGTGTTTGAACATATGCAGTCGTATCTGATGGCTTGACTATGAATTATCCCTTGTTTAGTATGGGAGGGGTGGAAGCTAGAGTTGTGGAGGTAACTTATCAGTAGGTTTCTCTACATCCTTAATAACATCCCAACAGAAAAGAGACTTATACAATCTCTCTCCATTAGAAAGAGCTAACATTAACATCGACTAAGGTTTTCTGGACCACTATCTTAATGACTTATAGCTCACACATTCCATATACTTCCCCCCTTCTATTACTGTTTTTGTAGGCTACATGCTATGCTGAAATGTATTGCTCTTTATTTTACTCTGCTGTGTTCTTATCTACAACCTGGTCTATAGACTTACTTACTGACCTATGAGCACATTATTCACAATGCTGGTCTATTTCTCACTTAATTCTGCCCAATGAATCTTGTTCTTCTTGTTTTTCCATTTTTTTTTTCGTCACTTTCTGTTAACTGTTTATAGTTCATATTTGTATCAGTATCGCTTTTTGACTTGATAAAGAGAGGCATTATCTCTTGAAAGCTCGTCGCTTTATTATGAATACGTTTGTCCAATAAAAAAGGTATCACTATTCACTGCAATACTCTGATTATTCAACTGGATTACTGGACATTCACAGCTACCTCACTCTTTATATATATATATATATATATATATATATATATTATAAAACTATTTATTATTTATTTATTTAGCTTTGACCCATAATTTTATATATATATTATTTACATATATATTTTTTAATTATATTGAAATGCAGGTGAGGCCCAGTGGCATTCAAAATGTGAAAAAATAAAAATAAAAAAAGTTTTTGAGGGGCAATGCAGCACTGGGTGCTCCAGCGGTAGATCCACCACTGCTGCTTGTCCTGGAAGTCGACTTGCACCACTCAGGGCCACAGTTTTTTTGTCTCATTATACCCCTCAGATTTTTTTTTTGGGGGGGGGGCAATGGTTTAGGGCCTTGTTTGACCACTGAAAGGTTTTTCTGCATGTTGTTTGACAATATTCAGAAAAACCTTTCAATGGTCAATGTGTGGCTAAAAAAGCGGTGCAGGAAAGCAGGTTATGTGCTTTTAAAGCACAGGGCTGACTTCTCACTTGGGTACAATCTCTATAGCGGCGATGGATTGCACCTTGATGACGAGGCGATCTTCGGGTTCTTCTTGGGGTCCAGGATAGACATTAGGGAGGTATTACTAGGAGACTCAAAGACAGTGGCAAGCATTTCACAACGGCAGAGCAATAGCAACATAAAGTGTATGCTTGCTAATGCAAGAAATTAGCCTTGGAAAATGGGCGAGCTAGAATTATTAGCGGTACAAGAAAAATGGGATTTAATAGGCATTACTGAAACATGGTGGGATGAATCTCATGACTGCACAGTTAATTTTGGATGGTTATAACTTATTTAGGAAATATAGGGGTATTGGTGGAAGAGGAGGAAGGATTTGTCTATATGTTAAGCCTGGTTTTAAACCTGTCGTCAGAGAAGATATTTATAGTGGAACTAGTGGCAACATTGAATCTTTGTGGGTTGAGTGAAATAGTCGAGGAGCTAATGCTAAACGCATACTATAAACCTGCCACATATAATTGATGGTGATGAACTGCAACTATTGCTTCAGATAGATAATGCAGCTAAGCATGGGCAAGTTCCTAATAATGGGAGATTGTAACTACCCTGAAATAAACTAATAAAATAATTGAGACCAGCAGCTCAGCTAAGGGGAGCAGGTTCTTGAGTACACTCAGGGATCATTATCTGGCCCAGGTTATACAAGAGCCTACTAGAAATGAGGCCATCTTGGATTTAGTCATCACAAGTAATATTGATATAATATCAAATGTTAAAATAGGGGAACCCTTGGGGAACAGTGATCACAACACAGTATCATTTGAAATTGAATACAAAAGCAGAGTTATAAGGGGCCAACAAAAACTCTAAATTTGAAAAGGGCTAACTTCAATGGCCTAAGAACAGCAATACAACATATACTGCAGACTGGGATAAAGAAAAATACTGAAAATAAATGGACAACATTCAAACCCTTGACAAATATACATACACATCGGCATGTACCAGGTGTAAATAAAATGCATTTGAATTATACAAGAAGGAGGGAACAGAGGCAGCTTTATGTGACTATAAGGAAATCAACAAGTCTTGCAAAAGGGCTATTAGACTGGCTAAAATAGAAAATGAGAAGTCAGTTGCAAAGGAGAGTAAGACTAACCGTAAATATTTTTTAAATATATTAATGGGAAGAAGGTGAGGAACATTATAATGTGACACGGGCCATCTGATAATTAGTGACCAGGAAAAGGCAGATGGGCTAAATAGGTCCTTTTCTTCAGTTTTTACAAGGGGGGATTTCACCTTAAAGAAAGAAAAGGGTTCTTCACAGTTACGGTGGTTAAACTGTGGAATTCTCTACCAAAGGAGGTGGTGACAGTGAATTCGGTAGATAACTGTAAAAAGGGGTTAGATATATATTTGAATAAAGAGGGCATTCAAGGTTATCCTAGATAACTAGCGAAGGAATATTGATCCAATACAAATACAACCGGGCTAAGGGTTTATCCAAGGTTGAGAAGTCCCAGACAACACCAGATGAATCTTAGATCTCATAGATGACGCGTCAGCAAAAAGATTCCCATAATGTTGCTCTCACTTGACTCAGAAAAGGCTGTCGATAGGATTGACTGGGCTTACATGTCTGAGATCCTACAAAGGTTTGGACTAAACAAAGATATAGTGAGAGGCATTTTAGCACTCTACTCTATCCGGAAAACACATGTGGCCTATCAGGGCTTTAGATCTGAGCCTTTGAAAATACTAAGACGGACTAGACAGGGATGTCCCCTTTCCCCTCTACTTTTCGCCCTATGCATTGAACCCCTATCCATAGCCTTAAGAGACAATATGTAAAGGGGATCTGATTAGCGGACAACAAATACAATCTAAGCCTATTTGCTGACGACATCATGCTTACCATCACAGAACCGTGAACAAGCCTCCCCAACGTGTTTAATATTCTAGAACAAGTAAGCAGCATTTCAGGTTTCAAAGCAAACCCCAGTAAAAGCACTAAATGTCTCTTTGCCAAAAAACGTAGAAAAATTATTCCCAGGCAATCTCATTTGTCATACAATGCAAATTACCCCATGATTATAAAAAAATTACATAAAGATGTCAACACAAAATTTCATGGCTGCGAAAGAACCATGCTATATAAATGATCACACTTCCCAAGATTTTATACCTCGCACAATACCAACAGCGATTAACACAAAAGACAAACATATTCTCCAGAGGGCAAGCTCCCCCTTTTTCTGGAACCACAAAGAGCCAAGAATAAATAAAACCACCATGATGTCCCCTAAAAATAAAGGGGGCCTAGCCCTACCAGACTTAGTACAATACATTAACGCTTCCAAACTTGTGCAACCGTCAAAGTGGTTCATTACAGAATACCCACCTATTGCTAAAGCGTGGAAGACGTGTTTAGGTAAGTACTGAAAAAACTTAAATACATACATTCAATGAGCTGAGTATCTGCCAAACTAGATGACAACTATAAAAAGTAAGCTTCCTGTTGGGACGTATGGAAACTACGAATTAAATGGTAGCATAATTTTTTTTTTTTAATACATATACACACCTCAGGGACGATATTATACTAAGCTTTCCCCCATCCTCTTTTCCTTTCTTTCTCTTTTCTCTTTTTTTTCTTTTCTTTTAATTTGTATTGGCATAATATGGCATATTTAATTGTAATTTAGGCAACAAAAGAAATTTGGAAAAGTAGACACAAGCTTTTTCTGATGTAATTTCAATACAATATATGTTGTTCTTGTACTGTACATCTTACTCTGTTATAACTTTTTTCCCCTTTAATAAAAACGATTTTAAAAAAAAAGAAAGAAAAAGCAAATAGGAAATAAGTAAAAAAAAGTTCCATCTGATCACTCAGGTTCTCTTTTTCTCATATTACATTTTGACTAAATATCTGAAATATTCAGTGTGTAAAAATGCAATAATAGAGGAAATTAAGAAGGGAGCAAATGTTTTTTTTCTCTGCACTGTATATCATAGGAAACAAGATAAAGGCTGTTTTGTTAACTATCCAGAAAGATTTGGCCAATAGCGACAATATTTCTTCTAAAACCATATTGTAAATATAGGATATTGTAGTCACTTTAAAGTAGTTTTAAACATGGCTATCCATAGGTGACTGCTACTTCTGATACCAAAACAAGATGTTCATGTATCATAACAGGAGTAGAATATTAATTGTTGGTAATTTGATGATGGTAACCGAAGAGGAAAGGAAATTTGAAGTTATTATATCATATAATATAAAAAAAAGGCAAACAATTTAACAAAGCCTAAAAAAACTAATAGTATGATTGGATTTATCTGCAGAAAGAGACACAAATTAATATAAATCTTTAAATCCCTCACTTCCAGAAATCTGTTTATTGTTGCCGAACAGATCTTCAAAAGACATATGAACAGATTAGAAAACAAATCAAGGGATGAACTAAAAGACTAAACGTGTAAAGATGTAATGACCTTAAAGAGCTTGCCTTGTTAAGCCTATTTTTTAGTTTCCATTAATTAACATTAAAAATATATGTGCAAATGGCAGCAAATCAATACTTTAGCCATAAAATATAATTTAAAAATTCTGTGTATCTCACTAATGTCCACTGTTTAACCCATCACCAACTATTTTAAATTAATTTCAGTAGTGCTCGGGGCAATGAGAGAAGTGGGGAAGGGTAGAGCAGTGGCGAATAATAGAGTAAACTGTGTTTTTTTAAATTATATTTTCTGGTAATAATATAATATATAATATTATAATATGTATTTCAATATTAATTAATTGTAAATTAGAAAATAGGTTTACTACTGAAGCTTCATATCACTGACACTTAAAATGCTGAGTTAATTGAGTCAAGAGTTCAAGTGCCAATTATTCTACAATCCATTGTAATCAATGTTTCATATCTGTTCTGTGTTCTTCAGCAGGTCAAATCACATAACATACAGAAGGCTTGTAGCAAACTAAAATGTTTACACCTATATATGAACATATTGGTTTCCATATAAGGAACTTGAGTTTAGTTTTAACTCTTCCGATAACTGCTATTTGATCCCTCCAAACAATCAAAGCTCACTATAAAACAAACGCTATTAAATTATTTAACCTATGTAATCTTGAAGTCAATGTTAAAAATAGATGAAAATATTATTACAGACAATGGCATCCTCTTCCCTTTCACAGATGAGGCAAGGAAGAAGTTCAATTAAAAAAATAGCCTACCCTTTACATAAATCCATGCTGCCCAGTTAGCCCCATTCAACACAGCTTGTTGCTGTGTGAGGGGCTGTGAGTCTCCATTTTACATCTTCAGTGGTCCCAAAAACATTTTTTGAAAAATCACTAAACAAATGTGAATGATCTTGATGGACAACCTCAATACTGTTGAAGGCAGGGGCGTGGGAACTGGGGGGGAGGGGAGGTGGTTGGTTGAACAATCCCCTCCAGATTATATGAACAGGGGACACAAAAAATAGCAAAATTAAACTTAATTATGCATTACCAGATTTGGCCACTAGATCAGTATGTCTTTTCCATGGAAGCTTTTACCCATAAATAGACATTTTATATGTAGTGTAATAACTGTATTTCTCAGAATTCTGGGCATGAAACACATTTTTTAACTTCAAATGTGAACACAAATGTTCTATTTATTTACTATATATATATATATATATATATATAAATATATATATATATATATATATATATATATATATATATATTTATATATATATATATATATATATATATATATATATATATATATAGTTGAATCATCAGAGTATTGCAGTGAATGGTGATACCTTTTTTGTTGGACAAAGTTATTCATAATAAAGCGACAAGCTTTGGAGAGATAATGCCTCTCTTTATCAAGTCAGAAAGCGATACTGATACAAGTATGAACTAAAAACAGTAAAGAAAGAGATGAAAAAAATAATTTGTAAAAACAAGAAGAACAAAATTCATTGGGCAGAGTTAAGTGAGAAATAGACCAGCATTGTGAATAATGTCCTCATAGGTCAGTAAGTAAGTCTATAGATCAGGTTGTAGATAAAGAGCAATACATTTCAGCATAGCATGTAGCTTACAAAAGCAGCAATAGAAGGAGGGGAGATAAGTGGAATGTGTTAGCTATCAGACATTAAGATAGTGGGCCAGAAAGCCTAAGTCGATGTTAATGCCCAAATCCTTTCTATTAAAATTAATTATTAATTTTTAATTCAAAAGTTTTCCGCTGTTGGATAGATCTGAAATTCCCTCTGAGTACTTTAATTTTGAGGTTCTGGATGGAGTGATTCTCCAGGGTGAAATGGTGTCCAACTGGCGTACAATAACTGTCTTCATGGTGCTTTTGATGGAGCTTCGGTGGAGGTTCATTCGCATGTGTAGTTTCTGGCTGTTTTCCCCCATGTAGCACCCTTTCACATACAGTACATTGTATCATTTACACTACATTGGATGATGTACATGAATATGAGCCTCTGATGTTGTAGGTCTTGTTGTTGTGCATGGCTGTGTCCTCTGCAGATGTGTTGGCATAGTTTGCAATGACTTTTATTGCAGGGTTTGGTGCCATTTTCTCTGTTATGCTGTTCATTTGGCAATCTTCTGGTCACCAATGTTTGCCTTAAATTTGGTGGCTGCCTAAATGCAAGAATGGGGGTTTGGGGAATATATGTTTTCAATTCTGTGTCAACTCTGTGAGTTGTGGTTGTAAATCCTTAAATATGTTGTTTATTCCTTCTAGAGCAGGATGGTATGTGGTTACTAGAGGTGTACGTGAAGTTGTTTCTTTGGTTTTGTATTGCAACAGGTGTTCCCGGGGTGTTCTGACGGCAGAGGTTACTTGAGTGATAATAAGGGGTTTGTAACCCTTCTGTCTGAAGGAGGCAGACAGTGTTTTTAAGTGTTTATCACAGTCCTCTGTGTTTGAACATATGCAGTCGTATCTGATGGCTTGACTATGAATTATCCCTTGTTTAGTATGGGAGGGGTGGAAGCTAGAGTTGTGGAGGTAACTTATCAGTAGGTTTCTCTACATCCTTAATAACATCCCAACAGAAAAGAGACTTATACAATCTCTCTCCATTAGAAAGAGCTAACATTAACATCGACTAAGGTTTTCTGGACCACTATCTTAATGACTTATAGCTCACACATTCCATATACTTCCCCCCTTCTATTACTGTTTTTGTAGGCTACATGCTATGCTGAAATGTATTGCTCTTTATTTTACTCTGCTGTGTTCTTATCTACAACCTGGTCTATAGACTTACTTACTGACCTATGAGCACATTATTCACAATGCTGGTCTATTTCTCACTTAATTCTGCCCAATGAATCTTGTTCTTCTTGTTTTTCCATTTTTTTTTTCGTCACTTTCTGTTAACTGTTTATAGTTCATATTTGTATCAGTATCGCTTTTTGACTTGATAAAGAGAGGCATTATCTCTTGAAAGCTCGTCGCTTTATTATGAATACGTTTGTCCAATAAAAAAGGTATCACTATTCACTGCAATACTCTGATTATTCAACTGGATTACTGGACATTCACAGCTACCTCACTCTTTATATATATATATATATATATATATATATATATTATAAAACTATTTATTATTTATTTATTTAGCTTTGACCCATAATTTTATATATATATTATTTACATATATATTTTTTAATTATATTGAAATGCAGGTGAGGCCCAGTGGCATTCAAAATGTGAAAAAATAAAAATAAAAAAAGTTTTTGAGGGGCAATGCAGCACTGGGTGCTCCAGCGGTAGATCCACCACTGCTGCTTGTCCTGGAAGTCGACTTGCACCACTCAGGGCCACAGTTTTTTTGTCTCATTATACCCCTCAGATTTTTTTTTTGGGGGGGGGCAATGGTTTAGGGCCTTGTTTGACCACTGAAAGGTTTTTCTGCATGTTGTTTGACAATATTCAGAAAAACCTTTCAATGGTCAATGTGTGGCTAAAAAAGCGGTGCAGGAAAGCAGGTTATGTGCTTTTAAAGCACAGGGCTGACTTCTCACTTGGGTACAATCTCTATAGCGGCGATGGATTGCACCTTGATGACGAGGCGATCTTCGGGTTCTTCTTGGGGTCCAGGATAGACATTAGGGAGGTATTACTAGGAGACTCAAAGACAGTGGCAAGCATTTCACAACGGCAGAGCAATAGCAACATAAAGTGTATGCTTGCTAATGCAAGAAATTAGCCTTGGAAAATGGGCGAGCTAGAATTATTAGCGGTACAAGAAAAATGGGATTTAATAGGCATTACTGAAACATGGTGGGATGAATCTCATGACTGCACAGTTAATTTTGGATGGTTATAACTTATTTAGGAAATATAGGGGTATTGGTGGAAGAGGAGGAAGGATTTGTCTATATGTTAAGCCTGGTTTTAAACCTGTAGTCAGAGAAGATATTTATAGTGGAACTAGTGGCAACATTGAATCTTTGTGGGTTGAGTGAAATAGTCGAGGAGCTAATGCTAAACGCATACTATAAACCTGCCACATATAATTGATGGTGATGAACTGCAACTATTGCTTCAGATAGATAATGCAGCTAAGCATGGGCAAGTTCCTAATAATGGGAGATTGTAACTACCCTGAAATAAACTAATAAAATAATTGAGACCAGCAGCTCAGCTAAGGGGAGCAGGTTCTTGAGTACACTCAGGGATCATTATCTGGCCCAGGTTATACAAGAGCCTACTAGAAATGAGGCCATCTTGGATTTAGTCATCACAAGTAATATTGATATAATATCAAATGTTAAAATAGGGGAACCCTTGGGGAACAGTGATCACAACACAGTATCATTTGAAATTGAATACAAAAGCAGAGTTATAAGGGGCCAACAAAAACTCTAAATTTGAAAAGGGCTAACTTCAATGGCCTAAGAACAGCAATACAACATATACTACAGACTGGGATAAAGAAAAATACTGAAAATAAATGGACAACATTCAAACCCTTGACAAATATACATACACATCGGCATGTACCAGGTGTAAATAAAATGCATTTGAATTATACAAGAAGGAGGGAACAGAGGCAGCTTTATGTGACTATAAGGAAATCAACAAGTCTTGCAAAAGGGCTATTAGACTGGCTAAAATAGAAAATGAGAAGTCAGTTGCAAAGGAGAGTAAGACTAACCGTAAATATTTTTTAAATATATTAATGGGAAGAAGGTGAGGAACATTATAATGTGACACGGGCCATCTGATAATTAGTGACCAGGAAAAGGCAGATGGGCTAAATAGGTCCTTTTCTTCAGTTTTTACAAGGGGGGATTTCACCTTAAAGAAAGAAAAGGGTTCTTCACAGTTACGGTGGTTAAACTGTGGAATTCTCTACCAAAGGAGGTGGTGACAGTGAATTCGGTAGATAACTGTAAAAAGGGGTTAGATATATATTTGAATAAAGAGGGCATTCAAGGTTATCCTAGATAACTAGCGAAGGAATATTGATCCAGGGAGAAATTGAATCGCCAGTCTCTGGGGTCAGGAAGGAATTTTCCTTTTTTTTTCCTTTATGAGACAATTGGCATAGTTTCAATGGGGTTTTGTTTTCTGTTTGCCTTCCTCTAGATCAATTAACAGTTATTAACAAATAATCCACATATTAAAAGTATCAGAAAAGATCTAAAAATGTTGAACTTGATGGACTAACAGTCTTTATTCAACCTCAAATACTATGTAACTTTGTAACTATGTAACCTCAATGTGTTAAGGCATTTTGGACCATAACCTGCATATTTATAAACAGTAAAATATTGTACCTAGAAAGTCTGCACTACTTATTTATGTATGTTATTAAGTTTATTTCATACTTTTCTAAGTTATAATTAATTTGTGGTCCTCTCAAGTGGAGAGCAAGGGCCACATTGACGTCTAAGAAAATACTCTGTGCCAAATGTTTTTGCACAAAATAATTATAATTTCAAAAAAATAATATTTTGTGGTTTTTTAAGTGAGATGGTTTTAAAGCAGGAAACACCAAGGTCGCAGAATCCATATCAGGCAAATATCTCTGGCATACACCATAGCAGATGATACTATTCCCATTTATTATGTGGACTGTGTTAGGAAACAGAGGTAGAAAGCTACATTTAACCCAATAGCCATGAAGATGCCTTACCTTGAGAAGAAGTAGGAGGTTTTTTTGGTTTTTGTCCCTCAACAAGTGAAAGAAAAAGTACTGGAAAATAAAAAACAGATTTACATTTAGCGTATTTATTTATAATAGCAATAGCAGCTATCCAATCTACAAAGTTGTAATTTCAATCCTGAACATCTGCACAAACATTTTGTACATTCATTTTATATGAAAACTTACAGTGAAAATTGCTCAATGACCACTCATCATGAAGACCCCCACTCTCTTTTCCTCAGTTTTTATTGTTGATGGCAGATCGCAAATAAATTACACAGAATGATGAAAAAAAACTATTTTTCAAGCAAGACTTCGCTAAGACAATGGCATTTTTTCGAAAAAAGTATATTGAGAAGTTGCTGGATCATAACCATGTCACCACAATGTCTGTAGAGTACCTACAGAGACATGGTTAGAGACACCTCAGGATCCACATATTGTTCATAATAAACAATACTAAGCGGAAGTGCGATAAGGTTATTTGTGGTTGTCTTGAACCAAATCATCGGCAGAAAACAAAGAGATTGTGCATTTTCTAAGGTCAATTCACTCACCCATTGTAATCAGAAGAATTACACTGGCCTTCATTATGTGACCTAATAACGACATAATCAAAAACAGAAGGTGTAAGTTGTCAGTTGAGGACCTGATATAAGTATAGCTTAGAACGTAATCAGGAGAGGAAGACACTCCCAAAGGCTTTCTATTGGAATACATTCTTGGTACAATAAATAAAGTATATATATATATATATATATATATATATATATATATATATATATATATATATTTGCATTTAGTGCATTTATAAGCCCATCTGAAAGTGTAAAAATAAGTTGAAAACGTATTACCTGCTCAGGTTTCCCAGAAATATAGTCATCGTACTGCATTCTAGTGGGACTGGGCGGGGACATTCAAATGAGATACAATGTACCTTACTCTTTGAATACAAATGACCATTTTATACATGGCTCCTTTGAAACAAATGCTTGCTGTATTAAACAGCTTTTAAGCAAAGTTTAGGATTGGATTTTGAACAAGCCAGAATCCCACTCAGACAGAACTGTGTTGAGGTTGATAATACAGCGAGCATATGCTTCAAAAGAGTCATGTAAAAAATGGTCATTTTGATTCAGAGAGTAAAGTACATTATATCTCATCTGCATGTCCCCACCTAGTCCAACCAGAATGCAGAACGATTACTGTATTTCTGGGAAACCTGAGCAGGTAATACATTTTTAACTTATTTTTAGGCTTTCAGATGGGCTTAGAAGTGTATTATATTTTTTTTGTATTCTGTATGGTAAAGAGCTTTCTCTAATTCTTTTGCTCACCACACAAAAATAAAGAAAGAAAGAAAGAAAAAACTGCAAGGTGCAGCTGTGCAGCACTGTCAGGATATCCATCTTCAAAAATTTAGATTTTGGGGCCAATGTTATTTGTTGCAACCAAAAGAGGGTATTTATTAATTGGTCATAGTGTGCTTTCTTTTTTCAGAACAAAATAAACTGAGCAGTAACAGAGATATATGAGTCATACTTGTCTTCCAATGGGACCTATTTACAACAGTATGGTTGGTGTGTTAGTTTAAAGGAAGTTAAAATAAATAAATATGTACTGTTCAGTCCTTCAGTCATGTCTAACTCTCAGTGACCATATGGACAGCAGCACCCAGGCACATTTGTCTGTGTTTTGGTTTGTGCTCATCCATATATTGGCAAAGATACTGGACTGGGTCGCCAGTTCCTTCTCTAGAGAACCGCAACCTGTCTGACCTCTCTGCTATGACCTGCCCATACTGGGTGACCTTACATGGTATAGTTCACAACTTCACGGAGATACACAAGCCCCTTCACCACAACAAGGTAGCGATCCAGAATGGGAAATATGTGGTACGTGTATGCAATTGTGACTAATTACTATTAAGCAAAGCTACAAAAGGTTTATCTGAGAATATGCAAGAAGTTAATTATATAAACAAGCTAGATATATTTACCTAATCTCTGGCAGATGCAGGAGCAAGTGGATGCAAAGGTATCTGTATCAGTAAAGGACACATTTCATCCTTTATATTGCCCTCATAGCCAATAAGCAGTGCACATGAAACCCTAGCTATTAATGTCCGTCACGCTCTCTTGTCTCACATGACATACACAAACCTAATAGTCTGACTCTGACATTCTATTGTTTTACGTGTTTGTTTTAGTCAGAAATACAAACACTTACTGTTTCTTAATGATCTGCATCTGCACATTCTCGTGAGAACATCATTGATGTGAGCAAGGCTAAGAGATAGGAGGGTATAGGGTCACTATAGTTTGGCAATACTAGTGTATCTTGTGT
The DNA here is from genome assembly GCA_027410445.1 of Discoglossus pictus. Classification (NCBI taxonomy): domain Eukaryota; kingdom Metazoa; phylum Chordata; class Amphibia; order Anura; family Alytidae; genus Discoglossus; species Discoglossus pictus. The sequence continues at coordinate 219,655 of JAPZIH010000730.1, forward strand.
GAACAAGGTATGCATGAAGATACTTACTCTACACATGGATCTACCAGTGGTTTATGGGGCCTAGGGCTGTGTAATTCTTTAAAAAAACGTCTGTAGTATAGGGACCCCCCAACCTGGCCCAACTCACCACAACCCCCTAGGCCTCCCCTGTGCCTTCTTGTTGCACACCCAGGCCTGAAATTGGTGTGTGCCTCTTTAAGAATGAGCATTTCTACTCAGGTTCCAAGTGGTGGTAGTGTGAAGCAGTTCTGCTGTGGATGTGTATCAGGGAAGAGGTGAGAGAGAACAAAACTGGTAGCAATGTACAGAGGATGGGTTTTGTGAGGGGGAGCAAAAGAAATCGGGATGGGTGCTATGTAAGGTGGGTGCTGAGAGGGATTGGGTGCTATGTGGGGATGGATGCTAAGAATGGTGGGTGCTTCATGGGGTGAATGTTGAGAGGGGTTGACTGCTATGTAGAGATAGCATATACAATATCTCACAAAAGTGAGTACACCCCTCACATTTTTGTAAATATTTTATTATATCTTTTCATGTGACAACACTGAATATTTTGTGTGGCCACCATTTTCTTGCAGCACTGCCTTAACCCTCATGGGCATGAAGTTCACCAGAGCTTCACAGGTTGTCTCTGGAGTCCTCTTCCACACCTCCATAATGACATCACGAAGCTGGTAGATGTTAGAGACCTTGTCCTTCCATTTGAGGATGCTCCACAGATGCTCAATAGGGTTTAGTTCTGGTGACATGCTTGGCCAGTCCATCACCTTTACCTCCAGCTTCCTGAGCAAGGCAGTGGTCGTCTTGGAGGTGTGTTTGGGGTCATTATCATGTTGGAATACTGCCCTGTGGCCCAGTCTCCAAAGGGTGCATGCTATACTTCAGTATGTCACAGTACATGTTGGCATCCATGGTTCCATCAATGTACTGTAGCTCCCCAGTGTGGCAGCACTCATGCTTACTGTTATGGTACTGGGTCTTTGGAAGAAGAGCATTTATGGAAAGGGGTCTGGGGAGGATCACTGAGTAAGATTGTCCTGGGGTGCCCCAGAGCAAAATATTTTTACAACCCCCTAGATTATTTTTTTTGCCCTAGAACACTCCATTGTCTAGCTCCACTAGTGGAGGTAGATAATGGACTTAAAAGGGCTCACCTCACTTGATCATGTGATGTCACTGAAGAGATCCTGCTGTCAAAAAACACTAAAAGCTGTCAGGGGCGTCAGTACAGAAACTAAGGGAGGGAGAAAAATGGTTCACAGTAGTCCTTCTACTAAATAACTGACACTAAGCCGCTAGCTGTATCTATTATGTGTCAGTGGTTGTTGTTGTTGTTCAGTCGTTCAGCTGTGTCCGACTTACAATGCTCATATGGATGCAGCACACCAGGCACATTTGTCTGTGTTTTTGGTTGGGCTTCTCCATATGGTTTTCTTGGCAGTGGGTTGCCAGTTCCTTCTCCAGTGGCCCACAATGTGTCTGACCTCTCTGCTACGACCTGCCTATTTGGGGTGACCCTACATGGTATGGCTCACATCTTCATCAAGATATACAAGTCCCTTCATCACAACAAGGTAGCGATACAGAAGGGGTAGTAGTGTCAGTGGTATCTACTGCAATATACTCTGATCAAGGTGTGTAAGTGAACTGATCACAATTTAAAGGAGAGGTGTAAAACTATTTTTAAATTAAAAGTCAAATGCCCGCCCCCCCGCCAACAAAAACTGGCCACTGAGTCACAAAAATATGTTAATCTGTGACCCCACAAATAATGTATTTTAATAAATAATTTTTCAAAGAGTGAATTCTAAACAATTCAACTCACCCAGTTGTTTGTTATCTTAGAATGCTTTTCCTGATAAGACTGCTACCACTTTTCGTCTCTACCATAATGCTAGCCCCCTCCTTATTATTTCTCTCCCTTTGTTATTTTATCTTGGAATGTACAATACCAACATAAGTACCATATATTATGTATTCCTTGGGCAGGTTAGCCCTGGAATTATAGTATCCTCAGTGAGGCCATAATGGCCATAATGGATTAAGTGGAAATAGTATCCAGTAAAACAACCTAGCAATACAAAGTTCATATAAACATACCAGTTATTATTCAATATTTAATATGTATCACCCAGTGGAGACTAATAACTGCTGGAGATGCTCCTCACTGACGAGGCCCACAGAGGCCGAAACGCGTCTATAGTTTGCTGTCTCTCATGCTCAGGGCAGAATTGCCTGGTATTTCGGGGCTGGATCACTCTAGTGAGTGAAACCAGACTGATATATTACAGGATATGTTTCCTGTGAAGAGCACAAGTGGCTAAAAGAGGTTGCTCTCAGAGTAGGTAACCCATCCTAGAGAACAGACCAACGCACAGTAGGTATTGTTCGTTCTCAGATTGAGCACCTCTGCTTTCTTTGCTGTGTACGCAAATGACCCTATGGGGTTTTTCTCACCCTAATGGTGATAGGGGGAACAAGACGTGGACCCCTTGCTCACTGTGCCTTAGGGAGTACAGCTGAACCTCACTGACAAGGCCCACAGAGGCTGAAACGCATCTGGGGTTTGGTGTTTCTCCTGTTCAGGGTAGAATTGCCTGGTATTTTGGGGCTGGGTCACCCTTTTGAGTGAGACCAGACTGATATACTACAGGATATTTCTCCCTGTGAAGTGCATAAGTGGTTAAAAGAGGATGCTCTCTGAGTAGGTAACCAGACCTAGAGACCAAACCTACTTAGGTATTGTTCGTTCTCTGATTTAGCACCTCTGGTTCCTTTGTTGTTCATACAGGAAAAATCATATTTTAAGGTTTATTCCTAACATGTCCATGTTATTTTTACTGTGATCCAAATTCTGATTACCAGAACAAAGTTACATAGTTACTGTACATAGTAATTGAGGTTGAAAAAAAGAATTTTAGTCCATCAAGTTCAACCTTTTAAGATCTCCTCTGATCTGCAATATGCAGATTAGTTGTTAATTAATTTCATCCAGAGGAAGGCAAACATAAAAAACCCAAGTGAAACTTTGTCAATCGTCCCAAAGGGGGAAAATATCCTTCCTGATAGAAGATACTGGAGATCGGATTCCTCCCTGGATCAATACTCTCTCTCTAATTTTCCAGGAATACCCTGAATAGCCTTTTTAATTAGATATAAATCCAGTCCCCTTTTAAAGTTATCTATCGAATACGCTGTCACCACCTCCTTTGTTAGAGAATTCCACAGAATAAAAACCCTTACTGTGAAGAACCCTTTTCTTTCTTTAAGGTGGAATCTTTTTACTTCTAACCTCAAGGGATGTCCTCAACTAAGGATGTCCTTAGTTGAAAACCTCTTGGCACAAAAAGCTCACTTGACATATCTTTATACGGACCCTGGATGTATTTATATAAGGTAATCATATCTCCTCTTAAATGCCTTTTTTCCAGAGAAAATATGCTTAATTTGGTTAGTCTTTCTTCATAACTTAGCCCCTCCATTCCTCTTATTAGTTTGGTAGCCCTTCTCTGTACCTTTTCCAGCTCTAAAATGTCCTTTTTATGAAGTGGTGCCCAAAATTGTACTCCATCTTCCAAATGTATAGTGGCAGAATTATATTTGCTTCCCTTGCTTCTATACCCTTCTTAATACATGCTAATATTGTATTTGCCTTTGCAGCTGCTGCTTGGCTTTGAGCACTGGTACCTAGGTGGTTGCCCACAAGCACTCCCAAATCCCTTTCAATATCTGATATCCCTATATTTGCTCCATTAAGATTATAAATTGCATGGCTATTTTTCCTTCCCAGATGCATAACTTTACATTTATTCGTATTAAATCTCATCTGCCATTTAGATGCCCATTCCTCTATTTTATGTAAATCCCTTTGGAGGGGAAGTCGATCATTATCTGATTTAATTACCTTGCACAACTTAGTGTCATCAGCAAAAATGGCGATACTACTTTCCAGTCCCACCTCTCAGTAATTAATAAATATGTTAAAAAGGAGAGGTTCTAATACTAAACCCTGAGGAACCCCACTTACCACATTAGTCCAGTCCGGGTATGTTCCATTTACAACAACCCTTAGCTTCCTGTCTTTTAGCCCGCTCTCGGTCCATGCGCAAATATTTACTGCAATTCCCGAATCCCTTAGTTTGCACAATTGTCTCCCATGTGTCACTGCATCAAAAGCCTTTGCAAAATCAAAAAAGACTACATCCACTGAGTTGCCTTGATCCAGGTTCCTACTAACCTCCACATAGAAACTAAATAGATTTGTTTGACTTGACCTGTCCCTCATAAATCCATGTTGACTCCTACTTATAATCTTGTTTAAATAGACATATTCTTGTATATTATCCCTTATTAACCCTTGTAAAAGCTTTCCCACTACAGAAGTGAGGCTCACTGGTCTATAATTCCCCGGGTTTGCTCTTGCTCCCTTCTTAAATATAGGTATCACCTCTGCTTTTCGCCAGTCATTTGGTAGCGACCAAGTGTTGAGTGAATCTTGAAAAATTAAATATATTTGTTTGGCTATTACAGAACCCAGTTCCCTCAGTACCCTTGGATGTATTCCATCATGACCTGGGGCTTTATTTACATTTATTCTTTCCAACCACTTTTTGATTTCTTCCTGCGATAACCAATTATTTGGCAAAGGTAGTGTAGCCCCATTATGTTGCAGTGCCCCAACCACTGGTACCTCCCTTGTGTATAGCGAAGAAAAGAACCTATTTAGCTCATCTGCCTTTTCCTGGTCACTAATTATCAGATGGCCTGTGTCACATTGTAATGTTCCTATAGCTTCCTTCCTGGCCTTCTTTCCATTAATATATTTAAAAAATATTTTAGGGCTAGTCTTACTCTCCTTTTCAACTAATTTTTCATTTTCTATCTTAGCCAGTCTAATAGCCATTTTGCAAGCCTTGTTGATTTCCTTGTACTCACGTAAAGCAGTCTCTGTCCCCTCTTGTTTGTATAATTTAAATGCCTGTTTTTTACTCCTCGTCTTCATCTTTATTTCATGTGTATATATGTTTGGTCTGGGCCTGCTTGAGTGGTGCCATCACTGGGCTCTACAGTTCATTAAGGGAACCATGAATGCCAACATGTACTGTGACATACTGAAGCAGAGCATGATCCCATCCTTTTCTGAGACTGGGCTGCAGGGCAGTATTCCAACATGATAACGACCCCAAACACACCTCCAAGACGATCACTGCCTTGCTAAAGAAGCTGAAGGTAAAGGTGATGGACTTGCCAAGCATGTCACCAGACCTCAACCACATTGAGCATCTGTGGGGGCATCCTCAAACGGAAGGTGGGGGAGCGCAAGGTCTCTAACATCCACCAGCTCCGTGATGTCATCATGGAGGAGTGGAAGAGGACTCCAGTGGCAACCTGTGAAGCTCTGTTGAACTCTATGCCCATGAGGGTTAAAGCAGTGCTGGAAAATAATGGTGGCCACACAAAATATTGACATTTTGGGCCCAATTTAGACATTTCCACTTAGGGGTGTACTCACTTTTGTTACCAATGGTTTAGTCATTAATGGCTGTGTGTTGAGTTATTTTGAGGGGGCAGCAAATTTACACTGTTTTACAGACCGTACACTTACTACTTCACATTGTAGCAGAAGGTCATTTCTTCAGTGTTGTCACATGAAAATATATAATAAAATATTTACAAAAATGTATGGGAGGTGCCAGCAACTGAAGAGAGCAGCAGCAAAACAGATCAGCTCCTACAAACAAGGATTTCAAAGCTTGTAAAATCCTGATAACATCACAAAACTTGCTCTAAATTATATTATTTAAAGGAGCCTCCTACTTCAGGGCATTTTCACAAAAAATCAGGACCCAGGTTCCCATCTTGGAGACAGTTTTCCAGACTAGAAGGCACACTGCCCTGGGAGAACACATCCTGTAAGGATGGATAACTCCAGAAGTTATTTCTCAGCTCTACATGACTGCCTGAGCACTGAGACATAGAAAACATCTCAACAAGCAGGAGGTGTCCTGATATGTTGATCTTTGACCATCCTGGAGACAGATCCAAGGGCTAGGAGGTGAGTAAACAACATTTAATACACTTAGTAAAACAGTTGTACTCCCTCCTAGACCTACAGTGATGTTGCTGAATGCTGAACTGGCTATTCCATAAAGAACTCTGCTAATAATAATTTGTTACCCACACTACAACCCACAACAGCTACAACAGCTAAATAGTAGAAGGGTCCAAGAAGGGGTGCAGTGATTCCAGACCCCAAAAAGAACAGGTGCTTGAAGGCTCTTAAACTATTGTCCTTAGAGACTTTTGGCAAAACAAAGATCAGTCACTGTGTTATATTCCTATGTGGACATATTATTACTGGAGCTGCCATAACAAAAACAACACCTGTTGGGAATACCCCTAAAGTGAATCATTTTTATTTCTTGTTCGCTTTTGGGAGAACTGGCAGGGGGATCATCTGCAGAGACAAGGGTGGCACGCCCAGAGTGATATAAACAGAGAATTAACCATAAAAACCTTGCAGCTGTAGTTTCATGAAACCTGCATAAGTGGCGCTATCTTGTGGGCTAATTCAAAATCTGCAAACTCAGATTTTTAGCAAGGAAGAGGTGCTATATCGCCATCTTGTGGACCTACAAAACAATTGCAGCCTGACAAGAAATAGCAAAGGCAAGCTCAAAACCTGTCTGGGATTTATTTATACAGGACTTTTACCTGCATAGCAGGGTTCCTTATCGTGTCTCAAACAGTTTAAATAAACATACTTTTTACAAAAAGGCAGATGTTGTCTGATTGAAAGCAGAAGCTACTCAACATCGCCTGTTTAATTTTTTGATGCGAGAAGATAAGAATATGCCCACTATGTAAGCGCACCCCATACCCCAGTTATGGTGACACAATCTAGAGCAAAGTGACTTACCTGAAGAATACAGCTAAATCTCATGTTTAAAGCCCATAAAAAAGGAATGGCTGGTATCTCAACAAGAAGGGATGTACAACAAAAACAGGTGCCCAGTCTCCCCGACAACCTCCTGTGACACCTGAACATTTACCAATATATACTATGGAGCCTACAGCACCCAGCACAAAGGCAGATATACAAGATTTAAAAGATCTGATTTCTTCATTTAGAATAGATATTACAGGGGAAATCAAGAAAGTTGCCGCAGAACTCACTGGAGAAATAAAAGCTGGTTATTCCAAGGTGACTAAGCTGGAAGCAAAATATGATAACCTATTGGAGAGGCATACCCAACTAGAGAATGAGGTGTCGGCTTTGAGAGATGAATTACGCCAACTTCAATATGCGCAAGAAGATCTGGAAAATCGTTCCTGCCATCAAAACAATCACAGATCTCCCAAACTATATGATGGATCTCTGCAAAACTTTGCTACCAAACTTGGAAGAAGACACCTTCAGACTAGATCGCATTCATAGAGCGCTGGCGGGACGTCCTGCCTCTAGAGAAAGACCTAGGGATGTGATTGCAAAATTCCACTATTACACAACCAAGGATCTTTTTATGAAGGCAGCAAGACCCGGCATTCCAGAGGCCAACCTAGCATTTATGATGATCTTTCCCCAACCACCTTGTATAAAAAGAGACTATTCAAACCTCTGTTGGACATCGTTTTAGCCCAGGGATGGAGATATACTTGGGGATGTCCCTTTAAGTTGAACATTCTGAGGGACGGGAGAACAAATCCAGTTTTTGATGATATGGAGGAGGGCATGGCGTTGCTCACGTCCTGGAACATTCAGTTACCAGATCAGTTGGGAATTGCCCAATGCCCTGATACTAGACCTTACCGAAGCTTCAGGCCTCAACAGAGATCCTAAGTCTGTAACAACTTTCTATACTTTTGTATGTGGGGAATTCCAGAGCAGTTACTCCCAAATGCAGATATTGCTTCAGGATGTTGCTATATGTCAGAGAGAGGACTAAGTAACCTTACATGTAAATGCATAGTTTTTGGTTCAAGTTTAGCTAAATGGTAGCAATGTTTTAGTTCTGTGTGCCAAATTCGGTTCTACCTCAGGGTTCATTAAGGAATTTTTCCACTTATTAGACTTCAACTGCATTGATATAGTCACTTAAGTATTAATGTTTTATTTTTTAAGAAGTGCCCCATAGGGGTTTCATTTTGTATATTTATTTAATATTAATTTATTTTATTTATTTATTTTATAATTTTATTGTTTTTTGGCGAGACACCTGTGTATCTTATTGAAAAGATACCTGGTTCCTCACCGTAGGTTTTAGGAGGACAGCTCTTTGCTCTCCTCAATTTAGTTCAAATTAAAAATTGTTTTGTGTATTTTTATTATACCTAAAAAACACATATATATTTGAGTAATTATGTATTTACATACTGTTAGACTGATATATTGCACTGCAAAAGTACGTGATTGTTATTGCACATTGTATATTGGTTTAATATTTTCTATATTTCTTTCCTACTTCTTCCTGGTTCTCCTCCCTCTTCTTTTCCCCCTCTTTCCCTGCTCTGCTTATCTCTTGTCATGTGTGGAGTTCTGCGAGCCAATAGTTCCCAGTGGAGTGTAGTCCTTAGGTCATCAGCCCTATGTGGATAATATACCTATCAGAGCCCCTATTTTCTGACGGGCGATCGGGTGTAGGTGGTGAGTAATGGCTTTACACATAGCATCTCATAATGTTCAGGGGTTAAATGAGCCGGTGAAGCAAAGGGTTGCCCTGGGTGAATACAGTCATATGGATGTCATGATACAGGAAACCCATTTTAGGAAGAATGCTATCCCAAGGTATTGGGGGAAACATTTAACGCAAACGTATCACTCTACTGCACCAGAAAAAAAAGTGGGGTGTCAATTCTGATACACGAAAGGCTGAACTTCCAACACACTTCCACCCATAGAGATCCGGAGAGGAGATTTATTCTAGTACAGGGTACCATTAATGAACGTAAACTTTCACTGTTAAATGTATATGCCCCAAATGCTGGGCAATCAGCATTTTTTCGTAGAGTGTCAGAGCTTATGGCTGACTGGCAGCAATCGGCATGGATTCTGGGGGGGCATGAACTCTGTTTTAGACCAATCAAAAGATAGATCGAGTTCTACTTCCCCGATGGTAACCCCATCCCCCACAAAATCCTTCAAACTCCTACTTAACCATTATGGTATGCTTGATGCGTGGATAATGGTTCATCCTATTGATAGGGAATATAATCACTACTCAGCTAGGCTCCCACTAACGTATTGATTATGTTTTTATTCAGCAACACTTAGCCCCGAATTTGCTGAACGCAGAAATCCGACCTATTGCATGGTCTGACCACAATATAACTGGAATCTCCTTGAATGATCTACTACCCATGGGTGCTAAACCCGGCCCCGCTCAATGATGTAGTCACGAAGGACAAAATATGTAGCGCTATAGTAGAATATTTTGATTTGAATAGTGGGGGTGCGGTGGATCACGCTGGAGTATGGGCTGCACATAAAGCAGTTTTGATAGGCAAGTGTATTCAAATTGGCTCCATCTCCAAAAAAACGGAACTAACCCAAATTAACACATTAAACAGTAAAATCTCAGCCCTTCAAGCTATTCCCCCTTCTAGGAGACCGCCTGGGACCCAAGCAGAAATATATACACTTAAGCAGAAATTGCAGGTGATTCTCTGTAGGAAGGTTGTAACTGTTTGTAAGCCAGACAGAATGCTAGCCAGAAAGCTCAACCATCAGGCACAATTGATCATGACCCAAATTGATAATTTTCTGTCCTCCATTAGTCTTCCGAAACTTGAGAAAGTGCAATCTGATAGACATCCCTATATCATTAGATGAAGTTAAGAAAGCTATAAGAGAGACTAAATCACATAAACCCCCTGGCCTGGATGGGTTCACAAATTTCTATTATAAGCAATTTATAGATACACTGACACCTCATCTCCAACTGTTCTTTAATATTTTCCTGTCCGGTAAGCCTATAAGAACAGAATTTTTAAAGGGTAAGGTGATTTCTATCAGTGAATCTATCTATCTATATATCTATCTATCTCCCTATCTATCTATCTATCTATCTATCTATCTATCTATCTGTCTATCTATCTATCTATCTATCTGTCTGTCTATCTATCTATCTATCTATCTATCTATCTATCTATCTGTCTATCTATCTATCTATCTATCTATCTATCTATCTGTCTATCTATCTATCTATCTATCTGTGAATCTATCTATCTATCTATCTATCTATCTGTCTGTCTGTCTGTCTATCTATCTATCTATCTATCTATCAGTGAATCTATCTATCTATCTGTGAATCTATCTATCTATCTATCTATCTATCTATCTATCTGTCTGTCTATCTATCTATCTATCTGTGAATCTATCTATCTATCTATCTATCTATCTATCTGTCTGTCTGTCTGTCTGTCTATCTATCTATCTATCTATCTATCTATCTATCTATCTATCTATCTATCTATCTATCAGTGAATCTATCTATCTATCTATCTACCTACAGTATCTAGCTATGTTAATCTATGTATACTTTTTTCTCAAATACAATCTTTTCACTGCACTTTGGGAGTTTACAGACAGCAATATAATCTAATAAACAAGGAAGCACAATGACTTAAAACTACATATTTTCTGGCATATACACAGTGTCAGCTCTTTCCTGGGATATTTGACACAAACTGTACATTTTATGTCTGTGTGTACGGCAAATATAAATCAAGCCCTGGCCATATAATATTATCTAATTTTTTACATTAGACATATATCCAGGATAAAATAAGTCCTCATATAACTAGGTCTCATGAGAAGCCTGAAACCAATCACCTAAAAAATGACAATTCACTTAAAATAGCACATTTGCAATTTCTCACACAGGCATAATATAAATCAAGCAAATTAAGACATAAATTGTTTTTTCTCAATTAATTCTGAGGCTCTGGTAATTGCCAATTATTTACTTGGTATGGTCAATGGGCATATACAATGAAAACGGATAACAATGCAGAATAATTTATTAAACTTGATTAAAGTAGGCTCAAAAATCTGACCTTAAAAGATACAGCAAATATCCCATTTATGATAGAATTTAAAATTGAATTATTTAAATAAATATATTTGTTGCTGGTTCTCTATATATATATTTTTAAATTTTGTTTTTAGGTAGAAATTACTTTCTAAGATCCTCCCTTCCTGAGTCACGACCATATCACCCGTCAGTTACTAACCTTCATAGTAATGATTTTGAGGTCTCAACGCTATTTATACCTCAACAGAACGTTCAATGTCAAATATTCAACATAAATATTGTTGTTTTTTTTAAACTAATTACAGTGTGAAACACCTTTATTTATAGGCATAACCATGGGTGTAGGGACTGGGGTGGGGGGGAACACAAATCCCCAATCAGGTTTTTAGCATGTACAGTATGTATATATATATAAGCTATTTTACGGCATGAGCATACAATGAGCTGTATCCCCCCCAGAATTTTTCTGGCTCCAACACCCCTGGGTAAAATGTTAATTTCAATGCTAATTAGGACCTTTGCTTTGCCACTAAAAGTATGATTATCATCTCCTGCTCTAAGTTACTATTATATTGGTAAACCAGTTACAAAATCTGGAACTCACAGGACCACATATAATAGTTGTCAAACTGTGAATTGTCGTCACACTTTGCGAGCTCGCAGAATTGCGTCCCTCGCAAAGCAAGGGATACAGTTCTGGCCGCAAATGTGGACCCTCGCAAAGCGCATTTGCGGATGGGGAGGCTCCAAAGTCGGCTGCAATGAGCGAAGGCTCATTGCAGGACGCAAATGCGGACCCTTGCAAAGCGAGGGGCCCCATTTTCGGAGGTGGAGGCTCTACGCTGCCTCACTCCCAGGACAAATAAACCCCAGAAAAGCACGACGTTGCAAAAAAAAAAACATGCCGCAGGACTTAGAAAAAAAATAAACAGTAAATACGGACTTACACAAAAGGAAATACGACCCGAAGGAATTTGAAAAAAAGATTACAAGGTCACAAAAATACGAACTTGACGGCCGAAATCGTACAGCAAAAAACACAAACAATGAAAAAAAAAAAAAATATCACACACAGCAGGGGGAGACAGCCAGGACCTCTGGGGGTGAGGTTGCACGCAAATTAAAGTCGATTTTATGCAGTTTCGCCATTTGAAAATCAGCTAAGCAAGAAAAAAAATGGCGGCAGAAAAAAATGAAAACGAGGCTCAATGACCCTAAAACGCAGTAAAACACTGACAACGACATACGACTTTTAATTACGACCCGTGGAACTTTAAATTATGCGAGGTTGCAAAAATACGAGGTTAACAGACGAAATGCGTACATTCAAAAACAAAACAAAACAATACAAAATACAACAAAAAAAATAATTTTAAAAACACACAGTGCATGGGGGGATAGCTATGACAATTGCCAGTAACATTGCACGCTAATTAAAGCCAAATGTAATGAGTTTAGGCAATTTAAAATTGGTTAAGCGAGGGAAAAAAATGGTGGACAAAAAAATTAAAACGAGGCTACACGACCCCGAAATGTGCAAACCACCGCCAGACACGTACAAATTTTGCCTGGGACGCACGAGGCACTAAAATACACCCTTAGGCAGCACGCGTAGCACTTACACTACAAATCTAAAATGGCGATTTACACAACTAAAGCAACAGTTTGCCCTCGCGCATGCAGCATATTTCTAATGTACAGCTGGCACATTGATGACACTTTCTCCTCAGGGCAGCAACAGTCCAACTGTACATTGTATTCTGCAGGAAAATAAAAAGACATACTAAGCTCTTCAGGCTATTGATTGCTGGATATATCAATTACAAATAGGTAAAGTATATTATTTTATTAAGTAAATAATTAATTAAAAAAAATTGACATATATATCTGTCTTGTCATGAGAGCACAAGGCGCTCATAGGAACAAAAGTAAGGCTCGCAATGAACGCCGAATGTCCTCAGAGTATAAAAAGCTTAACATTGTGTGTCAGCATTGCCATGGCTTAAAATTGTATTACCCCTTCATTTTTGACTGGCAAGTCGCTAGTATACACATATAGTACACAGATCTATAGAAATATTGCAGTTTGAATGCTTGAGCACACTATTGGGGAAGCTCATGTAACCTTGCGGTCATTTAATAAAAATGGATGGAATCAAAATAACCAAAAAAGCTAAAATAAAAAAGAGTAATAACAAAAAAGAGTAAATGAACAAGGAGAAAATAAAAAAGTATACACATAACTGAAGAACAAAAAATAGTAAAAACAGAAAAATGAAAAACAAGTAATTTAAGTTTAAAAAGTATATAGTTTCCAGAGTATGGAAAAGCACTTGAGAATCTAACCAATTGTAATAGTATAAGACTGCTAAGGTTTCAATTACATGACCCTCTCTAATTTTTTATACATGGAAATCACACCCTAAAAAACACCAAAATGCCTAGCGAGTCACTTAGGGAGACCAAAAAAGCATGTGGACCCAAGTGTGCAGGTTCAAAATCTCTACAAATTAAAAATCCAATTTAAAGGACCATACACAAGAAAGAATGAGGCCTACATATTTCAAAGTAAACTTTAAAAAGGGTTTACCTGCCCTCTCCGACAACAAAAAAAGCTTAGCTCAATAAAATACATTAAAAGGTTAAAGAAACCAAAAAGTGAATATCAACTGTATTTCACTCATGGTCAGAGCTACCACTGGGGGGGGGGGATGCTAGTGCTGTTTTTTTATCTATTTTTTTGTATTTATTTTTTAGTATTAGTTTTGGGGCCCCCTGCATCCTACACACTATTGTGAACCCTGTAACTGGCATCCCCCTGGATCCCCACAACTGGTGCCTGGACCCCTCACAACAAAATCCACGCCTCACCCCCTCCTGTTTCTGAAGTGGACTAGCCTGAATCCCCGGTCACCAGCTCCGGTTCTCTGTTTGTGTGTGCTGGGGAGATGGAGGCATGGAGGGGGGGGGGGGGACATGGAGGGATATGGAGGCATTGGGGGAGGGGGGAGACATAGAAGGTGAGAGGGAGGCATGGGGGAGAGAAGGAGACATGGAGGGAGGGAGATGCATTAAGAAGAAAGGCAAAAGGGAAAAAGGGAGACAAATGGAGAAAGATAAAGGAAAGTGGGACACATGGAGGGAGAGGGAGAGACATGGGGGAGAATGGCAATGGGAAAGAGGGAGACACATGGAGGGAGATAGAGGTAAGGGGGAGACATGGGGGAGAGGGAGAGACATGGGGAGAGAGGCAGAGGCATGGAGAGGGAGGCAAGGTTAAAGAGGAAGACACATGGAGGGAGAGAGAGGTAAGGGGGAGACATGGAAGGAGAGGGGGAGACATGGGGGAGAGGGAGACATGAATGTAAAGGGAGAGGAAAGGGGAATAGAGGCAAGGGGAAAGAGGGAGACACATGGAGGGAGAGAGAAATAAGGGGGAGACATGGATGGATAGGGGAGACATTGTGGGAGAGGGGGAGACATGGGGGAAGAGGGAGAGAGGCAAAGGGAAAGAGGGAGACACATGGCGGGAACCTAAAAGGCACCTGTCATGCCAATCTCAGGTCCTGGCAAATAGACGGGGAAGAAGTGAAGGCAGTGACAGATTTTATTTTACTTGTATCCAAGATCTCTGCAGATGGTGACTGTAGTAATGAAATTAAAAGACGTTTGCTTCTGGGGAGGAAAGCTATGGCAAGTTTGGACAAGCTAGTAAAAAGTAAAGATATTAAACTATCAACAAAGGTCCACATAGTTCGACCTATGGTATTCCCAGTAGTAACATACGGATGTGAGAGTTGGACAGTAAAGAAGTCTGAGCGCCATAGAATTGACTCCTTTAAATTTTGGTGTTGGAGAAAACTGCTTAGAGTCCCATGGACTGCAAAAAGATCCAATAAATCAATACTTCAGGGAATCAAGACAAACTGTTCACTAGAAGGTATGATCATGAGGCTGAAGCTCAAATATTTTGGCCATATCATGAGACGGCAGGATTACCTAGAAAAGACTCTGATGCTGGGAAAGATAGAGGTCACAAGAAGAAGGGGACAACAGAGGCGGAGATGGATGGATGAGGTCACTGAAGCAATGAACATGAACTGGATGGAGCACTGAGGGGCAGTGACTGAGAGAAGCACCTGGCATGCTGTGGCCCACAGAGTCATGGAGAGTTGGACGCGACTGAACTACTAAACTACAACAACAACATGATAAGACCCTCTCTCTAAGTCATGAAGGAGGACATCATAAAAGAGAATAATTGTTTGTTTGTCATGTTTGCAATTATGTATTGCACTGCCAATAGTTACAATGCAAATTTTGAATATGTAATACTGTAGGTGTACCTTCTTTGAACGTAGCTGTTGTGATACCTTAGCTGATGTTTGTAACTGCATGTTCTGACTTGTCATGGATTGACAGGTAATAAACTGAATACTTGTTGTTTTACTGTGATTTATGTTTAACACAGGGTTTTCTTACATAAGTGAAAAGGCCACATGGTAACTTTTTTGAGCTTTTAATTTGTAAATCACACAGTTTTATGCATTTTTGTGTGACATTGGCAGGCACTTATGGCCCTCCGTTTTTCTAATATGTATATGATGCAAAGGGAATGAGGTAAAGGAATAGAGTATGTGATAGGGTGTTTATGGTATGTGGCAGGTGAATGCGTATACGATATGTGGCAGGGGATTGTGTATAGAGTATATGGCAGAGGTATGTGTAGGGGTATTTAGCAGAGGGACCTGTATGTGGTATATGGTATTTGGGGTTCATATGGGGTATCTAGGAGGGGGGTATTTCGAATGGCCTATGGATTGTTTGAATGTGAATATTATGTGTATCTAGCAACCATGGCTCCCGTAAGAACTCCCATAAGGCTGACTCACAGCTAAAAGAATTTTGAAAAGCAAATTTGTGAAGCTAATCTATGGCAAACATAAATCCCATAAAAATTAAGGGGAAAATTGCTTTGTCTTAGTAGACCGCAGAAAGCTAGTTTGATAGCTGCCATGACAGATACGGAAGGATCCAAGGGATTGAGGACAGAGTTTTATGGGGGGGGGGGGTGCAGATAGAAAGGATTCATGAAGAAATTGGGACTGTGGCAAATGGAGCTGGATACTGGGGAGGTAGGTATTGATAGTATTTAGTTGAAGGTGGAAACAGAGTTTTAAAAGTCATGAGAGTGATTGGAGAAGGAACTTTATGGTGAGGTATGGAGAGCTGGAAGAGCTTCCAAGCTCATTGGTATGTTTGCTTGGAGTTGCTGGCGAGTCCAATGTGCATGGTTGGAGCGAGCTTGGTGGAATAGTGTTATTGGTGTAATAGTGGTTCTAGACTGGAAAGTTGATTGGGAGATCTGTGGTCTTATGATGGACTAACCTGGTGGATGGGATCGTGAATTTTGGAGAGAAAATTATGAGTAAGGAGTGTCTACTGTGAGACATGGGTATAGATGGTTGTTAAATATAAGGGAGTGAAGAACCAACCTTCTGAGGAAGGACCTGGTTATAGCCTCTGATTATCCTGAATGTGATAATATACAGTAGTCAGCTTTGTTGCTGGTTATGCAGTGTATTGGTCCCCAGTTAAGGGTGTATAGTAGAATTGCGTACACGTGTCTTGGAGTGGAATTATTTCCGAGATCGGAAGGCCAATTGGCAATAAATGTTGGTCTGAAGTGAATATAAATAAGCTTGGACTAAAGGTGTGAGGTTTGGAAACAAAAAAATAATGTTTGTTCCAGGAGTGTAGCAAAATAACCCACATGGATAAATCAAGGATTGGATTTGTCACTTGATATGATAGTAGACATTGGGCCAGGAATCTTAGATAGGTTCTTGAGGAGATGACTTAAATAAGGTCTTCTTTGAGTGAGGATCTTTGTAGCATAGTACATATGGTCTAAGAGTACTTTCACGGTCGTGTGGGATTCGAAGTTCATCAAAGAGGCTGATTGTTGTTCGGAGGCAACTTGGAGATTCAATAAAGAGAAAGTCATCCAAGTAGTGGATTAAGTTCTGGCACTTTTTTTATGTTCAAGAGGATCCAGCAGATGACTTCAGTAATTGGAGCTATTGGTAGTAATTTGAATATGTTTTTAATGTCAGATTTCGATAGCCAGCAATGAGGTGCCGAGGTTAGTGATAATAGCGATGGCATTGTCAACTCTTGCATATTGCAGTGAGAAATCTTCAGATGGGAAGAGTGAATTGACACTATGGGTCATGGAATTGTGAGTAGCAGATAAATCAATGACAAGTCGTTTTTTAAGCGAGTATTTCCTAATTGTCACTCCTATTGGATTAACTCAACATATAGGCAACGGTGGATTATGGAAAATGCCTATTATATAACCATTGTTGAACTTGTTGGCAAGAAGATTTTCTAGCAATTCAGGTTCCTTCATATCTGAAAGCAGATTGACACTAGTGAAGGAAGTCTGGGGTAATGCTGACACCCCAGTGTAAAAGCCCTGTGATAAACTGATTATAATGAAACCAACCAGAGTTTTGTCTGGATGCTGCTTGAGGTAGCCAGATAGGCCCAGTAGGTTGATTGATAATTGTCATTTAGTGTGCACTACTGTGGGACATGTTGATATTGCGTGGGCCTTATGGCACATCGCACAAACATGTAGCAGCTGGCATTCACTAATATTGCAGCCTCTGGAATTAAAATTATTGCAAACAGCAGATGCACCAACGTCATGCACCTGCTTAGTGAGGCAATCTTTCCTAGGCCTGGATGGAACAGAAGGTTCAGAAATAAATATCGTGGAGTGATTATTATGTTGGTGAGTTTGGGGAATGACATTAAGGCAGAAGGGACAAGAGTGGAAGCGGGACTGACAGTGTTGACATATGGCAGATTTGACACCAGCAAAGTGGCAAAAAAAGAAGTCATGTAGCCTCATTCAATTCGGGCTACATTTTAAAAAGTAGCCGTATCTAAAAAAAAGGAGGACTGAAGGCTATTAAATTAGCCTTGTAAACCTCCCCGCATACGACCTGCGTGGTAAAACGCAGGACAGCTGAAAAATAACAACGGGATGAGGAACGTGGACCCCCACAGGCTCCCAATATTAACCCTTGCAGCTGGGGTTCCGATCGAGACCCCCGCGGCAGTTACACTGTTAACCCCTGCTGTGGGGGGACTTTAAGTACCCCCGCAGCACCTAAAATTAACCTCCCAATGCTGGGGGGCCCCATCGGGACCCCCACAGTGTTCCTATATTACACCCTGCAACGGGAATCCCAATAGGGACCCCCAATGCATTTCAAAATTCAAATTTGCTGCCGGGCAAGTCCATAACGGACTTGCGCTAACTACAAAATTAACCCCTGCCTCGGGGGTACTATAAGTACCCCCGGGACCTAAAATTAACCCCATCACACATGGGGGACTATAAAGACACTCATGAGCCTCTAATTAAATCTATCAGTCCCATAAGGGCCTATGCAGACCCTTATGGGACAATTCTTAACCCTCCCAATTAACACTATAAGTGTCATGAACCCCGCTCTAACTAATTAACCCCCCTCTAACCTACCATTTTAACCCCCCTCTACCCTACCCTATTAACCCCTACAGTTTTATTAATTTGGGTAATGTAGTTTTTTATTTTCTGTAATGTAGTGTTTTTTATTTTTCGTAATTAGTGGGGTGCTAGGGATTTTATAAGGGGGGTCAGGAGCTAGGGGTTCCATTACACCTTATAAAATCCCTAGCACCCCACTAATTACAAAAAATAAAAAACACTACATTACAGAAAATAAAAAACTACATTACACAAATTAATAAAACTACATTACATAAAATAAAAAAAGCTAGTATTACAGAAAAAAAACACAACCCTACATTAAAACTAAAAAAGTCCATCCTTACTAAAACTAGAATAGCATTACTGGTGGGGCATTTACCTTGCCAAAATGCCCCTCCAGCAATGCTGCTCTTCTGTGTTTTGTCCCAGACAGGACCGTCCAAAATTGTCCACAGTTCCGGAAGCACCTAAAAAAACAACAACATTACAGTTGATATACAAACATACATACAACATGTAATATAATAAATTCTAAATAGTCAACTTACCTTTCCAAAATGCCCCTCCAGTGATGCCACGGTCCTCATGTCTTCATCCCAGGCAGGGCCCCTCCGAAAAATATCCTGACGGTCTAAAAAAAAAATGGAGCTCTTCTCTTGTGGAGCTTCCCGCTGCAAATGAGGGTTCTCACGCATGCTCCGCTAAATAATTAGAAATGGTGCATTCTGATTGGTAGAAAACACTGTCAACACAATCTGATTTGCCTGTGAGGTGTATCCCATTCTGATTGGCTCCAAGCATCTGCATCTTCTGATTGGATGATGTAACTGTCAATCAGATTGCATCCAATCAGAAGACGCAGATGCTGATTCGATTAGAAATTATATTTACATCAGCCTATCAGAATAGGATATAGGGGTGTATCCTATTTTCATTGGCTCACAACTTTGCGTCTTCTGATTGGATAAAATATGATTGACAGCATTTTCAGAAGGCGCCATTTCTAATTTTTTTGCGGAGCATGCACGAGAACCATCATTTGCAGCGGGGAGCTCCGCAAGGGAGGAGCTCCGTTAGTTTTTTGCTTTTTTTAGACTGGATATTTTTTGGAGGGGCCCTGCCTGGGACAAAGACATGAGGACTGTGGCATCGCTGGAGGGGCATTTTGGAAAGGTAAGTTGATTATTTAGAATTTATTATATTACATGTATGTATGTTTGTATTAACTGTAATGTTTGTATTTTGAGGTGTTACAGGACCTGTGGACACTTTTGGAGGGTCCTGTCTAGGACAAAGCACAGAAGAGCAGCATCGCTGGAGGGGCATTTTGGCAAGGTAAGTGGTCTAATTTACCCTATTCTAGTTTTAGTAAGGATGGGCTTTTTTAGTTGTAATGTAGGGTTGTGTTTGTATGTACTTTAGTGTTTTTTATTTCATGTAAACAGGGTTTTTTATTTTATGTAAGTCAGTTTTTTTTTATATTTTCAGTAATCTAGCTTTTTTTATTTTCTGTAATTATAGCTTTTTTTATTTTATGTATTTTTTTTATTTGTGTAATGTAGTTTTTTATTTTCAGTAATTGTTTTTTATTTTCTGTAATGTAGTGTTTTTTATTTTTTTGTAATTAGTGTGGTGCTAGGAATTTTATTAGGGGGTTAGGTAGGATAGTGTAGGGGTTAATAGGGTAGGGAAGAGGGGGATCAATTGGGTAGGCTAGAGGGGGTTAAAAGGGTAGAAGGGGGGTTAAGAGGGTAGGGTAGAGGGGGTTAATAGGGTAGGGTAGAGGGGGTAATAGCGTAGGGTTGTTGGGGAGTTAATAGGGTAGAGGGGGATTAATTAATTAGAAGGGGTTCATAAATTTTGGATAGGGTAGGAAAGGGTTAATGGTGTAGTGTTTAGACTTTGTGTCATGAGGGTCCTGGAGGATCCTCATTGCACTTATAGTGTTAATTATGGGACTAATGGGGTTAATTAGAGGCTCGTAGTAGTCTATATAGACCCCCATGAGTGATGGGGTTAATTTTAGGTATCTCTGTGGCAGGGGTTAATTTTTTAGTTAGCGCAGGTCCTTTAAGGACCTTTACTGTCCTTTAAAGACCTGCGAGGCGGGTTTCGAATTTAATAGGGAGCAGCATTGGCTTTAGCTTTAGCAGAGAATGAGCAGTCATAGTCATAGTATGTAAAACCTCCACAATCAAATAAAGGTAGTCATCCAATTCCTGTCTCCTCGATGGGAAGCTGTACAGATGATATCTTGGAACATGCTGAATGCAAGGACAAACTCAGGTACGGTGAGTTTCCTGTTCAAGAGAGGGTCTTTTTCCATTTCATTACTTCACAATTTCCTTGGGAGATGGCCTTTTTGTCACCAATATCATTGGAAGATATCAGTTAGGCAACCAGATTGACGTGCTTCCCATCAAGGATGTCCCTCCTCAGATGGGCCGGAATGAAGTGGGCCGGCATGATGGTCAGGGGAACAATGAAAGGCTCACCTGAGCTGGTAGATGGCAATGGTTCTGATGTGTTGCCCAGGTTTGAAATAGGGTTGTTTAGACAAAGAAGTCTGCCTTCTATTGTGCTGATTGATGTGGCAATGTCAGTGATTATACGCTGCAATTGGGAGAATTTTTGGGGGGACAAAGCCAGGTGAAGGTGTCAGATTTTTTCTGGCTGACTGGAGAAGAAGGTAGAGCCCAAACTTTCTGGCAGATGACCGGTAAGGTTTGACTCTGTTGGGTAGTTTCAGGATTAGTCTCCAGACTGTCCAGGAATGCAATGATGAGTGGCTATCTAGCAGGGTTTGATACAGCCTGAGATGGGACGCTCTCTGCATCAGAAAAATGTAGATTAGCCATTAGCATTGGTAAGTCTGAAATTAAATAGTTTGTTAATACATGGTAGTGTACTTTGGACGTTCGAAGCCAGATGGTGGCTGAAGCGACTAGAGAGCCGGGGGCTCTGGTTAGCGACTTTTATCGAAATGATTGTTTTGGAGTGATTGAAACAAAGGAATTTCGTACTTAGAGGGTATTCGAATAATGGACTTGACTGGTGCAAAGTAAATGAGTAGTTGGGATGAGAAAGACAAGGCGTAGGTGCAAGAGACAATAGACAATAGGGTTATGGGTACGAGAGGTAAGTGAAGTGTGGTAAATAGTTAAGGTGTGAAAGGTAATGAAAGTAATTGGTGACACTGGTGAGTGTTGAGGAATTAGAGGGTGTTTAGGATGGTAAGAAGAAGTCATGAAGTTATGAGCAATGTGAAGCATCAGTGAGCATAACGGGTAGTGGCAGAAAGGAGCAGAGCTAGGTAGCAGAGAAGAGGGAAAAGGAGAAGCAGGGAAGCGGAAAGAGAAACGGGCAGGCAGAACCAGAGTGAGGAAACAAAAGGGACAGTGAGAACAAGAGGAAATCTGCGACTTCCCTAAATGGCACAGCGACTTCAGTATGGTGAACAAGAGCAAGAATGCAGGAGAGAACTTCAAGGCATGTGCATGTAGGTGGATCTTTGTAGTATGAAGAGGGAGAGGTATCCTCCCACAATTCCAGGTACTCATGTGGATCTACTTTCCCTCTTTATTTCCACTCATAAATTAATAAATAAATGGTTATTTTTTTTATTTATTTTTTTGTGGTGTTTTTTTTTTTCACACTAAAAGTTTTCCTGATACCTATTTCTAATAATTCATGTTAAGGAAGTTGAAGACATTAGAAGGGAAGAATTGATTTAATATCAGCAGAGATAGCGATTACAAGAGGAGTTTTATTACTTATTTTATTATGGGATATTCTAATCAAGATAGATTCAATAAAATATTTCAAATAAACATTTGGATTCCTTAAAGAAAGATCAAGATCTTACTATGATTCTACCAGATAAAAAAGAAAATATCACTATTTAAGTCTTGTGTCACTAAAAATAAAAAAAATGTTTAGCCTGTAATTTATTTGATATTTGAAAAAATAATTTGGGAGCACTATTATAATATTAGAAAAGCAAATCTCCAACCTATATTAGTTAAGCATCTTAAAGAGATACATGATAGATACCTTAATATGTTGCTTTTCATGGGTATCTGAAAGGTCCCTGAAATAGGAGAGTAGGTGATATGAACAATTCCCTAAGCCAGGAGGAATTCAGTTGGACACAGAAATTAAAAAACATTTTCCTCTAGGTTTCAAATTTGACTTACGCTACTGTTTAGGATACTTTTTATTTATTAAGGGGGCCACTGCAGAGAAAATCAGATATATTAATATAAAAATATATATAGGGCTTTTTTTTATAAAATATTTTAACAATTGTTTATATTCATATAATTTTTATTTTCATAATTTATCATTTTTAAAATAATAATTATTTTTTAAAAACTGCTTAAAAATATGTTTTTTATTTCCTGTGTATTTTAATATCTAGTGATTCTTTTAGGTAGATACATTCTAGTATTTTACTATATTAAAAATGAATCACTGACATCTAGTGGGCATTTTAAAATAAGGAGGTATCTTTTCTTGGTATTATAGAAACAGCTGATAAGTTAATTAGAAGATTTATATTATTTTTGGTTAGTTTTGGGGAGTTATTAGAAAGGATAAAATAGTTGGATACGCTAAGAAAATGTATTTTATATTTAGGAAAGGAAATTGTTAAATATATAAAGTTTTTAGTATATAAGGGTTTTTCGTATGAGGATGTCATGTTTAGAATTATGGACATTGACAATATTAACTATTTATATTTATTAAATATAGGATTTTGTGATAATCTTAGACTATAGTGACATGGAAATTATTTTTTCTTTGTTGCATCAGAAAGTGGGTGTCACTACCCAGAGATGAGGGGCCTTGTACACCCCAAGACTCTCATGCTTTCTGCTACAGAAATCCCTCTAGGCTGTGATTTTTGCGATTAAATCTCTCAGTGTCCGGAATGTCTCAGGACCATTTCTCAGGAACTCTGGAAATCACAGGTTATAATCAGACATACCAGCAAATGTATACAAGGTGAGTTTCACATCATATCCAGTAGTAAAGGTGGCATTTGTACAAGTAAAATCTGAGAACTATGCAATACCCTCCAATGTAAAAATCCATGTCTAGGCTGACCCTCTCTGCCTATGATGTGTAAGAGGTCCCAAGTCTGTAAAATTGCTAATATATTGGTGATTTTCTAATTATTACAGTTTTTATTAAACAAAAATGTGGATCAGTAGCAAAAACACCCAACATGGCTGCCACTGACTGGAGAAGGAACTGGCAACCCACTCCAGTATCTCTGCCATGAATACCAAGTGGATCAGCATGACCCCAGACATACAAATGTGCCTGGAGTGTTACGGATCATCTCTCTCTGCTCTCTCTCTCTCTCTGCCCTTTCTCTCTGTTCCCTGTCTCTGTGCCTTCACTTGGTAACAATGCGTTACCAAGCCCGCGCTGCTGAATAGACACTGGTGTGTCTATTCAGTATAACCAAGAGTGTATGATTCATGAGGCTAGACAGTCTGATTTTAAGCTTATACTCTTCTATCAGTTTGGTGTCAGATTTCATTCTGATCAGGACCGTATCTACTGTACCTTTTTGGAGCCCCTAGACAGTGAAGTGGAGGAGCCCCTGCGAGTGAGTATGCAAGGTATGCACGGACCCATTTTTGTCTTTTCTGTAGTGTAAGTTCCCTTTCCTGTTGTAACTGTCTTGTTCTAGGTGGTTAACCCCTAGTAGCCAGTCTATGAACTGCAACATTTCATTTTTTTTAAGCCAGGAACCATTTTTTTAAGAAGTTGCGCCCCCACACAGGGAAGCGCCCCTGGGCAGCTGCCTAGTTGATCTAATGGGTAATCCTGCCATGATTATGATAAATGTTTCTCATCTTTCTTTAAAGTGTTTTTGATGAACACTTTTTTGTTCTGTACTTAAAATGTGCCAGCCATAAAAATACATATCGGGGCCCTCATGTGAGCTATGTTTCATATGTATGGCTCGGTTGACTGGCTGGCTGATCACATTTATCCCATCACATTCCTTTTTTAGTTCCAGGGTAGGGGAGAGAACATAAAGACCATCCAGCAGTTTGCTAATTTTCCTTAGCTAATATTTATTTTATTAATTATATGTCTAACTGAACCATCAGCCATGAGATATGTACCACACAGTCCAGAGATCCATATACTGAAGCCATCACAAAATTACAGCCTGCCAGGCCTTGTCATCCCTTTGGTAATAAGGCCTGCCAGGGTAACATAGGAGACCAACTATATAGTGGCCCAACATCCGAAATTAGTCTTTGTTAAATCATTCTGATCTTAATGATCTGGTTTGTGATCAGCTACCTTTTTGGAGCCCCTATGCAGTGAAGTGGAGGAGCACATGTGAGTGAGTACGCAAAGTATCCATGGACCCTTGTTTTGAGGTGGTTCCCCTTAGAAGCCAGTCTATAAACTGCAGCATTTTGGGGTTTCTAAGGCAGAAACCATTTTTCTTTTTTTAAGATAAAAAGTGGCATCTCTCAAAGGCGGCTGCCTAGTTGGCCTAGTGGGTAATCCAGCCATGTTTGTGATCTCAACTGAAAATTAAGCCAAACTTTTATCTTCAAGATTGCAAGGATGGAAAATTCTAAAACAGGGTAACAAAATATGTAATTCCTTTAACTGACAAGATGAAATGAAATATAAGAACAATCATATCTACTGTAATGAGGTAGATTCTGTAATGAGGGCTGCAAAATCCTCATGAATGGGGCTTGCTCAAATTTAAACTGAGTTTGAAAGCTGTGCTATTACACAATGGAAATAAATATCAATCTGGTCACTTAAAGGAATCCTATGAAAATGCATTATCCAGTATAAAACGTATTATTGCACTTTTGTGGGAAAATGATGGGCAGAAACAAAATCACTTATTCCAGGAAAGAAAAATATAAAAAGACAGCGATTAGTTAGTGCTGACATGTCCATTGCACATCAATTTTGGGTTAAAGAAAATTTTTCATTTTCAATGAAAATGTATTGTGTTCAATGTATTTTACGTATTTTGAATATTTACTGGCTTATTACCATTTAAATGTGGTACATTAATGGACAATCTCTCGGGTACTTTCTTTCAAATATGAATTTAATTGTACTAAACTGGGCTGAAGAAAAAGATCTATGGAATAAAACATGGTTGTGTAATGCAGTCAATACCCACTACAAAGTTTGATCACATCGAGCAGGATCCAGCATACACTAAGCCTCAAATCAAGATTTCCTGGGATCCAGGATCTCTTCAGATCGTGACGGTAGCCATCAAATTAAAAGACGTGTGCTTCTGGGGAGGAAAGTTATGGCAAGCTTGGACAAGCTAGTAAAAAGTAAAGATATTACATTATCAACAGAGGTTCAGATATTAAGAACTAGGGTATTCCCAGTAGTAACATACGGATGTGAGAGCTGGGCTTGAGCGCTGTAGAATTGAAACCTTTACATTGTGGTGTTGGAGAAGACTGCTGAGAGTCCCTTGGACTGCAAGAAGATCCAATAAATCAATACTTCAGGAAATCAAGACAAACTGGTCACTAGAAGGTATGATCATGAAGCTTAAATAGTATGCCCATAACATGAGAAGACAGGATTCCATAGAGAAGCAGGAAAAGATTTAAGGCATATTATTTTGGGGGGTATTACCTCAAAATTTGTGCTACTTGTACACTGTAAATTTGTGAGTTATAAAACTCAATTTTCCACCCAAAACTACGGAGCAGACACATTGTAAATAAAGTATGATAATAATAATAACTGTAGGGGAACTGGCCATTGATCCACAGCAACTTTGACAAAGTCTGTTGTGTGTCTATGGACCACTGTATTAATGAAGAACTGCACTTTATAATAGGGAAAATGTAATTAAAAAGATAAATTGTATAGCTATTTATTACAGGGACACATAGTTTTGAGTAGCCAGTGTTGAAGGTGCAAAAATAGAGTATTGCACTATAAAGTTATACCATTTTAATTCCACCATTCAATCAGACTGTTCCTGTTTCGCGCCCACCAGCAGTGGCACGCAGGGACCACCAGGTGCCGCAGTTGTGGCACTCCAAGACTTTGTTCAATTCTTTGCAAGGGTTATGTTTAGTGCAAGACATATGGTTTAGGGTTATAGTTAGGTTTAGGGTTACGGTTTGGGTTCATGGTTAGGTTTAGACTTAGGGTTCAGGTTTAGGGTATTGGCAGATGATAAGCTCTACTTAGCAAAGTAGTGGCACACTGTAAAGCTTATCATTTACCACTACTCTAATCCTGAACCCTAACTCTAAGTCTAAACCTAACCCTAACCTTGAATCCTAACCGTACCCTAAACCCTCAACCCTAAGTCTAACCCTCACTCTAAGAACAACACTTTAATAATTGAACAAAGTCTTGTCACGCCATCTAGTGGCTTCTGCATTGCACTGCTAGCGTGGAAAAAAAGGAAAGATCTCCTGGTTCTACTACTGCAACCAGTGTCCAGCATTTGGACCTTTCCTGCTAGCTGATCCTCAAAAGTTGCTGCCATCAGCCACTAGTTGGCGTGGATGAGATGATAGGGTTAGGGTTTAGGATTTAAGGCTAGTGTTAGGGTTATGGTAGGGTTAGGGGTTAGCATACTGGCAGATGATAAGCTTTAGGATCTTTCCTGTTAGCTGCCTATGCGCAGTGGCAGCCAAGCGGTCTGTAAATTTATTCCCACTATAAAGTGTATAATGTGCCAGTATCTGAACCCTAACGCCCCTAACCCTTATACCTGAACCCTAACGCCCCTAACCCTAATACCTATCCCTAACACCCCTCACACTAATATCTAACCCTAACAACACTCACCGTAACATCCCTCACCCTAACACTAAAGCATAAAAAATTCAGGAACCCTGCTGCCGCGCCACCTAGTGGCCGCACAGGCAGCCAACAGGAAAGGTCCAAGCTTTACACTAACAAGAAATTCACTCAATTGGCCGCCACTGCTGGAGATCAGCTAAAAAGAATGATCCCTCCCAGCATTTGATAAATGTAGTCTCCATATAAACTGGTAGAACACATTGTAATACACACTGGATAATGATCCCTACTTTTTATAATCATAATGTACATTTGTTTATGGACTTAAACTCGTGGGGGGATTTAAGAAAACTGGAATATTTAGTCGGAATTATTAGAAAATCCAATCAGAATCAGTGCATATTACTGCAATTAGGAAATTGCCTGTCAAAAATGACGGGAGTAAAGTTTTAAGGCTAGCAATACTGTTTGCCACACAATGCGAGGCTATGGGCCCTCTGAGCACCTCGGCACTCATTGCAAGCTTGTCCCCCTGTGTAGTTTATAGGGCTCGCGCTTGGTCTTGGGTTGCGCTACTGCCTTGTGCAAGATGTTTGTGGCTTGGATCAAGTGTTACTGGTTAGGGCTATCTTTTACGTCCTTCGGGCTAGTTTTACGTCCTTGGGCCTCGTTTTCGCCGTTTTGCGTTTTTTCGGCAGCCATTTTTTTTTCTTGCTTAGCTGATTTTTGAACATGAAAAAACTGCAAATATGCCCCAAATTAACTTGCAACCTCACTCACAGGCTCCCTGGCTCTCCCACTGTGCTGTGTGTGAGTGTGTAAGTTATTCTGAGTCATATTTGTTGTTTTTTTAATGTCTTTTCAGTTTCGTGGTTCGGCAGTTAAAGTAGTAATTTTGAGAGGCGCACAGGGCATGTAAGGGTTTCGGTCCTAAGTCGTACGGGTTTCGGTCCTAAGTCGTACGGGTCTCATTGTAGCCTAAGCCACCCGGGGCCTCAACTGCGCACCTCGCTTTGCAAGGATCGCAGTGCAATGAGCACCTTTGGCGCTCATTGCAGCCTAAGTCCCGCGTGGTTGACAGCTTGTAAAGCGTGACCAACATCGCAAGCATTACACATACTGACAACTATTATAGTGATTACTGTGTGAAATCACTGTAAATAGACTGACCCAACGTCTACACAGCACTGAGGTAAACTGAGAAGCGCGAGCTAAACACAATTATCAGATACCTGACATGGCGCTCCCCACTACTCCTTTTTCATTGACCCATTTTCTTATTGGTGTAAAATGTTCTGGTGTTTTCCTTATGGATCATCTATGACCAGTTGATTTCAGTTATAGTTGTGACGCCCACAAGTTTACGGGCAAGTATTGGAGTGTGTAACCAGTGACAGTATTGAGAGAAGAGCAGGGCAGAGGTGGCGACTCTGTGGATGGGAGATGTAAGTGACTGTGGGAATGGGAGTATCACTAACCCAGGTTACAACAGCACTAACTGTGTGTGTGTGTATGGGCTGTGGGCACTAACTGTGTGTGTGTATGGGCTGTGGGCACTAACTGTGTGTGTGTATGGGCTGTGGGCACTAACTGTGTGTGTGTATGGGCTGTGGGCACTAACTGTGTGTGTGTATGGGCTGTGGGCACTAACTGTATGTGTGTATGGGCTGTGGGCACTAACTGTGTGTGTGTATGGGCTGTGGGCACTAACTGTGTGTATGTATGGGCTGTGGGCACTAACTGTATGTGTGTATGGGCTGTGGGCACTAACTATGTGTGTGTATGGGCTGTGGGCACTAACTGTGTGTGTGTATGGGCTGTGGGCACTAACTGTGTGTGTGTATGGGCTGTGGGCACTAACTGTGTGTGTGTATGGGCTGTGGGCACTAACTGTGTGTGTGTATGGGCTGTGGGCACTAACTGTATGTGTGTATGGGCTGTGGGCACTAACTGTGTGTGTGTATGGGCTGTGGGCACTAACTGTGTGTGTGTATGGGCTGTGGGCACTAACTGTATGTGTGTATGGGCTGTGGGCACTAACTGTATGTGTGTATGGGCTGTGGGCACTAACTGTGTGTGTGTGTATGGGCTGTGGGCACTAACTGTGTGTGTGTATGGGCTGTGGGCACTAACTGTATGTGTGTATGGGCTGTGGGCACTAACTGTGTGTGTGTATGGGCTGTGGGCACTAACTGTGTGTGTGTATGGGCTGTGGGCACTAACTGTGTGTGTGTATGGGCTGTGGGCACTAACTGTATGTGTGTATGGGCTGTGGGCACTAACTGTATGTGTGTATGGGCTGTGGGCACTAACTGTGTGTGTGTGTATGGGCTGTGGGCACTAACTGTGTGTGTGTATGGGCTGTGGGCACTAACTGTGTGTGTGTATGGGCTGTGGGCACTAACTGTGTGTGTGTATGTGCTGTGGGCACTAACTGTGTGTATGTATGGGCTGTGGGCACTAACTGTATGTGTGTATGGGCTGTGGGCACTAACTGTGTGTGTGTATGGGCTGTGGGCACTAACTGTATGTGTGTATGGGCTGTGGGCACTAACTGTGTGTATGTATGGGCTGTGGGCACTAACTGTATGTGTGTATGGGCTGTGGGCACTAACTGTGTGTATGTATGGGCTGTGGGCACTAACTGTATGTGTGTATGGGCTGTGGGCACTAACTGTATGTGTGTATGGGCTGTGGGCACTAACTGTGTGTATGTATGGGCTGTGGGCACTAACTGTATGTGTGTATGGGCTGTGGGCACTAACTGTGTGTATGTATGGGCTGTGGGCACTAACTGTATGTGTGTATGGGCTGTGGGCACTAACTGTGTGTATGTATGGGCTGTGGGCACTAACTGTGTGTATGTATGGGCTGTGGGCACTAACTGTATGTGTGTATGGGCTGTGGGCACTAACTGTGTGTATGTATGGGCTGTGGGCACTAACTGTATGTGTGTATGGGCTGTGGGCACTAACTGTGTGTATGTATGGGCTGTGGGCACTAACTGTATGTGTGTATGGGCTGTGGGCACTAACTGTGTGTATGTATGGGCTGTGGGCACTAACTGTGTGTATGTATGGGCTGTGGGCACTAACTGTGTGTGTGTATGGGCTGTGGGCACTAACTGTATGTGTGTATGGGCTGTGGGCACTAACTGTGTGTTTGTATGGGCTGTGGGCACTAACTGTATGTGTGTATGGGCTGTGGGCACTAACTGTGTGTTTGTATGGGCTGTGGGCACTAACTGTATGTGTGTATGGGCTGTGGGCACTAACTGTGTGTTTGTATGGGCTGTGGGCACTAACTGTATGTGTGTATGGGCTGTTGGCACTAACTGTGTGTTTGTATGGGCTGTGGGCACTAACTGTATGTGTGTATGGGCTGTGGGCACTAACTATGTGTTTGTATGGGCTGTGGGCACTAACTGTGTGTTTGTATGGGCTGTGGGCACTAACTGTATGTGTGTATGGGCTGTTGGCACTAACTGTGTGTTTGTATGGGCTGTGGGCACTAACTGTGTGTGTGTATGGGCTGTGGGCACTAACTGTGTGTGTGTATGGGCTGTGGGCACTAACTATGTGTTTGTATGGGCTGTGGGCACTAACTATGTGTGTGTATGGGCTGTTGGCACTAACTGTGTGTGTGTATGGGCTGTGGGCACTAACTGTATGTGTGGGAAAATGGGCTGTGGGCACTAACTATGTGTGTGGGGAAATAGGCCAACAGCCCCCAAGAGCAGGTACACTTCTGAATAACTTTTTGCGCTCAGAGACCAGCATTTGCAAAGGAAAACACACTGTGACACGTTCTCAAACACTGGTCCTGGCCGGAGCGTGCGCAGTTTTGTTCTGATATCTGACTGGTGTAGATCAAACCCCAGATCTACACCAGTCAGTTACCGGAGCACACAGCAAGAAGCCCACTACAGCTGCCCCACCCCTAATTATTCAAAAGGGACAGAGCTAAGTGACACAACACAACGGGCACAAACCAATAAAGGTAAGAGCTTGAGACTATAACTAAAAGGATTTCAATGTTTAAATATTATAACTCGAGTATAATTATACATTTTACTTCATTTTAACAGGGTTTTTTATATATTTTTTCCTTAAAGCCCTGCAGTTCAACTACAGAGCGACGACTATACCCAGGCGTACAATTATTATAATCAGACGTACCAGCAAATGTATACAAGGTGAGTTTCACATCATATCCTGTAGTAAAGATGGCGTTTGTACAAGTAAAATCTGAGAACTATGCAATACCCTCCAATGTGAAAATCCATGTCTATGCTGACCCTCTCTCCCTATGATGTGTAAGAGGTCCTGGGTCTGTAAAATTGCTAATATATTGGTGATTTTCTCATTATTACAGTTTTTATTAAACAAAAATATGGATCAGTAGCAAAAACACCCAACATGGCTGCCACTGACTGGAGAAGGAACTGGCAACCCACTCCAGTATCTCTGCCATGAATACCAAGTGGATCAGCATGACCCCAGACATAAAAATGTGCCTGGTGTGTTACGGATCATCTCTCTCTGCTCTCTCTCTCTGTCTCTGCCCTTTCCCTCTGTGCCCTCTCTCTCTCTCTCTGTGTCCTCTCTCTCTCTTTGCCCCTTCTCTCTCTCTCTTTGGTCTTTCTCTCTGTACTCTCCCTCCTTCTCTATCTGTGTGCTCTACCTCTCTCTGCCCTTTCTCTCTGTGCCCTCTCTCTCTCTGTGCCCTCTCTCTCTCTCTGTACTCTGCCTCCCTCTCAATCTGTGTGCTCTCCCTCTCTCTCTCTGCCCTTTCTATCTGTGCCCTGTCTCTGTGCCTTCGCTGTCTCTCTCTCTGCCCTCTCCCTCTTTCTGCCCTTTTTCTCTGAGCCCTCTCTCTCTCTCTCTCTCTCTCTCTCTGCCCTCCCTCTCTATGTGCCCCCACTCTCTCTCTCTTTCTCGGTACGCTCCTTCCCTCTCTATCTGTGTGCTCTCCCTCTCTCTGCCCTTTCTCTCGTGTCCACTCTCTCTCTCTCTCTCTCTGTCCCCTCTCTCTCTCTTTGCACTCTCTCTTTCTCTGAACTCTCCCTCCCTCTCTATCTGTGTGCTCTCCCTCTCTGTGCCCTCTCTGTCTCTCTCTCACGTCGTGGCCGCCATTGTGCAATGCTGCCATAAAGCCATGGCAATGCTGTTTTACAATGTAAGGCTATTGCTGCTCTGTGGATCTTCGGCGCTCATTGCAATCCTCTCCCCTCGTGTACTTCAAGTTTCCTGCTTTGCAACGATCACCTTCGGCGCTCATCGGGAAGACAGATATATAAGTACAGTGTAAAATATAAAAAATGCTTAGCACAGTGTAAACTATCCATTTTTGGGGGGTTTCAGAGCATAATAAAGTGATTTAAAAATGTAACTGCTTTGAGAGTCCTATCGCTATCAGCCAATGAGCAGTAATACATATATATAAGTGCAGTTTAAAATATATTTTTTTTACTGCAGTGTAAATTAGACATTTTTTGCTGATCTCAGAGCATAATAAAGTGATTTAAATATTTAACCACTTTGAGACTCCTATCACTGTCAGCCAATGAGCAGTAATACAGATATATAGGTGCA
Organism: Discoglossus pictus; assembly: GCA_027410445.1. Classification (NCBI taxonomy): domain Eukaryota; kingdom Metazoa; phylum Chordata; class Amphibia; order Anura; family Alytidae; genus Discoglossus; species Discoglossus pictus. Next base: position 252,624 of record JAPZIH010000730.1, read on the forward strand.
TTGTAAAATGGAAATGTTTGTTAGGGCAGTGTAAAGTTGTTTTTTTTAATTACTTCCATAGTTACATAGTATTAAAGGTTGAAAAAAGACTTTCAGTCCATCAAGTTCAACCTTTTAAGATCTCCTTTGATCTGCAATATGCGGATTAACTATTAATTCATTCGTTGTTAATTAATTATTAATCAATTATTTAATGTTTTTTTTTGTTTGTTTGTTTTTTTATTATTATTAATTAGTCCAGAGGAAGGCAAATAGAAAAAAAAAAAAAAAACAAGCGAGACTTAGCCAATTGTCTAAAGGGGAAATGTTAAAAATGTGGATCAATACTCTCTCTCTAATTATCCATGATAACCCTGAATTCCCTTTTTAATTAGCAATAAATCCAGTCCCCTTTTAAAGTTATCTATCGAATCCACTGTCACCACCTCCTGGTAGATAATTCCACAGATTAACCACCCTTACTGTGAAGAACCCTTGTCTTTCTTTGAGGTGGAATCTTTTTACTTCTAACCTCAAGGGATGTCCTCTTGTCAGTTGAAAACCTCTTGGCACAAAAAGCTCCCCTGACAAATCTTTATACTGACCCTGGATGTATTTATATAAGGTAATCATATCTCCTCTTAGACGCCTTTTTTCTAGAGAAAATAAGTTTAATTTGGTTAGTCTTTCTTCATAACTTAGCCCCTCCATTCCTCTTATTAGTTTGGTAGCCCTTCTCTGTACCTTTTCCAGCTCTAAAATGTCCTTTTTATGAAGTGGTGCCCTAAATTGTACTCCATATTCCAAATGAGGGCGTACTAGAGATTTGTATAGTGGTAGAATTATATATGCTTCCCTGGCTTCTATACCCTTCCTAATACATGCGAATATTTTATTTGCCTTTGCAGCTGCTGCTTGGCTTTGAGCACTGTTACCTAGGTGGTTGTCCACAAGCACTCCCAAATCCCTTTCAATATCTGATACACCTAGATTTGCTCCATTAAGATTATAAATTGCATGGCTATTTTTCCTTCCCAGATGCATAACCTTACATTTATTCGTATTAAATCTCATCTGCCATTTAGATGCCTATTCCTCAATTTTATGTAAATCCCTTTGGAGGGAAAGCACATCATTATCTGATTTAATTACCTTGCACAACTTTGTGTCATCAGCGAAAATGGAGACCCCACACTCCAATCCTACCTCTAAGTCATTAATAATATGTCATTAATTAATAATAATATTTAATATGTTAAAAAGGAGAGGACCTAATACTGAACCCTGAGGAACCCCACTTACCACATTAGTCCAATCGGAGTATGTTCCATTTACAACAACCCTTTGCTTCCTGTCTTTTAGCCAGCTCTCAATCCATGAGCAGATATTAACTGCAATTCCTGTATCCCTTAGTTTGCCCAATAGTCTCCCATGTGGCACTGTATCAAAAGCCTTTGCAAAATCCAAAAAGACTACATCCACTGAGTTGCCTTGATCCAGGTTCCTACTAACCTCCTCATAGAAACTAATTAGATTTGTTTGACATGACCTATCCCTCATAAACCCATGTTGACTCCTACTTATAATCATGTTCAAATAGACATATTCTTGTATATTATCCCTTATTAACCCTTCTAAAAGCTTCCCCACTACAGAAGTGAGGCTCACTGGTCTATAATTCCCCGGATTTGCTCTTGCTCCCTTCTTAAATATAGGTATCACATCAGCTTTTCTCCAGTCATCTGGTAGAGACCCAGTGTTGAGTGAATCTTGAAAAAATAGTTATAATGGTTTGGCTATTACAGAACCCAGTTCCCTTAGTACACTTGGATGTATTCCATCAGGACCCGGGGCTTTATTAACATTTATTTTTTCCAACCTCTTTTGGATTACTTCCTGTGTTAACCAATTATTTGGCAAAGGTAGTGTAGCCCCATTATGTTGCAGTGTCCCAACCACTGGTACCTCCCTTGTGTATACCGAAGAAAATAACCTATTTAGCTCATCTGCCTTTTCCTGGTCACTAATTATCAGACGGCCTGTGTCACATTGTAATGTCCCTATAGCTTCTTTCCTCGCCTTCTTCCCATTAATATACTTAAAAAAAAATTATTAAATTAATGTACGTTAATAATGAATACATTAATAAATGTATTAGAAAGTGTGAAGCATTTATGTATTCATAAAGTAAGGGCAGTGTAAAATATTATATTTAGCCTATTTTTATTTTTAATAAAAAAATGTTTTTAATAATAATTAGTTAATGAATTAATAAATTAATATACTTTACCTATGTGTATTTAATATGCGGCAATTAATATCCTGAAGAGCTAACAATCTCTTTGGATTTTCCTGCAGCAGAAAATGTCCAGTAAGACTGTTGATCACCTGAGGACAAAGTGTCAGCAATGTGCCAAGTATACAGTGTAAATAGGCTGCGTGCGCGAGGCCAAACCGTTTGTTTAGGCGGGTAAAGCGCCATTTTAGAATCGTAATGTTATTATTTCAAGTTAGTGTTGTAACATGGCGGCTTTTTTCTATGTGTTACTTGGCTCGCTAGAATTTTCCATCCGTTGTAATGGTATATTTTGTATCTCCTACGTGCCTGGCTAACTCGTACGTGCCTGGCTGTGATTTGTGCGCTTCGGACTCCTTTAGCCTTGTTTTAATTTTTTTCGGCCGCCATTTTTTATTTTCGGTTAGCAGTTTTCCGAGTGCCGAAACTCTGCAAATTCAGATTATATTTGCGTGCAACCCCACTCCCAGGCGTCCTGACGTTCCCCCGGTGTTGTGTGTGAGAGGGTTTTTATTTTATTTTAATTTTTTTGTTTTTTTTCGGGCGTTTTTCGATTTCCGCGTTTCGGACGTTATATTCGTATTTTTGCGAGGTCGTTTTTTTTTTGCCCCCGAGATTCCGAGGTCAGAATTTTTTTTTCTAAGTTTAGCGTTCCTCAACTGCTTGCAGCCTAAGTAAGTTCCTCGATTCTTAACTGCTTGCAGGCTAAGTCCCACTTGTTTCAATGCCTCAACGGCTTGCTTCGCTTCGCAAGGCTCGCAGGAAAGCCTTCGGCACTCATTTCAGTCTAAGTCCCGCATGTTTCAGTGCCTCGTCTAAGTGCTCCGAGCTCGGAAGGCTTCTATGCCTCAACGGCTCACCTCGCTTTGTGAGGCTCGCAAGCGTGACGACAACTCGCACTTTGACAACTATTATATGTGATGGGTCCCTGAGGGGAGGAAGAGTCCATCATAATCACTGCGACGTGACAGGCGAGGAATGATAGAGATAATAAAAGGACCGTAGGTTTTGGGGGGCACCTGATCAAGTCGCCCTAGGCATCTTGATCAGGAGGCAAAACCAGAATATTTTTTTAAATGGAAACTGAACAAGCTTGGGTAACATCATAGGCCGCGGCATACGTGCCCCAGGCCATGGAAGCCCAAGTCTACGGCTGTGAAATGACATGGGTGTCAACATTTTTACAGTGTAATTCAGTGCTGCTCTTCCCATCTTGAGCAGCCATGCTTTCTGTATTTGTAGGTCTGCCCCAAGATCACCCAACACAAAGATGGCAATCACATGGCATAGCAAGCCGAGCAAAGAGCAGTCACCATCTTGTCAGCTCTCTGCTCCGGTCCCTCTACAGGAAATTACCTCTGGGAAATACACACTACATATATTGTATCCACACAACACACATCTATGTTTGTATTAACTGCAAAATGTATAATAAATGTTCATGTAAACTTATATATACACAACATAAAGCATAATCTATGGACAAATATAGATAATACTAGTCGTTTACCCGTCAAAAATGACAGTATAATATTACATGTGTCTCTTCCCCCCCGTGTCTCGTTCCCCCCTCTCCCTAACCTTTGTCTCTTTCCCCCCTCTCCATCCCCTGTGTCTCCCCCCCCTCCGTCTCTTCCGCCCTATCCCTTCCTTGTTTCTCTTTCCCCCTCTCCCTCCCCTTTGTCTCTTCCCCCCTCCTCCCTCCCATGTGTCTCTTTCCCCCTCCATGTCTCGTTCCCCCCTCTCCCTAACCTTTGTCTCTTTCCCCCCTCTCCATCCCCTGTGTCTCCCCCCCTCCGCTTCTTCCCCCCTATCCCTTCCTTGTTTCTCTTTCCCCCTCTCCCTCCCCTTTGTCTCTTCCCCCCTCCTCCCTCCCATGTGTCTCTTTCCCCCTCCATGTCTCGTTCCCCCCTCTCCCTAACCTTTGTCTCTTTCCCCCCTCTCCATCCCCTGTGTCTCCCCCCCTCCGCTTCTTCCTCCCTATCCCTTCCTTGTTTGTCTTTCCCCCTCTCCCTCCCCTGTGTCTCTTCCTCCCCTCCTTACTCCCATGTGTCTCTTTCCCCCCTCTCCCTAACCTTTGTCTCTTTCCCCCCTCTCCATCCCCTGTGTCTCCCCCCCTCCGCTTCTTCCCCCCTATCCCTTCCTTGTTTCTCTTTCCCCCTCTTCCTCCCCTGTGTCTCTTCCCCCCTCCTCCCTCCCATGTGTCTCTTTCCCCCTCCATGTCTCGTTCCCCCCTCTCCCTAACCTTTGTCTCTTTCCCCCCTCTCCATCCCGTGTCTCCCCCCCTCCGCTTCTTCCTCCCTATCCCTTCCTTGTTTGTCTTTCCCCCTCTCCCTCCCCTGTGTCTCTTCCCCCCCTCCTCCCTCCCATGTGTCTCTTTCCCCCCTCTCCATCCCCTGTGTCCCCCCTCCCTCCCCTGTGTCTCTTCCCCCTATCCCTTCCATGTTTCTCTTTCCCCCTCTCCCTCCCCTGTGTCTCTTCCTCCCCTCCTCCCTCCCCTGTGTCTCTTTCCCCCCTCTCCCTAACCTTTGTCTCTTCCCATGTGTCTCTTCCCCCCTCCTCCCTCCCCTGTGTCTCTTTCCCCCCTCTCCCTAACCTTTGTCTCTTCCCATGTTTCTCTTTCCCCCTCTCCCTCCCCTGTGTCTCTTCCTCTCCTCCTCCCTCCCCTGTGTCTCTTTCCCCCCTCTCCCTAACCTTTGTCTCTCCCCCCCCCCCTCCCTCCCATGTGTCTCTTCCCCCCTCCTCCCTCCCCTGTGTCTCTTTCCCCCTTTGTCTTTTCCCCTCCTCTGGTGCGGCATGTACGGAATCCGTACAAATAGTTTATAAAGTGTGCATGCGCTCCCACAAGAGCGTTACGCACTCTTTACAAACTATATTACTGATTGTTAACGATTTTTGTATTTCATTAATAACATTTTGTATTTCGATGATATTTCAGAATTGATGCATAATCTGAATGCTGCTTTGTATGGTGACAGCACAGTAGCTGTATTTTTTCATTTATTTTATTTATCCTAAATTTGTATTTATACACCTTTATAATAAAAATTAAAAAAGCTGTATATTATTTGTTACTCAATTGTGTTCCTCGCTGAGTGGAAAACATTTCGAAGTTGAAATTTCAAGACTTTATGATAAGAAGCAGCAACAATAGGTCTTTAGCCACTCAGATTTTTGGGGAAAGGAACACGGGGGGGAACAACGGGAGGGGGGGAAGAGACACAAGGGAGGGAGTGGGGGGAAAGACACAGGGGAGGGAGAGGGGGGAGGAGACACAGTGGTGGGAGGGAAGAGGGGAAAAAGACATAGGGGAGGTAGAGGGAGGGAAGAAAGACACAGGGGAGGGGGAAAGAGACAGGGGAGGGGGGAAATAGACACAGGAGAGAAGACACAGGGAGGGGTGAGACATGGGAGGGAGTGGGGAGGAAAGACACAGGGGAGGGAGGGTGGAAAGAAACACACTGGAGGGGGGGAAAGACACGGGATGGGAGAAAGAGGCACAGGGGGACACACAGGGAAGGGAGAGGGGGTGAAGGAGGCATGGGGGAGACACGGGAGGGGGGGAAGAGACACAGGGATGGGGGAAGAGACTCAATAAATATTATCCCGTCACTTTTGACAGGCAAGTTACTAGTCTACTGTGAGTAACGCCTGCATAGGGCTTACTGCATGGCTAACATGGCTACTCCAAACTATGTAACTCTTTAAAGCCATATCTAAGTTTCCTGGGTTATAAATGCATCTGATAGAGGAGAATCAGTAGTGTATGAAAATATTTTTGCATGAAAAAAATCCCAAAATAAACATTATTAAACTTACCCTAAGGTTTGCTAAATTTCTTGAATTTTCAAGCTGTTGATTTCACACGTTTGGAAATCTCTATTAAAATAAGCATAACCTTCATAATTTGCTTTGGCCAATCAGAGGCAGGTACAGCAGTCTTTGCAGCAAAGCATCATTGGATTTGTAGGCTTAGTTCCCGAAACCATACCAATGCGTTCTGCATTGTGCCACTGTTGGATTGACGATTAGTATAGGGTTAAAACATGAACCCAAATGCAGTGCTCCTATTGGCTAGTACCAGGTGCCTATGTAGGCATCTCTGTGGGTGTGGAAACCATTTTTACAATAAATCTGAATACACATAATTAGTAATGAGTCTGCGCACTACTTACTCATTGCTGCTAAATATAGGCACATGCGCTTTTAGACACTTGGCGGCCAGGAGGAGCGAATACGCACTCACAATGCACGACAATGCGGGAGAGAGAGACAGGAGAGAGAGACAGGAGAGAGAGACAGACACAGGATATAAAGAGAGGGAGAGAGACAGGAGAGAAAGAGAGACACAGGAGAGAGAGAAAGACAGACAGACACATGATATAAAGAGAGGGAGAGAGACAGGAGAGAAAGAGAGACACAGGAGAGAGAGAAGGACAGACACGGGATATAAAGAGAGGGAGAGAGACAGGAGAGAAAGCAAGAGGAGAGACAGGAAAGAAAGAGAGAGAGAGACAGGAGAGAGACAGACACAGGATATAAAGAGAGGGAGAGAGACAGGAGAGAAAGAGAGACACAGGAGAGAGAGAAGGACAGACACGGGATATAAAGAGAGGGAGAGAGACAGGAGAGAAAGCAAGAGGAGAGACAGGAAAGAAAGAGAGAGAGAGACAGGAGAGAGACAGACACAGGATATAAAGAGAGGGAGAGAGACAGGAGAGAAAGAGAGACACAGGAGAGAGAGAAGGACAGACACGGGATATAAAGAGAGGGAGAGAGACAGGAGAGAAAGCAAGAGGAGAGACAGGAAAGAAAGAGAGAGAGAGACAGGAGAGAGACAGACACAGGATATAAAGAGAGGGAGAGAGACAGGAGAGAAAGAGAGACACAGGAGAGAGAGAAGGACAGACACGGGATATAAAGAGAGGGAGAGAGACAGGAGAGAAAGCAAGAGGAGAGACAGGAAAGAAAGAGAGAGAGAGACAGGAGAGAGACAGACACAGGATATAAAGAGAGGGAGAGAGACAGGAGAGAAAGAGAGACACAGGAGAGAGAGAAAGACAGACACAGGATATAAAGAGAGGGAGAGAGACAGGAGAGAAAGTGAGAGGAGAGACAGGAAAGAAAGAGAGAGAGAGACAGGAGAGAGACAGACACAGGATATAAAGAGAGGGAGAGAGACAGGAGAGAAAGAGAGACAGGAAAGAAAAAGAGAGAGGGACAGGAGAGAGAGTGACACGAGAGAGTGACAGACACAGGATATAAAGAGAGGGAGAGACACAGGAGAGAAAGAGAGACACAGGAGAGAGAGAAAGACAGACACAGGATATAAAGAGAGGGAGAGAGACAGGAGTGACAAGAGACAGGGACAGGAGAGAGAGATACAGACACAGGATATAAAGAGAGGGACGGAGAGAAAGACAGGAGAGAAAGAGAGACACAGGAGAGAGAGAAAGACAGACACAGGATATAAAGAGATGGAGAGAGACAGGAGAGAAAGCGAGAGGAGAGACAGGAAAGAAAGAGAGAGACAGGAGAGACAGACAGACACAGGATATAAAGAGAGGGAGAGAGACAGGAGAGAAAGCGAGAGGAGAGACAGGAAAGAAAGAGAGAGAGAGACAGGAGAGAGAGAAAGACAGACACAGGATATAAAGAGAGGGAGAGAGTCAGGAGAGAAAGAGGAACACAGGAGAGAGAGAAAGACAGACAGACACAGGATATAAAGAGAGGGAGAGAGACAGGAGAGAAAGAGAGAGGAGAGACAGGAAAGAAAGAGAGAGAGAGTGACAGGAGAGAGAGACAGACACAGGATATAAAGAGAGGGAGAGAGACGGGAGAGAAAGCGAGAGGAGAGACAGGAAAGAAAGAGAGAGAGTGACAGGAGAGAGACAGACACAGGATATAAAGAGAGTGAGAGAGACAGGAGAGACGAGAGACAGGAAAGAAAAAGAGAGAGGGACAGGAGAGAGAGTGACAGGAGAGAGTGACAGACACAGGATATAAAGAGAGGGAGAGAGACAGGAGAGAAAGCGAGAGGAAAGACGAATGAAAGAGAGAGACAGGAGAGAGAGACAGACAGACACAGGATATAAAGAGATGGAGAGAGACAGGAGAGAAAGCGAGAGGAGAGACAGGAAAGAAAGAGAGAGAGACAGGAGAGAGAGACAGACACAGGATATAAAGAGAGGGAGAGAGAGACAGGAGAGAAAGAGAGAGACACAGGAGAGAGAGAAAGACAGACAGGATATAAAGAGATGGAGAGAGACAGGAGAGAAAGCGAGAGGAGAGACAGGAAAGAAAGAGAGAGAGAGTGACAGGAGAGAGAGACAGACACAGGATATAAAGAGAGGGAGAGAGACAGGAGAGAAAGCGAGAGGAAGGAAAGAAAGAGAGAGAGAGTGACAGGACAGAGAGACAGACACAGGATATAAAGAGAGGGAGAGAGACAGGAGAGACACAGGAGAGAGAGAAAGACAGACACAGGATATAAAGAGATGGAGAGAGACAGGAGAGAAAGAGAGACACAGGAGAGAGAGAAGGACAGACACAGGATATAAAGAGATGGAGAGAGACAGGAGAGAAAGCGAGAGGAGAGACAGGAAAGAAAGAGAGAGAGACAGGAGAGAGAGACAGACACAGGATATAAAGAGAGGGAGAGAGAGACAGGAGAGAAAGAGAGAGACACAGGAGAGAGAGAAAGACAGACAGGATATAAAGAGATGGAGAGAGACAGGAGAGAAAGCGAGAGGAGAGACAGGAAAGAAAGAGAGAGAGAGAGACAGGAGAGAGACAGACACAGGATATAAAGAGAGGGAGAGAGACAGGAGAGAAAGAGAGACAGGAAAGAAAAAGAGAGAGGGACAGGAGAGAGAGTGACACGAGAGAGTGACAGACACAGGATATAAAGAGAGGGAGAGACACAGGAGAGAAAGAGAGACACAGGAGAGAGAGAAAGACAGACACAGGATATAAAGAGAGGGAGAGAGGCAGGAGAGAAAGCGAGAGGAGAGACAGGAAAGAAAGAGAGAGAGAGAGAGGAGAGAGACAGACACAGGATATAAAGAGAGGGAGAGACACAGGAGAGAAAGAGAGACACAGGAGAGAGAGAAAGACAGACACAGGATATAAAGAGAGGGAGAGAGACAGGAGAGAAAGCGAGAGGAGAGACAGGAAAGAAAGAGAGAGAGAGACAGGAGAGAGACAGACACAGGATATAAAGAGAGGGAGAGAGACAGGAGAGACAGGAAAGAAAAAGAGAGAGGGACAGGAGAGAGAGTGACAGGAGAGAGTGACAGACACAGGATATAAAGAGAGGGAGAGAGACAGGAGAGAAAGCGAGAGGAAGGAAAGAAAGAGAGAGAGAGTGATAGGACAGAGAGACAGACACAGGATATAAAGAGAGGGAGAGAGACAGGAGAGACACAGGAGAGAGAGAAAGACAGACACAGGATATAAAGAGATGGAGAGAGACAGGAGAGAAAGCGAGAGGAGAGACAGGAAAGAAAGAGAGAGAGACAGGAGAGAGAGACAGACACAGGATATAAAGAGAGGGAGAGAGACAGGAGAGAAAGCGAGAGGAAAGACAGGAATGAAAGAGAGAGACAGGAGAGAGAGAGAGACAGACACAGGATATAAAGAGAGTGAGAGAGACAGGAGAGAAAGCGAGAGGAGAGACAGGAATGAAAGAGAGAGACAGGAGAGAGAGAGACAGGAAAGAAAAAGAGAGAGGGACAGGAGAGAGAGTGACACGAAATAGTGACAGACACAGGATATAAAGAGAGGGAGAGACACAGGAGAGAAAGAGAGAGGAGAGACAGGAAAGAAAGAGAGAGAGAGAGACAGGAGAGAGACAGACACAGGATATAAAGAGAGGGAGAGAGACAGGAGAGACGAGAGACAGGAAAGAAAAAGAGAGAGGGACAGGAGAGAGAGTGACAGGAGAGAGTGACAGACACAGGATATAAAGAGAGGGAGAGAGACAGGAGAGAAAGACAGACACAGGAGAGAGAGAAAGACAGACAGGATATAAAGAGATGGAGAGAGACAGGAGAGAGAGACAGACACAGGATATAAAGAGAGGGAGAGAGAGACAGGAGAGAAAGAGAAACACAGGAGAGAGAGAAAGACAGACAGGATATAAAGAGATGGAGAGAGACAGGAGAGAAAGCAAGAGGAGAGACAGGAAAGAAGGAGAGAGAGAGAGACAGGAGAGAGAAAGACAGACACAGGATATAAAGAGAGGGAGAGAGACAGGAGAGAAAGCAAGAGGAGAGACAGGAAAGAAGGAGAGAGAGAGAGACAGGAGAGAGAGACAGACACAGGATATAAAGAGAGGGAGAGAGACAGGAGAGACAGCAAGAGGAGAGACAGGAAAGAAGGAGAGAGAGAGAGACAGGAGAGAGAGACAGACACAGGATATAAAGAGAGGGAGAGAGACAGGAGAGAAAGACAGACACAGGAGAGAGAGAAAGACAGACACAGGATATAAAGAGAGGGAGAGAGACAGGAGAGACAGCAAGAGGAGAGACAGGAAAGAAGGAGAGAGAGAGAGACAGGAGAGAGATACAGACACAGGATATAAAGAGAGGGACGGAGAGAAAGAGAGACACAGGAGAGAGAGAAAGACAGACACAGGATATAAAGAGAGGGAGAGAGACGGGAGAGAAAGCGAGAGGAGAGACAGGAAAGAAAGAGAGAGAGAGAGAGGAGAGAGACAGACACAGGATATAAAGAGAGGGAGAGAGACAGGAGAGAAAGCGAGAGGAAAGACTGGAATGAAAGAGAGAGACAGGAGAGAGAGAGAGACAGACACAGGATATAAAGAGAGGGAGATAAACAGGAGAGACGAGAGACAGGAAAGAAAAAGAGAAAGGGACAGGAGAGAGAGAGACAGGAGAGAGAGACAGGAGAGAAAGCGAGAGGAGAGACAGGAAAGAAAGAGAGAGAGAGAGAGGAGAGAGACAGACACAGGATATAAAGAGAGGGAGAGAGACAGGAGAGAAAGAGGAACACAGGAGAGAGAGAAAGACAGACAGACACAGGATATAAAGAGAGGGAGAGAGACAGGAGAGAAAAAGAGAGAGAGAGAGAGAGACAGAAGAGAGAGACAGACACAGGATATAAAGAGAGGGAGAGAGACAGGAGAGACAGGAAAGAAAAAGAGAGAGGGAAAGGAGAGAGAGTGACACGAGAGAGTGACAGACACAGGATATAAAGAGAGGGAGAGAGACAGGAGAGAAAGAGAGACACAGGAGAGAGAGAAGGACAGATACAGGATATAAAGAGAGGGAGAGAGACAGGAGTGACAAGAGACAGGGACAGGAGAGAGAGATACAGACACAGGATATAAAGAGAGGGACGGAGAGAAAGACAGGAGAGAAAGAGAGACACAGGAGAGAGAGAAAGACAGACACAGGATATAAAGAGATGGAGAGAGACAGGAGAGAAAGAGAGACACAGGAGAGAGAGAAAGACAGACACAGGATATAAAGAGATGGAGAGAGACAGGAGAGAAAGCGAGAGGAGAGACAGGAAAGAAAGAGAGAGACAGGAGAGACAGACAGACACAGGATATAAAGAGAGGGAGAGAGACAGGAGAGAAAGCGAGAGGAGAGACAGGAAAGAAAGAGAGAGAGAGACAGGAGAGAGAGAAAGACAGACACAGGATATAAAGAGAGGGAGAGAGTCAGGAGAGAAAGAGGAACACAGGAGAGAGAGAAAGACAGACAGACACAGGATATAAAGAGAGGGAGAGAGACAGGAGAGAAAGAGAGAGGAGAGACAGGAAAGAAAGAGAGAGAGAGTGACAGGAGAGAGAGACAGACACAGGATATAAAGAGAGGGAGAGAGACGGGAGAGAAAGCGAGAGGAGAGACAGGAAAGAAAGAGAGAGAGTGACAGGAGAGAGACAGACACAGGATATAAAGAGAGTGAGAGAGACAGGAGAGACGAGAGACAGGAAAGAAAAAGAGAGAGGGACAGGAGAGAGAGTGACAGGAGAGAGTGACAGACACAGGATATAAAGAGAGGGAGAGAGACAGGAGAGAAAGCGAGAGGAAAGACGAATGAAAGAGAGAGACAGGAGAGAGAGACAGACAGACACAGGATATAAAGAGATGGAGAGAGACAGGAGAGAAAGCGAGAGGAGAGACAGGAAAGAAAGAGAGAGAGACAGGAGAGAGAGACAGACACAGGATATAAAGAGAGGGAGAGAGAGACAGGAGAGAAAGACAGACACAGGAGAGAGAGAAAGACAGACAGGATATAAAGAGAGAGAGAGAGACAGGAGAGAGACAGACACAGGATATAAAGAGAGGGAGAGAGACAGGAGAGAAAGAGAGACACAGGAGAGAGAGAAAGACAGACAGACACAGGATATAAAGAGAGGGAGAGAGACAGGAGAGAAAAAGAGAGAGAGAGAGAGACAGAAGAGAGAGACAGACACAGGATATAAAGAGAGGGAGAGAGACAGGAGAGACAGGAAAGAAAAAGAGAGAGGGAAAGGAGAGAGAGTGACACGAGAGAGTGACAGACACAGGATATAAAGAGAGGGAGAGAGACAGGAGAGAAAGAGAGACACAGGAGAGAGAGAAAGACAGACAGGATATAAAGAGATGGAGAGAGACAGGAGAGAAAGCGAGAGGAGAGACAGGAAAGAAAGAGAGAGAGAGTGACAGGAGAGAGAGACAGACACAGGATATAAAGAGAGTGAGAGAGACAGGAGAGACGAGAGACAGGAAAGAAAAAGAGAGAGGGACAGGAGAGAGAGTGACAGGAGAGAGTGACAGACACAGGATATAAAGAGAGGGAGAGAGACAGGAGAGAAAGCGAGAGGAAAGACGAATGAAAGAGAGAGACAGGAGAGAGAGAGACAGACAGACACAGGATATAAAGAGAGGGAGAGAGACAGGAGAGACACAGGAGAGAGAGAAAGACAGACACAGGATATAAAGAGATGGAGAGAGACAGGAGAGAAAGCGAGAGGAGAGACAGGAAAGAAAGAGAGAGAGACAGGAGAGAGAGACAGACACAGGATATAAAGAGAGGGAGAGAGACAGGAGAGAAAGACAGACACAGGAGAGAGAGAAAGACAGACACAGGATATAAAGAGAGGGAGAGAGAGACAGGAGAGAAAGAGAGACACAGGAGAGAGAGAAAGACAGACACAGGATATAAAGAGATGGAGAGAGACAGGAGAGAAAGCGAGAGGAGAGACAGGAAAGAAAGAGAGAGAGACAGGAGAGAGAGACAGACACAGGATATAAAGAGAGGGAGAGAGACAGGAGAGAAAGCGAGAGGAGAGACAGGAAAGAAAGAGAGAGAGAGACAGGAGAGAGAGAAAGACAGACACAGGATATAAAGAGAGGGAGAGAGTCAGGAGAGAAAGAGGAACACAGGAGAGAGAGAAAGACAGACAGACACAGGATATAAAGAGAGGGAGAGAGACAGGAGAGAAAGAGAGAGGAGAGACAGGAAAGAAAGAGAGAGAGAGTGACAGGAGAGAGAGACAGACACAGGATATAAAGAGAGGGAGAGAGACGGGAGAGAAAGCGAGAGGAGAGACAGGAAAGAAAGAGAGAGAGTGACAGGAGAGAGACAGACACAGGATATAAAGAGAGTGAGAGAGACAGGAGAGACGAGAGACAGGAAAGAAAAAGAGAGAGGGACAGGAGAGAGAGTGACAGGAGAGAGTGACAGACACAGGATATAAAGAGAGGGAGAGAGACAGGAGAGAAAGCGAGAGGAAAGACGAATGAAAGAGAGAGACAGGAGAGAGAGACAGACAGACACAGGATATAAAGAGATGGAGAGAGACAGGAGAGAAAGCGAGAGGAGAGACAGGAAAGAAAGAGAGAGAGACAGGAGAGAGAGACAGACACAGGATATAAAGAGAGGGAGAGAGAGACAGGAGAGAAAGACAGACACAGGAGAGAGAGAAAGACAGACAGGATATAAAGAGAGAGAGAGAGACAGGAGAGAGACAGACACAGGATATAAAGAGAGGGAGAGAGACAGGAGAGAAAGAGAGACACAGGAGAGAGAGAAAGACAGACAGACACAGGATATAAAGAGAGGGAGAGAGACAGGAGAGAAAAAGAGAGAGAGAGAGAGACAGAAGAGAGAGACAGACACAGGATATAAAGAGAGGGAGAGAGACAGGAGAGACAGGAAAGAAAAAGAGAGAGGGAAAGGAGAGAGAGTGACACGAGAGAGTGACAGACACAGGATATAAAGAGAGGGAGAGAGACAGGAGAGAAAGAGAGACACAGGAGAGAGAGAAAGACAGACAGGATATAAAGAGATGGAGAGAGACAGGAGAGAAAGCGAGAGGAGAGACAGGAAAGAAAGAGAGAGAGAGTGACAGGAGAGAGAGACAGACACAGGATATAAAGAGAGTGAGAGAGACAGGAGAGACGAGAGACAGGAAAGAAAAAGAGAGAGGGACAGGAGAGAGAGTGACAGGAGAGAGTGACAGACACAGGATATAAAGAGAGGGAGAGAGACAGGAGAGAAAGCGAGAGGAAAGACGAATGAAAGAGAGAGACAGGAGAGAGAGAGACAGACAGACACAGGATATAAAGAGAGGGAGAGAGACAGGAGAGACACAGGAGAGAGAGAAAGACAGACACAGGATATAAAGAGATGGAGAGAGACAGGAGAGAAAGCGAGAGGAGAGACAGGAAAGAAAGAGAGAGAGACAGGAGAGAGAGACAGACACAGGATATAAAGAGAGGGAGAGAGACAGGAGAGAAAGACAGACACAGGAGAGAGAGAAAGACAGACACAGGATATAAAGAGAGGGAGAGAGAGACAGGAGAGAAAGAGAGACACAGGAGAGAGAGAAAGACAGACACAGGATATAAAGAGATGGAGAGAGACAGGAGAGAAAGCGAGAGGAGAGACAGGAAAGAAAGAGAGAGAGACAGGAGAGAGAGACAGACACAGGATATAAAGAGAGGGAGAGAGACAGGAGAGAAAGACAGACACAGGAGAGAGAGAAAGACAGACACAGGATATAAAGAGAGGGAGAGAGAGACAGGAGAGAAAGAGAGACACAGGAGAGAGAGAAAGACAGACACAGGATATAAAGAGATGGAGAGAGACAGGAGAGAAAGCGAGAGGAGAGACAGGAAAGAGAGGGAGAGAGACAGGAGAGAAAGAGAAACACAGGAGAGAGAGAAAGACAGACACAGGATATAAAGAGATGGAGAGAGACAGGAGAGAAAGCGAGAGGAAAGTCAGGAATGAAAGAGAGAGACAGGAGAGAGAGAGAGACAGACACAGGATATAAAGAGAGTGAGAGAGACAGGAGAGAAAGCGAGAAGAAAGACAGGAATGAAAGAGAGAGACAGGAGAGAGAGAGACAGGAAAGAAAAAGAGAGAGGGACAGGAGAGAGAGTGACACCAGAGAGTGACAGACACAGGATATAAAGAGAGGGAGAGAGACAGGAGAGAAAGAGAGAGGAGAGACAGGAAAGAAAGAGAGAGAGAGAGAGACAGGAGAGAGACAGACACAGGATATAAAGAGAGGGAGAGAGACAGGAGAGACGAGAGACAGGAAAGAAAAAGAGAGAGGGACAGGAGAGAGAGTGACAGGAGAGAGTGACAGACACAGGATATAAAGAGAGGGAGAGAGACAGGAGAGAAAGAGAAACACAGGAGAGAGAGAAAGACAGACAGACACAGGATATAAAGAGAGGGAGAGAGACAGGAGAGAAAGCAAGAGGAGAGACAGGAAAGAAGGAGAGAGAGAGAGAGAGAGAGACAGGAGAGAGAGACAGACACAGGATATAAAGAGAGGGAGAGAGACAGGAGAGACAGCAAGAGGAGAGACAGGAAAGAAGGAGAGAGAGAGAGACAGGAGAGAGAGACAGACACAGGATATAAAGAGAGGGAGAGAGACAGGAGAGACAGCAAGAGGAGAGACAGGAAAGATGGAGAGAGAGAGAGACAGGAGAGAGATACAGACACAGGATATAAAGAGAGGGACGGAGAGAAAGAGAGACACAGGAGAGAGAGAAAGACAGACACAGGATATAAAGAGATGAAGAGAGACAGGAGAGAAAGCAAGAGGAGAGACAGGAGAGAAAGAGAGAGAGAGTGACAGGAGAGAGATACAGACACAGGATATAAAGAGAGGGAGAGAGACAGGAGAGACAGCAAGAGGAGAGACAGAGAGACACAGGATATAAAGAGAGGGAGAGAGACAGGAGAGACAGCAAGAGGAGAGACAGAGAGACACAGGATATAAAGAGAGGGAGAGAGACAGGAAAGAAAAAGAGAGAGGGACATGAGAGAGAGATACAGACACAGGATATAAAGAGAGGGACGGAGAGAATCAGAGAGACAGGAAAGAAAGAGAGACACAGGAGAGAGAGGAAAAAAGAGAGAAAGATGAGAGAGACAGACAGAAGAGAGAGACCTATCTTATTATATGTACACACAGGAAGCGCGCCGACGTTCGGGTTAGGCCCGGTAAGTGGTGTAGGGGGTTAGGGTTAGGGGCTTAGCATTAGGAAGTGAGGTTTAGGGGGTTAGGCTGTACTAGTACATCGGGACGCGAGTGTGCTCAGCACCAGGAGGCTTCCCGTGCGTACGTATAGCGGGATAGATCTGAGAGAGACAGGACAAAGACAGAGCACACAGAAAGAGACAGCACAGAGAAAGAGAGACTGCACAAAGAGAGACAGCACAGACAACTGAAGATACAATTTGTGACGTTACTAGTGTAATACACACTGGTTGTATGATGATCACAGCTTTGGTGTATGGCTATAAAGAATAATTTATTGGGTGCTTATTGGGATTCAACACACGTTATCCTTTAAGAAAACTGGAATACTGAGTAGGGAGTATTAAAAAATCCTCTCAAGAGCATCACTGGCCATCACTGTAAATAAGCTAACGCAGCGTCTACGAAGCCCTGAGGTAATCTGACGTGCGCGAGAAATACACAATTATTAGATATGCGACATGAACCTCCCCTCAGCTCCTACTGGACATAATTTTAAACGTACCGCCCTCTTCCTTTTCATTGGACACTCCCTATACCTAACACGTTTCTTCCTTTCTCATTGACCAATAACGAGCAGCCTCTTTTCTTATTGGTGTAAAATTCCCCGGACTCTCTCTATTGGCTTATCCATGACTACTCATTTTGTGATACTGTTGTGAGGCCTGGGAATTTGCAGCCTAGTACTGGAGTGTGAAACCAGGGGAGGTATTGAGAAGATAGCGGGCCGAGATGGCGACTCTGTGGATGGGTAAAGTAAGTGGCTGTGGGAATGGGATTATCACGAACCGAGGGAACAGCAGGACAAACATTGTGTGTGGGAATAGGCTGTGGGCACTAACTGTGTGTGTGGGGATAGGCCGTGGGCACTGTGTGTGTGGGGATAGGCTGTGGGCACTAACTGTGTGTGTGGGGATAGGCCGTGGGCACTGTGTGTGTGGGGATAGGCTGGGGGCACTAACAGTGTGTGGGGATAGGCTGGGGGCACTAACTGTGTGTGGGGATAGGCCGTGGACACTGTGTGTGTGCGGGGATAGGCTGTGGGCACTAACTGTGTGTGTGTGGGGATAGGCTGTGGACACTAACTGTGTGTGTGGGGATAGGCTGGGGGCACTAACTGTGTGTGTGTGGGGATAGGCTGTGGGCACTAACTGTGTGTGTGGGGATAGGCTGGGGGCACTAACTGTGTGTGTGTGGGGATAGGCTGTGGACACTAACTGTGTGTGTGGGGATAGGCTGGGGGCACTAACTGTGTGTGTGTGGGGATAGGCTGTGGGCACTAACTGTGTGTGTGGGGATAGGCTGGGGGCACTAACTGTGTGTGTGTGGGGATAGGCTGTGGGCACTAACTGTGTGTGCGGGGATAGGCTGGGGGCACTAACTGTGTGTGTGTGGGGATAGGCTGTGGGCACTAACTGTGTGTGTGTGGGGATAGGCTGGGGGCACTAACTGTGTGTGTGTGGGGATAGGCTGTGGGCACTAACAGTGTGTGCGGGGATAGGCTGTGGGCACTAACTGTGTGTGCGGGGATAGGCTGTGGGCACTAACTGTGTGTGTGTGGGGATAGGCTGTGGGCACTAACTGTGTGTGTGTGGGGATAGGCTGTGGGCACTAACTGTGTGTGTGTGGGGATAGGCTGGGGGCACTAACTGTGTGTGTGTGGGGATAGGCTGGGGGCACTAACTGTGTGTGTGTGGGGATAGGCTGTGGGCACTAACTGTGTGTGGGGGCACTAACTGTGTGTGTGTGCGGGGATAGGCTGTGGGCACTAACTGTGTGTGCGGGGATAGGCTGGGGGCACTAACAGTGTGTGTGCGGGGATAGGCTGGGGGCACTAACAGTGTGTGTGCGGGGATAGGCTGGGGGCACTAACAGTGTGTGTGCGGGGATAGGCTGGGGGCACTAACTGTGTGTGTGTGGGGATAGGCTGGGGGCACTAACTGTGTGTGCGGGGATAGGCTGTGGGCACTAACAGTGTGTGCGGGGATAGGCTGTGGGCACTAACTGTGTGTGCGGGGATAGGCTGGGGGCACTAACTGTGTGTGCGGGGATAGGCTGGGGGCACTAACTGTGTGTGCGGGGATAGGCTGGGGGCACTAACTGTGTGTGTGGGGATAGGCTGGGGGCACTAACTGTGTGTGTGGGGATAGGCTGGGGGCACTAACAGTGTGTGCGGGGATAGGCTGGGGGCACTAACTGTGTGTGCGGGGATAGGCTGGGGGCACTAACTGTGTGTGGGGGGGCTGTGGACACTGTGTGGGTGTGCGGGGGCTGTGGACACTAGCTGTGCTTGTGGGCGCTGAGGGACAAAGTGGGGGGATGAGTGACGGTGGGGAGGTGAGGGAGAGGGCATGAGAGGGAGCACGGATAGAGACAGGGAACACCTAGTGAGGGCACACAATGTTATACCGTCATTTTAACGGGCAATTGACTAATACAGCTATACCTTGTTTATCGCTGTAGATAGGTTCCAGGCAATAGGAGTGTTAAGAGAAACAGCTCTAAACCGGGAAAAACGCCAACTTCAATTGAAATTGACACTTTTGGGGTTTTATATGAACTTCAAAGAAACGGCAAACATAACACAAACTGAACATTAGCAGAAATATAAACTTTAATTAAAGCTTCTGGCTCATCGTGGATTCTGTTTTCTTATAGCGATTCAGAGCATTCATAAGGGTCGGCAGGCAAAAACAGCGTTATAGCAGGGTTTAGGATTAAAAGGGGTCTGGCAGGAAAAACAGCTCTAAACGGGGTATACGTGTGTGTGTGTGTGTATATATATATATATATATATTATTTTTTTTTAAACTTAGGAGCCAGCTGTAAAATTACTGAAGCCCTGGGATTTGTAAAGCAATGTCTTGTCATTTTATTTTATTTTCTGAACTTTTTTTTTTTCTCGAATAGCTGGAATCGCACATGACTGAGGATTTCATTATTCAAGCCTTTGCCACTTTTGGAGAGAAAGTTCTGAGTGTTAAAATCGTCAACAATCGGTTCACAGGGTAAGAAGTAAGAAATATGAGTGGGTAAAGTTATATTGGGTTTCAGTCTATCAAGATGCCAATCGCATATAATAGTTGTGGATCTTACAAATGTTGGTCACACCATCTGGTTATGCTCTCTCCAGCAGATAGTTACTCTCTATCTATTTGCGTTTCTTTTCAGGTAGTTACATTAGATTATTCTCCTCTTTTTCTCTTAGGCTTCCTGCTGGTTATGGATTTGTTGCATTTCCGGACCAAGAATCAGCCAATAATTGCTTAAAGAAATTGAATGGAAAAAACATTCCAGGCGGTGGCTTAGTAAGTATGGCAAGCTGAACAGTACTGAAGGAATTACACTGTGTACAGAAAAGTGTTGTGGGGGACATAATCCAGCCCCAACCCAAAGACTTGATGACACTGTAGTAGGTTTTCACAGCCTTTTTTTAAAGGACTAAAATTATGGTCAAAGTTTTTAGAAAGTTCAAGGGACATGGAACAAAACTCTTTGGACTGCGAACCTTGCAGGACTTGGCCTGCAATGAGCGCCAAATGCGCTCATTGCCCTGCGAGGCGAACAGTTGAGGAACGCGGGACTGAGGCTGGAATGAGTGCCAAAGGCGCTCATTGCGCTGCGAGCCTCGCAAGACTTACGACCCGTACGACTTAGGACTGAAGTCCGTACATGCACCGTGCGCCTCGAAAAATCAAGTCCGAAACAACAAGTATGCCTCAAATTCACTTACACACACACACACCACAGTGGGAGAGACAGGAAGCCTGTGAGTCAGGTTGCAAGTTAATTTGATGCATATATTCCCCTTTTTTCACAATCGAAAATCGTCTGCGCAAGCGAAAAAATGGCTGCCGAAAAATCACAAAATGCTGAAAACTAGCCCGGCGGGTGTAAAAAAAAAAAATAATAATAATAATAGCCCTAAGCAGTAACACTTAACCCAAGGCAATAACACTCAAGCGCGAGCCCTATGAACTACACATGGGGAAAGGCTTGCAATGAACGCCGAAGGACCCATAGCTTTGCAGTGTGTGGCAAACAGCATTCTTAGCCTTACAATTTTAGTCCCATCATTTTTGACAGACAAGTAGCTAGTTAATATAATAAGCATGAGGAATTAATCTTTGTACTCCACTGCAATATATGCATTCAATTATTACAATATTTAATAAGCAAATATTTCAGTTACAAAAATAAGATATACAAATAAAAAAAAAAATATTTGTACACAATCCAAAGTAAACATGTTTGGAATAAAGAATGGAAGTGTCATCTGTTAAAGAAATGTAAACCAACTGATCAGACACAACAGTGAGGGGAAAAAAGTATTTGATCCCCTGCTGATTTTGAATGTTCGCCCACTGACAAAGAAATGACCAGTCTATAATTTTAATGGTAGGTGTATTTTAACAGTGAGAGACAGAATAACAAAAGAAAAAACAAGAAAAACGCATGGCAAAAAAGTTATACATTGATTTGCAGGTCAATGAGTGAAATAAGTATTTGATCCCCTATCAATCAGTGAGGCTTCTGGCTTCCTGGTGTCTTTTTATACAGCTAACAAGCTGAGATTAGGAGCACTCTCAAAGGGAGAGCTCCTAATCTTAGCTTGTTACCTGTATAAAAGACACCTGTCCACAAAAGAAATAATCAATCAGATTCCAAACTCGCCACCATGGCCAAGACCAAAGAGCTGTCCAAGGATGTCAGGGCAAGATTGTAGACCTACACAAGGCTGGAATGGGCGAGAAAATCTGTGGAGGGAGCTGAAGGTTACTTATTTCCCTCGTTGACCTGCAAATCAATTTATAACTTTTTTGACATGCGATTTTCTTGTGTTTATTTTTATTTATTTTTTGGTTATTCTGTTAAGATACACCTACCATTAAAATTATAGACTGATAATTTCTTTGTCAGTGGACATACGTTCAGAATCAGCAGGGGATCAAATACTTTTTTTCCCCCACACTGTATATACTGTTTTTCTTTGAATGTTGCATCAAATGTTTTGAATTTTTTTTCCCACAGTTTAAGCTTTTTAAGATGAGGCAGGCTTTAAGCCAAAGTTCTACTGGAAAAGCACCAGAATCCAGGTTAGTTGAATATTTACACTTCTGTTTGGTCCCTAAACTCAAATGCAGAACTGCTCAATGAAAGTCTATTTTTGAGTTGTTTGCCAGTTTTAGCTCATCTATGGGACTAAAAGGATAGTGAAGTCATATTATATTTCATGCATTTTACGAGTATAATATTTGTCTTCTTAATTCAGATAATTGATTAGGGTGGGCAGATGGAAGCAGCTTTTGTACTATGTAAAGTGTGTTCTTTTTCTCTTCACTATTATCCTAGTGACATCTGTAAATGTCCTCTAAAAAAAGGGAAAACAATGCTTTTAAAATGAGAGTCCTTGAATTTCTATTCATTTATAATGTATGAACATTGAAATGCTTTTAGTTATAGTTTCAAGCTCTTACCTTTTATCGGGTTGTGCCCGTTGTGTTGTATTGCTTAGCTCCTCCCCTTTTGAATAATTAGGGGTGGGGCAGTTGTATCAGACTACAGCTGCCCCACCCATAATTATTCAAAAACGGCGGAGCTAATTGACACAACACAAGGGGCACAAACTGATAAAGGTAAGAGCTTGAGACTACATAACTAAAAGCATTCAACGTTTAAATATTAGAAATCGAGAATAAATATACATTTTACTTCATTTTTACAGTACAGTGGTCCTTTTTTTTTAAGTTTTTTATTCATTGTTTTTTTATCTTCTATGCAAATATGTAATTGTACATGTTCTACAGCTAGCTTGTAGCTTTAAAGGACCACTGTAATTTGGGAAGCATTTCATGTTTGAAGTTTTTAACAAAAAAAATACCGTTACCAGCTATTCAAGCCACTAACCTACAGGTATTTTGAGTATCTTTGTTTCAGTTTCTGCTTGTGCCTGAGGTGTTCCATGTTTGGCTTTTCCTCCCTTCCTGCTGTTTTATATTGTGTGTGTGTTCCTTTTTTTTTTTTTTTTTACTGATTTATTATTATTAAGAAGGGGATTAGTTAAATTGTTGATTCTGCTAATCATGTAGTATTTTTCTATGGCCCCACACGCTCCATAGAAGACCGTCACAAGTAAACCTACAACTTACCCTCCTCTATACTTACTCTCATGCTTTAAAAAAATATTATTATTATGGTAGTTTCCTTGCATTAGCAGAGACTGCTAAAATGAACAATTTCTCTTAAAATGATTTATGTTCATGGCTTACACAAATGTTAATTCTGCTAGTTTAATACATACATCTCACACGTGAAGCCTTTCTTAACCATTATCCTATGACTCTGATTCAACATGTTAATATATTACTTTTGACATCAGCAGCACGTAGCCAATGAAAAACGGCAAATGTTGTTGTCTGGCTTGGTGGGAATATAAGGTGACATAGGCATTCTGCAAATATATCAACCATCGCTGTCATGGGTAAAACATGCGATTTAACAGACTTTGAAAATGGGATGGTCTTTGACTTTTGGGCCAAGGGTGTCAGTATTTCTGAAATAGCGGAGTTTGTGAACTGTTCTTGTGTGGCTGTGATTTAAAGTGTGCCGTGACTGGACAAACAGCACCATTGAGAATTAACGCTGTGGAAACTGCGGAGCACCACGTGGCATTGATGTCAGAGGTGAACGTCCGCTACTATAGTTCAGCAACTCACAGTCCGAACGAACCATGGGGCTATCAGACATCTGTCTAAAATGACAGTAGAGCTAACCTTATTGCATATGGGGCACCGAAGCAAAAGGCTGGCAACTGCACCCATGCTGACGAGGGTTCATCATCAGAAACTGCTTCAATTTGCACAGAATTAGTGAAATTGGTGCTCTACTGATGACCTTTAATGAGACCTGTTTTTTGCTCCATCAATTGGGCAGATGTTGGTTTTTCAGGTGCGAAACCTCCAAGAAAAAAAACACTTTGCAGTTTGGAAGGACACAAGCTGGTGGCGGTAGCCAAACCTCCAGCATCTAGCTGCTGTTCATGCTGCACACAGGGTTTTTATTATTGATATTAGCTGGTGGTCATAATAATGTGACTCGACTGTGTAGAAGTTTCATCCAATCATTTAAATGCATATATATATATATTTATTATTCATTTTTTTTTTTTTCTTCTTAAAGCCCTGCAGTTCAAGTACAGAAAGAGGACTATACCCAGGCCGACAATTCCAAAAATCAGACGTACCAGCAAATGTGTGCAAACTCGAAGTGTAATCAGAAAACTGACCATTACCCACAATATGACTATACACAGAGCTCCTATCAGGTCATTACCTTCCAGGTTCTAGTTGAGTTTGGCTTATGCAAGGGTGCTATTAAGGAAGAACATTCTTTAGCGCTAATGGGGCTCAAGCTGAATGTGCAGAATAATATATTGTGGCTGGAAATTAAATTAACTCTGCAATGTGCAGTATATCTCTCAACCTAACTCTGGGTATTATGTTTTCATTTCAGACATATGAAGACCTTGGGGAGAATGCACTGGAAGGTAAGTTTCACATCATATCCAGTAGTAAAGATGGCATTTGTACAAGTAAAATCTGAGAACTATGCAATACTCTCCAATGTGAAAAGCCATGTCTAGGCTGACCCTCTCTCCCTATGATGTGTAAGAGGTCCCGAGTCTGTAAAATTGAAAATATGTTTTAAAAAGAAATAATTTAGCAATTTGACGTTATAAAAATATAATGTGTTAGTAGCCTGAAACCTAGACTGACTTTTATGCAAATTAGTGGATTTTCCTCCTTTTCTAAATACGTCTTGTGGCTGCCATGTTGTATACAGTTCACATCCTATTATATTCCCTCGCCTCCTTTCACTCCATTTATTTCAGTATGTGTACGCAGCCCTTTCTCCCTCTTCTTTCTCAGTAGAGAGCCATGTGACACTTTGCATGGCCCTCCTTTTGATGTTATGTCTGTCATGAATCCATAACAATGATGTGACTTTTTCTAATGACAAATGCTGTCTACGACTAAAAATAACTTCCAAAAAACCCTGTTGTAAATAGTGGTTTGAATCCGCTCTAAGTCAGTGCAGAGTTTTCTGTCTGTTGCATTAATCAGAGTACAGGTGAGAGTGGGTGTGGCTTGGCCTGTGTAAGTTATATCTGTGTGTATTTTGTTGTTTTCTGTTTTCTCACTGTATTTTTGTAACTGATAATCATGAGTCAGTCCAGTGGAAACCTCACTCAGTGTACATCCTGCCAAATGTATGCACTACTGGAACAGATGATCCAGGGTCCATACCTCTGTGACAGGTGTGAGCATGTTGCCTCTTTGGAAGCTCAAATTGAAGATCTGGAGAGGAGAATTGCAGCACTTAGTGATATTGCTCCACTGGAAAGGGAGTTGGTGCGCACAGAGCACAGTTTAGCTGGGCCTAGTATGGAGGGAGGAGCTGGGGCTAGTGAGGATGGCCAGGGAGGTAGCTGGGTTACAGTTAGAAGGGGAATCAGGGGGAACAGGAGGAGGCAGGCCAGTTCTGAGTTGGCAAACACCAACAGATTTGCCAGATTGAGTGAAACTGTTGGGGATGTCCATTCAGGAATGGCAATGCCAGATAGAGCTGTTCCCTCTAACAGCCGGGAGAACAGTTCTACTGGAGGAGAGGGAGGGCAGAATAGGCAGAGCAACAGACATGTTTTGGTGGTAGGGGACTCTATTATTAGGAAGGTAGACAGGGTAATTTGTCACCCAGATCCCAGCAATCGAACAGTTTGCTGTCTCCCGGGTGCTCGGGTTCGGCATGTTGGGGATCGGGTGGATAAATTATTGGGAGGGGCTGGTAATGAACCGGCGGTCTTGGTACACATTGGTACCAATGACAAAGTTAGTGGAAGATAGAGCGTCCTAAAGAATGATTTTAGAGAATTAGGGAATAAGCTTAAAGCAAGGACCTCCAAGGTAGTATTTTCTGAGATACTACCAGTGCCACGTGCTAGCCCAGGGAGGCAGAAGGAGCTTAGGGAGGTTAATGCGTGGCTAAAAAAGTGGTGCAGTGCAGAGGGTTTGGGGTTTTTAGAGCACTGGGCTGACTTCTCACTTGGGTACAATCTCTATAGCAGGGATGGATTGCACCTTAATTATGAGGGCGCTTTTGTCCTAGGGGATAGGATGGTAGAACGGCTGGGGGAGTTTTTAAACTTGTAGGTGGGGGGGAGGGACTATATAGAAGTGTTGGGGTAAATAGGGTAGAGGGGGAAAGGGATGAATTAGTTACCCATGGGGGAGGAGAAGGGGGAGGGTTACAATAGAAAGTAGTGAGGTATTATTAGGGGTCTCAAATACAGTGGCAGGAACTTCACAACAGCAGAGCCATAGCAACATAAAGTGTATGATTGCTAACGCAAGAAGTTTGCCTGGGAAAATGGATGAGCTAGAAATATTAGCAGTACAAGAAAAATGGGGCTTAATAGGCATTACGGAAACATGGTGGGATGAATCTCATGACTGGACTGTTAATCTGGATGGTTATAACCTATTTAGGAAAGATAGGGGAAATGGTAAAAGAGGATGAGGGATCTGTCTGAATTTAAGCCTATAATCAGAGAAGATATTTATGCTGGCACTAACGGCATCATTGAATCCTTGTGGGTTGAGCTAAATAGTGGAGGAGCTAATTCTAAACGCATATTGGTGGGAGTATGCTATAAACCCCCAAATATAGCTGAAGAAGAGGAAATACAATTATTGTTACAGATTGGAAATGCAGCTAAGCATGGGCAAGTTCTAATAATGGGAGACTTTAATTACCCTGATATAAACTGGATAAACGAGACCAGCAGCTCAGCTAAGGGGAGCAGGTTCTTGAGTACACTCAGGGCTCATTATCTGGCCCAGGTAATACAAGAACCTACTAGAAATGGGGCCATCTTGGATTTAGTCATCACAAGTAATATTGATATAATATCAAATGTAAAAATAGGGGAACCCTTGGGGAACAGTGATAACAACACAGTCTCATTTGAGTTTGAATACAAAAAACAGAGTTGTAAGGGGCCAACAAAAACTCTAAATTTTAAAAGGGCTAACTTTAATGGGCTACGGGCAGCAATACAACATATAGACTGGGACAAAAAACTTACAGGGAAGAATACTGAAAATAAATGGACAACATTCAAATCCTTACTAAATAAACATAAACATCAGCATGTACCATGTGGAAATAAAATGAATAGGAGTAAAGCACATCCCATGTGGCTTAACAATGACTTAAAGATCATGATGAGGAAAAATAAATATGCATTTAAATTATACAAGAAGGAGGGAACAGAGGCAGCTTTATGTGACTATAAGGAAATCAACAAGTCTTGCAAAAGGGCTATTAGACTGGCTAAAATAGAAAATGAGAAGTCAGTTGCAATGGAAAGTAAGACTAACCCTAAAATATTTTTTAAATATATTAATGGGAAGAAGGCCAGGAAGGAATCGATAGGACCATTGCAATGTGACACAGGCCATCTGATAATTAGTGACCAGGAAAAGGCAGATGAGCTAAATAGGTTCTTTTCGTCTGTTTACACAAGGGAGGTACCAGTGGTTGGGACACCGCAACATAATGGGGCTACACTACCTTTACTAAATAATTGGTTAACGCAGGAAGAAATACAAAAGCAGAGGTGATACCTATATTTAAGAAGGGATCTAGAGCAAATCCTGGGAATTATAGACCAGTGAGCCTCACTTCTGTAGTTGGGAAGCTTTTAGAAGGGTTAATAAGGGACAGAATACAAGAATATGTCTATTTGAACAGGATCATAGGTAGCAGTCAACATGGATTTATGAAGGAAAGGTTGTGTCAGACCAATCTAATTAGTTTTTATGAGGAGGTTAATAGGAACTTGGATCAGGGCAACTCAGTGGATGTAGTCTTTTTAGATTTTTCAAAGGCATTTGATACAGTGCCACATGGAAGACTAGTGAGCAAACTAAGGGATACAGGAATTGCAGTACATATCTGCTCATGGATCGAGAGCTGGCTAAAAGACAGGAAGCAAAGGGTTGTTGTAAATGGAACATACTCAGATTGGTCTAATGTAATAAGTGGGGTTCCTCAAGGTTCAGTATTAGGCCTTCTCTTTTTTAACATATTTATTAATGACATTGAAGTAGGACTCGAATGTAGTGTCTCCATTTTTGCTGATGACACTAAGTTGTGCAAGCTAATAAAATCAGATAATGATGTACTTTCCCTACAAAAGGATTTGCATAAATTAGAGAAATGGGTGGCTAAATGGCAGATGAGATTTAATACAAATAAATGTAAGGTTATGCATTTGGGAAGGAACAATAGCCAAGCAATCTATAATCTTAATGGAGCAAATCTAGGGGTATCAGATATTGAAAGGGATTTGGGAGTACTAGTGGACAACCACCTAGGTAACAGCGCTCAAAGCCAAGCAGCGGCTGCAAAGGCAAATAAAATATTAGCATGTATTAAGAAGGGTATAGAAGCCAGTGAAGAAGATATAATTCTGCCACTATACAAATCTCTAGTACACCCTCATTTGGAATATGGAGTACAATTTTGGGCACCACCTCATAAAAAAGCTGGAAAAAGTACAGAGAAGGGCTACAAAACTAATAAGGGGAATGAAGGGGCTAAGTTATGAAGAAAGACTAACAAAATTAAACTTATTTTCGCTAGAAAAAAGGCGTCTAAGAGGAGATATGATTACGTTATATGAATACATCCTGGGTCAATATAAGGCTTTGTCAAGTGAACTTTTTGTAGCAAGAGATTTTCAACTGACAAGAGGACATCCTTTGAGGTTAGAGGAAAAAAGATTTCACCTTTAACCACCCTAACTGTGAAGAATCCTTTTCTTTGTTTAACTGTGGAATTCTCTACCAAAGGAGGTGGTGACAGCGAATTCGATAGACAACTTCAAAAAGGGGTTAGATATATTTTTGAATAAAGAGGGCATTCAAGGCTATCCTAGATAACTAGCAAAGGAATATTGATCCAGGGAGAAATTTGATCGCCAGTTTCTGGGGTCAGGAAGGAATTGTGCTTTTTTTTCCCCTTATGAAAGAATTGGCGAAGTTTCATTGTTTTTTTTTTTTCTGTTTGCCTTCCTCTGGATCAATTAACAATAATAATAAATAGTCCACATTAAAAAGATCAATAGAGATCTAAAAAGGTTGAACTTGATGGACTAACTCTTTATTCATCCTCCAATACTATACTATTAATAATTATTTAATCAATAATTTATTTAATAACTAATCCGCATATTGCAGATCAGAGGAGATCTTAACAGGTTGAACTTGATGGACTGAAAGTCTTTTTTCAACCTTAATTACTATAGTCCTCATTCAATTGCAATTTTGGCAATTGAAGAGGGCTCTATATAAGCACATAACATATTTTTTGACGGAAGTTTTTAGTTAGTGAAGACCTTGATTTTGTATCGAAGTTCAGTAACTAAAAAGTTCTGTCTAAAAAATATGTTATGTGCTTATATAGAGCCCTATTCAATTGGCCAACTCACAATTGAATGAGGCTCTATGTAACTATGTATTACTATGTAAATATGTTGAGTAGTTAGACCAATGGTTCCCAAACCTCTCCTTAAGGACAGATGTTACATAATGGGTCCTGAGGTACTTTTTTGTTTTTGAACTTTCTATTACCTGCCCATCTTGGGCGATCCTACTTAGTATAGCTCGCAGCTTCGTTGAGGTGAGGAGGGGTCAAGTTTTTAACGGTTTTGTTAAACTGTTCTCCTTCATAGTGTCTTGGACTTAGGGCTCCCATTGCTTTATATTCTTACAAGTAATGATTCCCATCTTCCTTCACAGATCCAATGGTGGAGTGTGATGTCGGGAAATCCAATAAACAATTCATGGCGCAGAGCGAGGAACTGTACGACGCTCTTATGGGCTGTCACTGGCAACCATTGGATACTGCAACTTCCACAATACCATTCTGATGGATAACAAAGTGACGTGTATTGTGCACTATATCCATTAACAAGGACACTGGGCCCGGTCTGGCGTAAAATGCCTATAGTGAGAGAGTGTGACGTGTCTCAGCGGACATCACTAGCTTGTGGTCGGCTGCATTGAGGACACCCTTTGTGTCTTCTACATAAACTGCCTTTTGATGCCGTTTGGTTCCTTCCAGTAAATGGAAAAGACAAGACCAAACACTGTTTTTCTTCATTGAAGACACAAACAAAAAATAACTTTGTGGGGTTTTTCAGTGACAAATATTATTTCTATAATTTTAAAAATAGCTTTGTCTTTTTATTGCCTTGGTATTTAGCAGCAATGCAATCTTACACCAGATATAACTAAGTCCATCATTGACCTCGGCCCATTTTCTGTTACAGTATAAAGGACCATTGTAAAGATTTGCATGTCTGGGATGTTGTAAATTAACAATATCAGCAGCTGTGAGTATAAAAGCATTTGTAAAAAAATTGTTTTGTTTTTTTTATTGCGCATACTCTGTTTTCGTCTAGGAATTTAATAATAGATTGGGTGCCTGGACAGGGCTGTGCTATATTCACGTACCTTTCTATTTACTACATCACATGGCTGTTTTTTGTCCAGTCTTTCAGTAGAACTAGAGAAGAGATATTCTCCAAAACCAAGATTTATCCTAGGTGTCTAATCCTGCTAGAAACAAAAACAAATTTCATCATTTAAAGGAAAATTATAATGGTTACTATAAAAGGCTGTATTTATGTTAAACCTTTCAACAGCATAGTAGCATTATCAGAGTTAATCTGCGTAAACTATGAATATCAAAATATAGAAAAAAGTTCCCTTTTATAGGGCACACCTTTATGTTCCCATCTCTAGAGAGAATAATCTGTAAAAAATAACTTATATTGAGTATAATTCAAATAACCGATAAAAAAAAAAAATATATATATATATGTATGTATGTATGTATGTATGTATGTATATATAAAAATGTGCCGGATTGGGATTTTTTGTGGAATATTAATTCTTATATTATGTATGGAATTTATTTAATAGAGATTTACATTATAATAACTTTGCTTATTGGATGATCTTGTAAATATTATTAAGAATTAGTTAATTAATTATAATTAAGTGATATATAAAATAATATTGAGTGACCAGTACGAACAATGACTGGTGCTTAAGTGACTAATCTATTTGATAGATAAAGTGCTTAGCAAAATAAAGTGCTATGGTTCTTTTAGTATATTGAATTGCTATAATAAATATGGAGTTTAAATAACTCTATATGAATCTTCACAGACCAATGTGGAAATTATATACAGTGTCTGGCAAAAGTATTCACCCCCCCCCCCCCTTGGCATTTTTTGTTTTATTGCCTCACAACCTGGAATTAACATGGCTTGTTTGAGGATTTGCATCATTTAATTTACAGAACATGCCCACAACTTTTGAAGATGTGTTTTTTTTTTATTGTGAAGCAAACAAAAAATAGAACAAAATAACAGAAAAAGTCAATACTCACCCCCCTAAAGTCAATACTTTATAGAGCCATCTTTTGCGGCAATCACAGCTCCAAGTCACTTTGGATAAGTCTCTGTGAGCTTGCCACATCTTACCACTGGGATTTTTGCCCATTCCTCCTTTGTAAAACTGCTCCAGCTACTTCAAGTTGGATGGTTTGCACTTGTGAACAGCAATCTTTAAGTCTGACCACAGATTTTCTATTGGATTGAGGTCTGGGCTTTGACTAGGCCATTCCAAGGCCCTCATTCAATTGCGATTTGACCAATTGAATAGGGCTCTAAATAAGCACATAGCATATTTCTTTTAAAGAAGTTTCTAGTTAATAAAAACCTTGCTTTTGGATAGAAGCTTACTAACTAAAAACTTATTTCAAAAAATATGTTATGTGCTTATTTAGAGCCCTATTCAATTGACTAAATTGCAATTGAATGAGGGCCCAAGACATTTACATGTTTCCCCTTAAACCACTCAAGTGTTGCTTTAGCAGTGTGTTTGGGGTCATTGTCCTGCTGGAAGGTGAACCTCCGTCCTAGCCTCAAATCACTCACAGTGGTACAGGTTTTGCTCAAGAATATCCCTGTATTTAGCACCATCCATCTTTCCCTCAACTGACCAGTTTCCCAGTCCCGGCTGCTGAAAAACATCCCCACAGCATGATGCTGCACCACCATGTTTCACTGTGGGGATGGTGTTCTTTGGGTGATGTGATGTGTTGGGTTTGCGCCAGACATAGCGTTTTCTTTTGATGGCTGCAAAGTTCAATTTTAGTCTCATCAGACCAGAGCACCTTCCTCCATACATTTTTGGGCATCTCTGCCTTTTCGCAAACTCAAAACGTGCCATTTTGTTTTTTGCTGAAAGCAATGGCTTTCTTCTGGCCACTTTGCCATAAAGCCCAACTCTATGGAGCGTACGGCTTATTGTCGTCCTATGTACAGATACTCCAGTCTCTGCTGTGGAACTCTGCAGCTCCTCCAGGGTTACCTTAGGTCTCTGTGCTGCCTCTCTGATTAATGCCCTCCTTGCCGGTCCGTGAGTTTTGGTGGGCGGCCATCTCTTGGCAGGTTTGCTGTTGTGCCATGTTCTTTCCATTTGGTTATGATAGATTTGATGTGCTCCTGGGGATCATCAAAGATTTGCATATTTTTTTATAACCTAACCTGACTTGTACTTCTCAACAACATTGTCCCTTACTTGTTTGGAGAGTTCCTTCGTCTTCATGGCAGTGTTTGGTTAGTGGTGCTTCTTGATTAGGTATTGCAGCCTCTGGGGCCTTTCAAAAAAGGTGTGATGACAGATCATGTGACACTTATTTTGAACACAGGTGGACATAATTTCACTAATTATGTGACTTCTGAAGGTAATTGGTTGCACCAGAGCTTTTTGGGGGCTTCATAACAAAGGGGGTGAATACATACGCACATGCCAATTTTCTGTTTCTAAAAAATAGCTTTATGTATATATTTTCTCATTTCACTTCACCAACTTAGACTATTGTGTTCTGATCCATCACATAAAATTCAGATTAAGAAAACATTGAACTTAAGGATGTAATGTAACAAAGTAGGTAAAATGTCAAGGGGGGGTGAATACTTTTGCAAAGCACTGCAGAAATGCCTGTTCCATGGAGGAGAGTAGTGTGTGATGGGAATAAAAGACTACAAATTCCTTGATGCTTTTCTTCAGAGACTGAATTCCCTGTGACTACAATGTTGTAGTTGCCTGTGATTGGCCACAACAAATTAAGATTTGTATGCTTGTATTTCCAGAGGAGTACCTTCTCAAAATAAGCTACCAGAAAAGTGAAGACATTTTGCAAACTTTAGAGTAAGTTTATTACTGTTTGTTTAGGAATTTGTTTCAAGGGAAAAACATTTTTTCATACACTATTGATTCTCATCTGTCAGATGCATTCATAATCTAGGAAGCTTCTATATACCTTTAAGTGGATTTTGTCTTAAATGACACTATTAATAATGTATTCATTGTTTTAAGCATAATCATCTTTGTTTAACATAACTATTTAAGACTTTTTACCTACATCTTTAATAACCACAACGTTTTACATCTTTCTAGGTGAAGTTTTAATATAGTCTTCTTGTACCTTGTATATAGTGAATTTACTGATCATCACATATAATAGTTTTCATAGTATGTAACGCTCCAGGCAGGAGCGCATGCGCACTATGAGAAGTATTGGGCAATGTGCAAATCGCTGCGCCTGCCACAGGGGAGGGGAGAAAGACATTGGGGAGGAGAAAGAAAGACACGGGATGGGGAAAGAGACACAGGGAAGGGAAGAGACACGTGGGAGGACATGGGAGGGAGGAAAAGACACGGGAGGGAGGGGGGAGAGACACATGGATGGGGGGAAGAGACACAATAAATATGATCCCGTCATTTTTGACAGGCAAGTTACTAATCTACTATAACTGACAGTGTGTGTAATGCCTGCATAGTGCTTCCTGCACGGCTAACATGGCTACTCCAAACTATGTATCTCTTTAAAGGCATATCTACATTTCCTAGATTATAAATGCATCTGGTATAGGAGAAAAATTAGTGTATGAAAAAAAAATTTGCATGAAAAAATCCTAAAATAAACATTATTAAACTTACCCTAAGGTTTGCTAAATTTGCAAGTAGTTGATTTTAAGAGTTCACACTCCTGGAAATCCATATTAAAATAAGCATACCTTTCATAAATCATTTTGGCCAACCAGAGGCAGGTACAGCAGTTTTTGCAGCAAAGCATCATTGGATTTGTAGCCTTCGTTCCCAAAACCACACCAATGCTTTCTGCATTGTGCTGCTGTTGGATTGAAGATTAGTATAGGGTTCTCTGTGGGTGTGTTTTTTTTTTAATATAATAAATCTAAATATATACAATTAGTAATGAGTCTGTAACGTCTGAGCACAACTTACTCATTGCTGTTAAATATACACGCATGCGCTTTCAGCCGCTTGGCGGTGTTGGAGAAAAATAGCTCATACCCACACTACTCATCACTCTGGCTCAGGCATGACACCAAGAAAAACAGAGTCCTCTGGTACCTTCTCATTATTAGAGATTATTCAGGAAAGATGTGGCTTAGTAGCCAGGACACCCAAAATGGCTGCCACTTACTCACTGAACGGCTACTGACAGAGATCTAAACAGACACAACCTTTTATATTTGTTTACATAAGAAAATGAAAAAAATATTCTAGCAACATGGTTTGATCCTTTAACAACCAATGAAAGTTTATTTGCACATCTACTTTATATGATACACTTGTGCGCAGTACATAACTTTTATCAGACCTTGGAGATGAGTGAAAATAGATACGTTTGCTATGTCTAAAGATGTGTACTAGTCTTTAACTGAAATTGCCAAGTCATGGTTTAAATGCATTTAACTATTTCATAACTAATGCCTTACAATGGAAAATTACTAGTTTAATGCTTATATCCCAGCCAAATATCACATTAACTGGAAAGAGTGCTAGACAAAAATGTTAAAAATATTTGTATAATTTCCCCAACACTCCCCCTATGACAATGAAAATTGTCATCAAAAGGAAAGAATACAAATATGACAGGGTGTAATCTTAACATACATTTTACACATATAGCTAAACAATAAAAAGCTAAACTTATTAGGGAGTAGAGGTAAGATCTTGAGACTGATATTTAAAGAGACTCTGGTTCTCTAAAAATTCTGTCTGATGAGTTTCCTACAACATGGAGATATAAGTTCTTATCTCACGGAGTCCTTTGCACCTTTTACTTTAATACATTCCCAACAAGAGCATGTCAAAAGAAAACATAATTATAAATTGAAACAATAAAATACATGATAATAACTCAATTTTAATAAACTGATATGATCCGTGGAGTAATATAAAAAGTATTTCAATAATGGAATCATAGCATAAATTTCACAGTCCAGCTCTTAAAGTCTGTTGAATAAAAGCTTTACAATTACATTAAATCTTGATGGTAAAACAATTCATCCAGGAAAACAAGTGAGCACTTGTTTGACGAAATATTTATAAGAAGGAAAAAGTCCAATGGGGTGGAGGAAAACATCCAGATATGCTGTTATATGTTAATAAGACATAGTCCAGATAGCAGTGGCATAGATATAAAAGTCCAGATATGTAAAATAAAACACAATGTTTAATGCAGATAAAATGACCTTACTTAATTCTTCAACCAATTACCAATAACTAGGCCATAGAACCAATTTCCCTTTATACTTATTGTCTTATGAGGCATTTTGATGGATGTAATAATAACCAATAAAGTTTTCACTGATATGAATAATAACCCAGAGTGTATGCATGATAACTTCTTCTATCCCTAATAACTATTCGTTATCAGATGTTAGTACATACTAGATCCTAGCAAGTTGATAGAATAATGTGCAAAAATGTTAGGAGCCAAAGAACAGCAAAAAGGAAGACAGGTATAGAAAAGAGTAGAAAAAAGGAAAATGACAACACAATGAAAACATATGCAGACACACTTCATACAGGCCTATTCTTACACATCACACTTAGGTAGGTTCTTCTTTGTCCATATGGTAAACGATAGACAGGGGAGATTCTCTGGTCAAAGCAATAGACCATTATGTGCAGATATTAATGCAGAAGACAAGGAGTATGTGGCTTTCTGACAGGTCTTTACATCTTTTTTCTTTTGCAGCAGATATATGTATTACCATATTTTAATGTCAATGAGCAAGAGTTTGAATATGTCCTTCATGGGGATGGGCCCTGGATTTTAGGCATGATTCTCATATTCCTCTTCCTCCATGTCCTTAGGCAAACATGACACCGATTGAAGTCATCACAGAGAGGGCTATGCCTTTCCATCTTTCGAACCATGACTGAAGCCAGCTAGTTAATGGTTTTTCCATCCCTACATTTCCTGCTAGTTCATTTGACAGGGTGGTCAATCCCTCCAGGGCTTTGGTAACTGTCCCATCAGGTGCCATATTATTAGGGATGAAGGTGCAGTAGGCAGTGCCAAACATTTTACAAACACCTCCTTCTTTTGCTAAAAGCATGTCAAGGGCAATGCGGTTTTGCGACTTCATCAGACTTGTTTAATCTAGTTGTTCAGTCAAGCCTTGTATGGCATCTCTTGTATAAGTTACAAATCTTTGTTGGTTATAGTAGATATCATTTATCCAGTCAACATTCTTATTTATTGTCATCAACCAGGTGAACATGGATTCAAAGCCTGCTGCAATATGATTTCTGGCCTTGAACTTGTCTGGTAGTGCACAGGGTACTCCAATGGAGTCGATGTAGACTCTGTCATCAAAGTTGCCACTTCGGGTGGATATCTTAAATCGGGTCAAGGCCTTCTTATCTTGTGTTGCAGTAAAACATAGTTATTTTTCAGGAAGCAGGTAAAAGGGCATCCCCAATTGTATTAATGCAGAAGTTCCTTGCCAGTTGGGTGGCAACACTTGTCTGAATTCTAGTCCTCCATAGTACCACCACACATCTGCTCTCCCTGTAGTATGAAAGTTTTATGTAGTATGTAGTATTAGCAAACCACTCATCAGGATAGTCAGTACTCACAGTGGTTATTACCTCGTTGCAGGAGACACAGGTGAAATTGGCTTCATACAGAGTGAACTGTAGAGGTTGTGTATTGGCTACAGGTGGGAATAAGTAGTGTAATATAGTACAGTTTTGGATTGCTTGTCCTACGAACAGTTGCAACGCACATTTTAGTTCCTCCTTGTCATTTTGGGGATTCACTTTGAAGGGCACAGTTGCCATTGTCGGCCTGACTGGACTGTTTTAGCCAGAGTTACCCTGTTTTTATTATCATGGTTATGTATTTCTCAGTGCTTATGGTTAACATATGATTACACTGTTATACTGCATGTATCTTGGTTTATGCTCTGCATAACAAATTAGCTATTCTGCAGGCAATTGCATCAGCCAACACCCAAGACTGTAGTCTAATAGATACTCCTTTTACAGGGTTTCCCAGTAAGCAGGAGCAGCCTATTACAGTATGTTATAGTGTTGTTATTTGGTGATAACTCATTGAGTCCACCTTAATAAAATCATCAGGATGAGATTAAAAATCTGATTTCATCAGAGGTACAGGGGTTCCCAGTAAGCAGGGGCAGCGTATTATGTTACAATGTTGTTATCTGGGATAACTCACTCATCCGACCTAAATATAATCAACAGGATGAGATTAAAGAGCTGATTTAATCTGAGATACAGGGATTTCCCAGTAAATAAGGGGCAGCCTATTATTTAGGGATGTGGCTTACTGATTGGCCAGCCTCTGTGCCAGAAAAATGTGCTAATTAATAAAGGTATTTCAGTGGTATCTGAACTTACACAGACAAGGTGTAAGTGTCATTCTGTGCATTAATCCTAATTCTAAGGGATTATATGGTGTTCCTGATATCCTGAGGCCATCTTCTGTATCAGAGGTAGTAAGAACTACAAAGTCCTGCTGGGGTAGGCTTGAACTAGGTTCTTGTCAAGCCCCATTGAAGAAGCAGGTCGTGACACACACCATTCTGGACTTCTGAAGGGGTGCCACAGTCTGTATTTGGGCATCATTCTGGGGATCCCTTCTAATCTGTCTGAACATGGCAGTATCTTTACAGGGTTTGAGACGAGTGGCCCTATTGGTTTCACTCCCCATTGTAGAAAGATTTTGTGTAGCAGACAGGTGCAGGGTTACTCAGGTTAGCAGTTAGGTTCCCTGGAAGGTGCTGATAATGGGACCCTCTTGCAATGGGTCAGATGTATCCAGGAGGTCTTTTCTGCAGTTTTCACAGCTGTCAGGGTAGTCATCAAAACTTGGTAAGAACCTTCCCACCTGGCGTCCATCCAGTTTTTCCTTTTGATGATTGTAACAGGTACTCATTCTCCTAGTTTAATCAGTGTAGGTAGTTCCTGGTGTTCCTGTATAAGGAGTCTCTTAGTCAGCAAACTCTGTATCTGTTATCTGTTGTCATCACAATAGGTACTTGGTAAATACTTTCTCTCATCATATTTTCTAAAAATATTCTACAAACAAGAGGGGACAGAGACTGCTTTACGTGAGTACAAGGAGATGGGTTGCAAAATGGCTATTAGACAGGCAAAAATTAAAAATTAGTTGCAAAGTAAAGTAAGACTAACCCTAAAATATTTTTTAAGTACATAAATGGGAAGAAGGCCAGGAAGGAAGCTACAGGAACATTACAATGTGACACAGACCGTCTGACAATTAATGACAATTAATGACCAGGAAAAGGCAGATGAGCTAAATAGGTTCTTTTCTTCGGGAAATATACAAGGGAGGTACCAGTGGTTAGGACACTGCAACATAATGGGGCTATACTACCATCACTAAATAATTGGTTAACGCAAGAAGAAATCCAAAAGAGGTTGAAACAAATAAATGTTAAAAAAGCTCCAGGTCCTGGTGGAATACATCCAAGGTAACTAAGGGAACTGAGTTCTGTAATAGCCAAACCATTATATCTAACTAGCGAATTGCCCGTCAAAAAATGACGGCAATGAAATTGTAAGGTAGCTAATGGTGTTTTGTGTGTACTACTGAAATATATAATACAATTAATAAATGAATATACTTTACATATTTTTAAGCATTGTGTTGAAGAGCTGGCAATCTGTTTTGATGTTGCTGCAGGTGTTGAGGTGTTGAGCTGCTGTGTAAGCGTGATGAATGTGTGCAGTGTAATAGTGTGCGTGCACAAGACGAAACCGTTAGCGTAGTTGTGTACTTCCGCATTGACGTAAAATGGCGGGTAATGTGTGGTATGCGTCTTAGCGGAATATCCGTAGGTCGTTTGTGGTATTTAGCGAGTTTCTTGTGGTGTTTTGCGTGTTTAGAGTGCTGTAGCCTCGTTTTCGTTTTGTTCTGCGGCCATTTTTTCTCTTGCTTAGCGAATTTTTTAGTGTCTAAACTCTTTTATTTTTAGTTAGTCAATATAGACAAGACAACACATCACATATTATAATTGTCGAACTATGAGACATTGTCACGCTTTGCATGGTGCGTACGAATTAGCGTTGAGCGTCAAAGGCGAGGCGAGCCAAGCAGTTAAACTTGGAGCACTTAGGCAATGAGCGCCGAAGGCGCTTATTGCTTGCGAGGCGAGCCGTTAAACCACTAAAACTCGCAGAGAGGCGAGCAGTGGAGGTAATGAAACACGCAGGACGTAGCCTCCAAACACTTACAAAACGCAAGATCGCCTTAGGCTGCAAGTAGTTGACGAACGTGGGACTTAGAAAAAATACACACAACATAGGAAAAATACGAAGTTAACGGCTGAACCGCGCAAACCAAAAAACAAGAAAAACACAAAAAATACAAAAACAAATACAACAAAAACATCACACATAGCACAGGAGAACAGCCAGGATGTCTGGAAGTGAGGTGAAACACAAATTTATGTTGAATTTAAGCAGTTTCGTCACTTGAAAATCGGCTAAGCAAGAAAAAAAATAGCGGCCGAAAAAAATTGAAAAGAGGCTACACGACCACGATCAGCGCAAAACACACCCAGTGACGTACGCGGTCGAAAAATACTAATAGGAAGGACGCAAAATACTTGTGAAACGCTTAAAACATAGACCAATGCCGCCATTTTACAACACTAACTTACGCATTGAGATTCTGAAATGACGGTCTATATAGGGCCTCATTCAATTGCAATTTGCAAAATCGTGGCACACTTGCCACACAACTGACACTTTCTCCTCAGGTGATGACATTCTGAGTGGGCATTTTCTGCTGCGGAAAATCCAAAGACATTGTTAGCTCTTCAGGATACTGATTGCTGAATATTAAATACAAATAGGTAAAGTATATTAATAATCATTAATAAATAATTAATAAATTAAATATATATATATATTATTAGTTAAAAAAATTGAGTAACAAAGTTATAATTTACACTTGCTTTAGTTTAGCAAGACTTTCATGCTTAGC
The DNA here is from genome assembly GCA_027410445.1 of Discoglossus pictus. Lineage (NCBI taxonomy): Eukaryota > Metazoa > Chordata > Amphibia > Anura > Alytidae > Discoglossus > Discoglossus pictus. The sequence continues at coordinate 292,913 of JAPZIH010000730.1, forward strand.
TGTTTTTAATATATTAATTAATTTAATAATTACTAATGTACATTAATTTATTAATTATTAATTAGTAATCATTCTGAAAAAAAAATTATAACATTTTAAACTGCATAAAGTTTATTAATACATTAATGCTTAACTGTTTCTAATATATTTAGACATTGATTCATTAATTATGAATGTACATTATCTTATTAAATAATTATTTGTTATCATTATGAACAACAAATATTCTATATTTTACAATGCGTTTACTTTATCAATATATTAATGCTTAGCTCTTTAGAATACATGTAGGCATTGATTAATTGATTATTAATGTACATTCATTTATTAAATATGAATTAGTAATATCATAACAACAACAAAAAAAGGACCACAAACAATATGTATATTTTATTATGCACTGATATATCCGAATTGCTGATGATTGCCTGATTAATTATGTTCTTATGGAACAAAAAAGGATTAAGTCTTTTTATTTTGAATTGATGACAGTTATTGATTAATTAACATATATTAATATATTAATTAATTAATAATTAGTAATCATTACAAAAAAAACTTACATGTTATACTTAAATAAAAGTAATAAATTTTTTTAACCTGCACTTATATATCTGCCTTACTGCTTCATGTACATTGCTTTTGGAACTATTAATTAATAATAATTAAAAAAATAACAATAATTATAATAGTTCAAACAATATGTACATTTTACAAAGCACTTACATATCTGGAGTGCCTTCAAAACACTTAAATATTTAAAGCACTTTCTTACATTCTAACATGTGCTACATTTACAATTTTATAATTTTTCTATTTATGAATATATTGATGATTATGCGTTCATGGTTTGCATCTATGCCAAATAAACATCATAGTTTCATTCACTCACGAATTAAATGAATACAAACATAAAAAAATATTTTCATGTCATTTCACAGATTACTCATCTCTGCACATGAATGAAGACAGTGAGTGAATTCTGAAGGATTTTTTCTCAAATAACATCAATTTCACAGGTATATGATTTCATGATGCCCTACTGTTTTGTATTGATGACAGTTAATGATTAATTAATTAACCTATATTTATTTAGGGCCTCATTCAATTGCAATTTGCAAAATCGAATAGGGCTCTATATAAGGACATAGCATATTATTTTGACATACATTTTTAGTTAATGAACATCTATCCAAAACTAAGGTTTTCAACAACAACAAAAAATGCTATCTGCTTATATAGTGATTTATTGCATTGCACAACTTGCAAATGAATGAGGCCCTTACTATTTAATTATTCATTCATAATAACCAAAAAAAAAATATGCATACATATATGCTTACCTAATTAACTTTTAAAGAACATAAATTAGACCTCATAAGTAAATTGATTTCATCATAAAGAAAATTACAAAAGTGCACATTACTTTAAGGCCAATCTATGCTTTGCTCATAGCTGTTTCTGTTTGCCCTTCTTTAGGAAAACATAATTACCACGTTAGGTTTACCATTGATGTCAGTTATTGATTAATTCCTTAACGTATATTAATTTATTAATGACTTAATAATTAATTATTAAAAAAAAGAAAGATTAGTTATCAATATATATATAAATGGGCAGTGCTTTCCTTTTTAATATATGCCAATAAAAAAAAGTTATTGGTTTAATTTATTTCATGGAAAAATGTAAAATGCTTTTCAAATCATTGCATTCTTTTATTAATGCTATTTAGCTTTGGATTGAGAGCAGCTACAAACAATATGTACAGTACAACAAAAACATTACATCTTACACCTGTATTTACAATTACAGATTACAATGGCAGACGACGGAGAAGATACGATTGAACACAAAAGAAGAGCGACAAGGGAAAGGAAGCAAAGGTGGAGAGATGCACAGTCCCCCGAAACTTCCCAACGCTTAAGAGAAGAAAACCGACAGAGACTTTTAAATAAAAGAAAATTAATAAGATGCACAAAGTGTGTGAGCTGGAGCTTTAAAGAAAAGAAAAAGTAAACAAAAATATCTCTGTGAAACATTGCCTAATGATCCCAAATTGCCTATTGACACCAATCTTCATACACATGACACCAATGTAGATATAGAATGTTGTAGTGATATCTATGTTGAGGAAGCTCAGGATACTGCTTTCATTAGTGCAAAGGAAATTTGCACAGTTATATGTCTTAGATACAATGGAAGCTGTTGAACAATGGATGACGCTTCCAGAAAATAAACAGTGTTTGCGCATAGTCTTTGAACAGCTGCATAAAATTATGACCAACAACACATACAGTCAAGCATACAAACAATTAGCAAAGGTTGAAAAAGAACAACAGCAACATCCTCAAAGACATCAATTGCCAATGCCAAGTAAATATGGTTTTAAAAAGAGATCGCAAACACTGATCAAAGGTGGTACAATTAACCAACAGTAAATGAGGTTGCCATGGTCTTTAAAAATGAGGATGGTGAACCACCTTTTTAGCGGGATATTAGAATATATCCACGCAATGAAGACCAACCTTTTATAAACATAAATATATTAAGTTGTAATTTGGATCCAATGACATATCCCATTTTCTTTCCAAATAGTGAACCTTGATGGGAACCGAAATTTCAATTGTCAAGTTATCGCAATAGCAAAGTTTGTGTTAGATGCAATATTTCTATGCTGGAATATAAAGTGGCACAAACTGCTATTCGGGATTATTTTAATCCTATTTTATGTGGGGACAAACTCACGCAACAATGGATTATTGATTCCTATATACAAGTCGAAACAAATAATTAAAATTTGATAAAATTTCAACAAAACAAGCTTTGAGTAGAACAATATTGTGGATTGATGGATTATGTCGCTGAATTAGCTAACAACAGAGACATTCCAGATGGAAGAGCTATCAATTTGCCATCCACTTTCCAAGGATCTGCTCGCAATATGCGAGAAAGATATAATGATGCCATGGCTATTGTCACAAAATTTGGAAAATCAGATTTATTCATTACGTTCACAATGGCCAGAGGTCAAGGAAAATTTTAATCTTGGACAAAATACTTCTGACCGACCAGATTTAGTGGTAAGAGTATTCAAAATAAAAATCAATTCGGGGGCGTGGTTACCAGCCAAAGAGAGTAGACATGGAAGATTGGAGCTCCCCAGCTTAAGACCCAACAATAGGGGTTTTTACTCTCTAAGAAGCAATTTTACACAGCCAAATATAGCCTTATTTATCCCAGCTCATTAGGCTGATTAAAAAGATACCCGTGGATTGTGGGTTTATTAAGATCAGCCCGCCACGAGGGAGAGGCCTGTGCGGGAACGCCATCTTTTCCCTGCCTGAATGTGACCCCTCTGCTTGAAAACCAGCTACCGGGGATGGCTCTCTCCTTGTCTGCCCCTGCGTCGGAGGCACAGGAGGGATCTACTGCAGCACCGGAGTGTGGCGTTGGTGGGGACAGCGCAATCTCTGGCCTTCTCGGAGAGGACCGAGCGGCCCGGGGGAACGCCCAGCAAGGGGAGCGGTACAGCGGAAGAGACCGCGGAGTGACGGAATCACCAAGGAGGGTGAGTGGGGTAAGGGGCACGGATGCTCCTAAGGGGAAGAAAGGCTACCTCGTAGGAGGCCAGGACTCACATCACCATACAGGCATACAGCCTGATAAGCTTCTGCCCAACCTAAGTGCTTGATACAGGCAGAACAGCATCTCCCCCACCCCCGCAACCACAGATACAATAGGTATTACGCCGGGACTCTGACAGGCAGCTTAAGCCGCATTGGCCTGCATGCAACATACCTTCCAAAAGCGCCAGAGGATCAGGGCGACGTGGGGGGTAGCAGTAGAGCTGCTAAGAAGCTTTCCCCATATTCCAGCCCAGAGCAGCCATTTTTTTTTTACTTTTTCCTTCCTATTTGGCGCCAAAAAATACCCCCCAGAAGAAGGGAGGCCATCTTGGATCTCTAAATTGGAGGGGAATACTCCTAGACTTCAATTGCATGTGCCTAATTGGCTTTAAGGAGTTTAGCCTTCCATAAAATACATTTTCAGATCAACTCAAAGAAATAAAAAACAAAGGATTGAAAAAAAAAAAAAATAAGAAGAAAAAAAAAAAAAAAAGAGGAAAAGAAAAAAAAAAAGATACGGGCTAAGTGCAAAATGAGATCTATATAAAATGCACACTTAGGAGGCCATATTGGAGCACAGAAGCAGCAGATGGACTTTGGTCTAACAGGCACATGTTTCTGGCGCTACCTAGTGGAGAATCCCACCATGGGGGCGGGCGCCCACCCCACTGTTTTTTTTTTTGTAAGGGTCTCGATGGAATCTAGAAGATAGAGCAACAGGGGGAGCAACAGGCAGAAAGTCTTGAGGCTTTGACAATGCAAGACTAAACAAAGATGAAACTATAAATTGCCCCAACTTGAGCAGCACCTTCCATAACATTTTTCCACAGGCGCTTCCCAGAGCAGGACTCAGTGTTCTTTTTTGGGTGCCAAGACAACTAATATTGGGGAGGTACCCTTCTGCCAGTGCGGCCGCTTCAGAGACAAGAGAGTCAGAGAGGAAACAGAGCAAAAGATGAAGAAGGCTAAGAGAAGCACATCCTCCAGAGGCATCCCTGAGCATTTCCAAGCAGCGTCCAGTTCGGCAACCAAAGCAGGGGAAAGCTCCCCAGAAAGATCTGAGATGTCTGAGAATGAAGGGGAAAGGCCCAACACCATCACTGACGTGGACTTCTCAGTCTCGGCAATGGCGAAATTTGAACTAATGCTGAAAACTCAACTTGCGTTAGCACTAAAGGAGATGAGAGAAGAGATCTGTGCAATAGGACAGAGAACACACGAGCTAGAAAAAAGAACAGAGATGATTATTTCTACACAAGAGGATGATAAAATTGATATCAGCGCCAACTCAACTCGTATAGAGGCTCTTGAAAATAAATTGGAAGACCTGGAAAATAGATCCAGAAGGCATAACGTACGGTTGAGAGGTGTTCCTAAAAATGTGCAGGATCTCGTACCCTATCTTGAAGCGGTGTTTTCCACCATCCTACCGAATCAAACAGAGAAGGTGCTGCTCATTGAAAGAGCCCACAGGGCGCTTGGAGGTCCAATCAATTCAGAGAAACCTAAGGACATAGTAGTTCTTTTTGTGAGACAGAGCTCCAGAGATCTGCTAATGGCAGCAGCCAGGAAATTGCCTAAAATAGTTGGCCCGGACGGAACACAATTACAACTGTTTATTGACTTAGCTCCATCCACCTTAGCGAAAAGGAGAGAAATGAGACCGGCTCTAGAAATTTTGATAAAGAACAGAATTCAGTATCGCTGGGGATTCCCCTTTAGCCTACAATTTCGCTGGAATGAGCAAACACATGTGGCTCATTCACTGGGCGCGCTCCAAAAAAAGCTTATTCACCTACAACTGCTCCCAGAAGGCTCTAATCTAATGGGCCAGTTGTCTAAGCCGAGGGAAAGACCAGCTAGAGACTGGATGGATGTTTCTGCCAAGAAAAAGCAAAGGAATGAAAGTAACAAGGGGCTTAGGGACCGGAGCGATGGAGCAGTAAGAACCGAACAAGGGAATGCTCGAGTAGGGGTTTGACTTTCTCTAAAGATGATTTCCAAGGTTGCAGAGACAATCAGGTTAATCTTTACTAATGGACTTTATTGTACAGCGCAGGAATTACTATTATAAGACTTAGGTAGGAGTTCGGGTAAGGTTTCCCAAAATATCCACGATATCTGATAAGGTATTATTATAAGAGAATACTAGTTGCAGTTTACAATACTTGTTGCTCCCTCCAATGTAGTGGGGGTTAGCACTCCAGTTCAGTACTTTTCGACTCGCTCAGTTTTAGGAACGGGTTAGATTACGAAAGAGAATTTCCTCATTCTAGGGAAGTATTCTGGGTTTTTTAGTGGCTACTCCCTAGGCAAAATAGGTGCAAGATGAAAGGAAACATGAGGAAGAAGAAAGGGGGGGGGGGAGGACCAAGGGTCCGAAAAGTTTTATTTGTATATGTTTGGTCATCATTTTTTCTCTCTTCATACTATACATAACCAGATTGGCGGATGGAGGACTGCGGGGCTTCCTCACCGGCTTTCCTACTCCTCGGGCGCTGACTCCGAATCCTCTATCCCTAGGGGTAAGTCTCGGCAGACATTAGCTACACACGACACTATAGATCATGGGTGAAGCTGAATACGTTTTTATTACACATAACGTTAAAGGATTTAATTCCCCCACTAAAAGGAACAAGGCATTTCAATCTTACAGAACACTTAACCCTGCAGTAATTTTTATTCAAGAAACCCACTTTAAGCATCAACAAATCCCGACATTTATTAACAAAATTTTTCCTACGTTCCACACAACAAGTAGCAGTACCAAAAGGGAAGGGGTGGCAATCCCTTCACTCTGGACAAAAAAATTGCAGATAGACAGGGAAGCTATCTTTTTTTGATGGGAAGGGTACTAGACATCCCGGTCACGCTAGCAGTAATATATGCTCCTACCATCTCTGCTCATAAACATCTCATCAGGGCATTGAAACATTTGTCATCGGCAAAGCAGGGTAGGATCATTCTGGGGGGGATCTTAACTTGGTACTAGATGTCAAAAATGATAGAACAGGGAAAGACTTGGGAGACAAGTTCGCTAAAAGATTGAAACAAATTAACAGACTGTTAAGAGAGCTCGAGCTAGTGGATCTCTGGAGGGAAAGACATTTAGGACACAGGGAATTCACTTTTTATTCCTACCCCCATAAAACATACTCCAGAATCGACTACTTGCTAACCGACCCTTCCTTTATACAGGACACTCAAAACGTGGACATAATACTGTGCGCCTGGTCGGACCATAGTCTGGTTAAGGCGACCATAAACCTAGGATCCATGACTAAACCCCTCTATCAATGGAGACTGAATGAAAGAATACTGACGATCCCGATAGTTAAAAAACGAATAGCCCAGGAACTGGAATTTTTTTTGAAAGAAATGAGACACCTGGGGTGGGGACCGGCTGGGTCTGGGCAGCTCATAAGGCGTACATCCGGGGCATTTGCATGAAAGAGGCATCTAAGTTCAGACGAGAACAGAGAGCCCAGGAAATAAAACTCACAGAGGAATTAGGAAGATTAGAAAAAATAAATCAACAAAACCCTAAAACACAGACTAGGCGAGAAATAGAAAGCGTGAGAGTAGAACTATATAAGATCTATTCGGAAGGGGCGTAGAAAATTCTTAGAATAACCCAACACAAATTCTACCTCCAAGCGAACAAACCGGATAGGATGTTAGCGAAAAAATTAAGATCTAAACAAGCTCTTTCGAAAATTTACTGCATAAAGAATAAAGAGAATATCAAAACAGCAGATCCTACCAAAATACAAAAACTTTTCTATAATTTTTACCAAAAACTCTACTCAGCATCAAGTAAAGAAACCGCATACAGTATCAGAGCTTGGCTGGATAGATTTGACCTGCCCTGTTTGGAGGAATCGGAGGTAAAATCTCTTAATGCTAGGATCACACAGGAGGAAGTAGGAAAGGGAATCCAGGCAATGAAAATGGGAAAGGCACCGGGCATAGATGGGTTCACGAACATGTACTATAAAACCTTTACATGTATATTAACACCTAGACTAACCAAACTATATAATCATATCCTGGATGGTCAGGAGATCCCTCCCGAAATGAACTTAAAGAAGGGAAGGACAGCTCAGAAATTAAAAACTATAGACCCATCTCCCTTCTAAATGGGGATATTAAACTACTGGCAAAAATATTAGCGGACAGAATTTCAAAATTTCTCCCAAGGATTATACATAGGGACCAGGTGGGGTTTATCCCCCACAGGCAAGCCAGAGATAATATTAGGAGGGTGGTGAATCTAATACACCACGCTAATAGTACCAAAACCCCGGCCTGCTTGTTAGCACTAGACATCGAAAAGGCCTTTGATTCTTTGGAGTGGCCATACCTTAAAGAGGTCTTAAATAAATTTGGTTTTAAGGGGGGTTTCTTAAACTTAATAAATACATACTATAAAAACCCAGAAGCCCGACTTAAACTTCCGGGCAAATACAACCAGACCATTAAAATAGAGAGGGGAACTAGACAGGGGTGTCCTCTTTCCCCCCTACTGTTTGCCATTGCGATAGAACCTCTCGCTCAGGCGATTAGGACGAACGCGGGAATTAAGGGGCTTAAAATAGGGCAGCAACATTTTAAAATAAACCTATTTGCAGTCGACATGTTATGCACAATTAGAGACCCTTACAAATCAATCCCATTATTATTGGACACCCTAACAGAATTTGGCCAGAGATCGGGCTTACTTATAAATGTTGAGAAAACAGAAGCATTAGCATTAAACTTAGAGGCCAAAACAAAGGAATTAATAACGGAAAGGTTCAAATTGCAATGGGCTAAAGCCTACATCAAATATCTTGGGATAAAACTCACGCCGTCCACAGATACCATATATAGGGCTAACTACCCTCCGATCTATAAAAAACTAAGCGAGGATATGCTGAAGTGGACTAGATATCCTATTTCCTGGTTGGGCAGAATTAATGCCTTTAAAATGTCGGTTCTTCCAAAGCTCCTGTACCTGTTCAGGACTTTGCCGGTCCCCATCATTCAGCTTGAACTGAAAGGATTCCAGAGAAAGGTGTCCCATTTCATTTGGAAGGGTAAACCCCCCAGAATTAAAAAGGAAATAATGTTTAAACACAAGGATAAGGGTGGACTGTCATGCCCAGACCTAAAGAAATATTATAGAGCAGCACAGCTAGCTTTCATCCCTATAAGCCACTCAGGCATCCACCACCTTCTATGGAAGACTATGGAGGATCAAATACTACACCCTTACACCTGGGATACATTGGTGTGGCTAGACAAAGGTCCAGATACAGTAGGAGGGATTAGACATCCGGTTATTTCCACCACAGTGCAAGGCTTGAAATGGGCACTAAAGCATGTCTGTCCTTTTGCCATCCATGGCTGCCGCAGGGACTAGATTCAGAAGCTAACTGGTAGTGGAAATCCAGGAAACTGGATAGATTGGGAGCTTGGCTGGGCACTGAGACTCCTATAACTTTTGAATTTTTAAGAGACCATCACAACATCCCCATCAGCCAACATTTCAACTTTTGTAGAATCAAACACCTGGTTAACAAGATATCTAGAACATTGGGGACTCCCAAAAAACCTGGCTATCTGTAATATGCCAGAGGGCCCCTTTAACTAAGGGAATTATTGGGGGAGTCTATGATATATACAATGAACCACCGGAGGGAACAAGGGACAGATATATGGAGGAGTGGGAGAAGGATCTGGGTGAACAATGGAATGAGGAGAGATGGGGGGAAGCGTGGAAAAGCATATACAAAGGCTCCCTAAACCAAACACTTCTAGAAACAGCCTTTAAAGTTTTGCATAGAACATACTTGACCCCGGAGAGGTTGACAAAATGGAGCAAGACAGGAGGGAGAATGTGTACCAGAGGGTGCCACATCCTAGGAACTTTTAAGCATATGTGGTGGGACTGCCCCAAAGTTTCACGGATATGGAAAGAAGTGTCAGATCTTGCCTCGGAAACATTGGGAACCCGAGTAAGGGGCACAATGGAAACCTGCTTATTAGGAATCCCAGATTTGGGGTTATCCCCTTCTCAAAACAAGCTTCTCCAATATATATACTTAGCCACCAAATCACACATTGCAAAGCAATGGAAGTCAGACACACTTGAACTACAGGCAATAAGGAACAAAATAAATTACATAGCGGTGAACGAACACATGACTCATATATTAGCAGATGCTATCCAGAAGTACAGGGACATATGGGATCCGTGGCTGGTTAACAGGGGCTCGAACAGTGGGAACATAGATAGAGAGGAACCCGTGGGAAACAAGTAACAAAAGGTTGGGTAAACTTAGGCAAAAAAAAAAAAAAAGGAATCAAAGATAAAGAGAAAGCAAGAAGAGGTAGAGGAGGAGGGGAAGGTGATGAGGAGGTCGGGGTAGCCGGCGAGGAACCTGGGCGCAGCAAGGAGGTAAGGAAATAAGCCAACATTAAGAAGGTTATTTGGTCTTCTCCTTCATTCAGGTCGATTCAAATGACCAAACTGAGTTAAGTTCTAAGTGTTATTTAAGGTGATTTGGTTAACTGCAAAGGGGATGGAAAAGGGCAAGGAAAGATAAGGGTAAAGTTTAGAGTTCCATTAGGTTCAGGCCTTTAGTACAGGAGTTTCTTCAGAAGCTCATTAAAGAAGACCCTAGCCCCAACATAGAGTATCCGACTCTAAGGAAATAAAGAGGATAACATTCCCCTATCTTTAGGCAATATTACACTTCGTTATTTGTTCAGTTATTCTCAACAAGGTGCCCTAGCTCCAAGGGATAGAGTTAGTATGTGTCTAGGAGGAAAGGGGGAGGAGAGGTTATAGCTGAGAAGGCCTAATGGGCCCGGGCAATGATATACCAATTGAAACATAGGCCTCACCAACCTAGCCTGCGAGCTAAGGACTACTGTGATAGTTACCGAACAGTCTTTAAAGCGAATGTTATTAAGGTTTAATGTTTAGAAAACTGAAAAAGGTGTTAAGGAGGTCTCATAACTGGTTAAATTAAAATTTCCACCTATACAAGTTGTGAAATAGAATGATGTTGCCTGATCTGCGTATCATGGCTTACTGATATACTGTGGAATATTTTTTTTTCCTCCCTTTAAGGGACCAATAAAAAAAGGAATGTGAAAAAAAAAAAATCAATTCATTAATGCATGATATAACTAAAGCACAGTTATTTGGAAAATGTGTGGCTTTTGTTTATACCATTGAATTTTAAAAAAGAGGCCTGCCACATGACACATACTTTTAATCCTGCAGGAAAAAGATAAATTAAATACTGCAGCGAGAGTGGATTCAGTCATTACTGCTGAATTGCCACATCCAAAAAAATATTCCAAACCTTATGAGATTGTAACACACAGAATGATTCATCATCCAAATTCACCATGTATGGAAAATAAAATATGTACAAAACAATTTCCAAAACAATTTCAAATGCAAACTTATGCTAATTGTGATGGATACCCTTTGTATAAAAGAAGAGAAGGACAAACAGTTATTATCAGTGGCCAAAAGGTTGATAATAGATATGTCTTTCCATACTATCCACATTTGCTGATGAAGTACAATGCACACATAAATGTGGAAGCTTGTACTTCTATTAAATCCATCAAATATGTGTATAAATATATATACAAAGGATATGATGCAGCAAGGTGCACAAAACAAAAAGGAAAATCCAATTTTACATGACAAACTTTATAATTATTTAGATGCTCGCTATGTCAGTTCTCCTGAAGCAATGTGCGTCTTCTGAAATTTGAAATGCATGATCTGTCACATGCTGTGTATTGATTAGCTGTACATTTGCCACAAAGTCAGTTTGTTTGCTTTACTGCAGGCAATGAAAGAAGTGCCTTAGCCCAAAGTGAACATCGAGAAACAACACTTACTGCATGGCTTCAATTAAACTGCCAGGACACTCAGGCCAGACAATTTTTATACATTGAGATTCCATATCACTATGTATTTGCAAATGGTCAATGGCGACAATGAAAAAGAAATACTCAGAAAATTATATCACAAATTTATACCGTCTGTCCAAGAGACATTGAACCTTTCAGTATAAGATTGCTTCTTTTACATGTTCCCGGTGCACAAAGTTATGAACATTTATGCACAGTGAATGACATTGTTTATGATATTTTCCTATTAGCTGCAAGACATCAAAACTTCATAGCAGATGATACAGAATGGGAGAGGTGTCTGAAAGAAGCAGCACTATGTCAAATGCCAAAGCAAATGAGAGAACAATTTGCATTTATTTGCATTTTTTGCAATGTACCGGATGCATTTACTTTGTAGGAAAGATTTTAATTAAATAGGTCTGAAGACCATTGCACTCTTTAAAACATTAATTGAAATTCAAGAAATATTTCTTCCTCATGGATTAAATTGTGCAAGTTTTAATTTGCCTGATCCAGGACTTATAGAATGACATCAACTTTGATGATTCTAACACTGAGCTTCAACAACAAAAAACACAAGAAAAACTGGCAACTTGAAATACTTTACAATTGCAAGCATTTAATGCCATCACAAATGCTACAGATGATGAAATGGACAAAGACCATTATTTCTATTTAGATGGCCCTGGTGGATCAGGATAAACGTAGCTGTACAATTGTTTGATGAGTTACATTCTAACACAGGGTCAAATAGCAATGCCATTTGCAACAACTGGAATTGCCCAACTTTTGTGCATAGTGGATTTAAACTGCCAGTTCCCATTTTAGAAACATCAGTATCAGATACTTGACTGAATTCTTTACAAGCCAAAAAATTAAAATGAATTATCATAGATGAGGCAACAATGATGTCATGGCATGCCTTGCAATGTATTGATAGATTATTAAAAGAAGTAATGGATAATAATTTGCCATTTGGTGGAAAGGTGATGTTGTTAGGAGGAGATTTTAGGCAAACATTACCTGTTGTGCCACATGGAAATAGGACTGACATCGTTGAAACATGTATCAAGACAAGTAAACTGTGGAAAATATTTACACACCTCAAATTAGAATTAAATATGAGATCTGAAGGCCAAAACGGATTCAATGATTGGCTCATTCAAATTGGAGAAGGAAACCATCTACAAATACAGGATTTACCCAATTATACCATTGAAATTCCATCACAAATGGTTTGCAAGGAATCACTCATATCGACAATCTTTCTAAACACTCTGAATAACGACGATTACTTAGATATTGCAAACAAAGTGATATTAACATCCAAAAATATAGATGCCTTGAATCTAAACAACGAAATTTTAAAATTCATCAACGCACTCCTAAAGAATTATTACAGTGCAGATTCAGTTCTGGCTGACGATAAAGACAGTGAAGCTAATTTTAGTATAGAATGTATTAATTCTATAACACCATCTGCAATGCCACCACATGTTTTGCAATTGAAAAAATTAGTAATTGTCAAGCTATTGAGAAATATGAATCCAAAATAAGGACTTTTTAATGGTACCAGATTAATTGTGCACGATTTAAAAGATAATTTGATACATGCAGAAATTATGACTGGTACCCATAAATGTGAATGAGTTTTTATACCAAGAATTGATTTTGCTCCAAGTGAGAGTGGTTTGCCTTTTGTCCTTCAAAGGAGACAATTTCCAGTTATCATTGCCATGACCATCAATAAATCCCAAACTTTTAAGTCTGTGGGTATTTTTTTACAGGAACTGTTTTTTGCACATGGACAACTCTATGTTGCTTTTTCAAGGTGCACAAATACAGATGATATTAAAGTTTCAATTGAAGACAACCCAAGTCAGGGTGATCTATTACACGATGGACGTATTTTTACAAAAAACATTGTGTACTATGAGGTTTTGTAAACATAGAGAATAGTGGTTTTATTTCCAGGATGAAATTTAATGTCACTTGGCCTCTTCTTAGAGGACCACTATTTCACATACAAAACTATATCTACAATTTTAGATAACTACAACAATTACCCAAAAACAGGCAAAAACAAACCAAAACAATAAACAGCGGTTGCATCCCATAGACCTAATTAAAAGTCTGCTGGGCTCTTTGAAAGGGAACCACTTTGACAGACAAAACATAAAAAATGGAATGTCTTGGAAGTCACTTTTGCCTGGATTGGCCCCACACATAGCAGTTACCTTGCAGGACTGAAAAGTTGTTTCATTCTATGTAATTAAGATTCAATGTTAGTAGCAGGATCATCATTTGTTGCAAAATGTAAGTGTGTCATGATATAGAGACTATTGATCCAGGGAGTAATCTGATTGCCAGTTAATGGGGGTTAGGAAGGAATTAATTTTGACCCACTTTCAAACAATTGACCAAGTTTCTATAATTAAATAGACAGGATTCATCCAGGGAGTAATCCGATCGACAGTTACTGGGGTCAGGAAGGAATTATTCCCCCCCCTTTGATACAATTGGCTAAGTTTCAATGGGGTTTTTTTACTGTTTGCCTTCCTCTGGATTCAATTCCTGTGCTTTACCAGGAGTTTAAATACAAATTGCATGTTAAGAAGCATTCTGTAATAGTTTAAAATATTCATTTATGCAAAGTTGAGCTATTTCATGTTAGTATTGTTCAAAAAAATCATTCAACACTGTTTACAATATAAGTTGCATGTTAGAAACCTTTATGTAATGGTTCACAATACGTATTCATACAAATTTCATGTTTTGTTATATTATTACTGCATACATGACAATTAAAAAGTTTAATATGGTTTAACAGTTCATTGTTAAAAAAATATAATACATTTTTAAGAGTCTCAGAGAATCACATTGTGTCATAAACAGCATTTCCAGCTTTAAAATTTTATTGACCGTAATTTTTTGACGAGCGAGTCACTAGTAACATATAATTAGACAATTGTGAGCTCACAAGATATCATTCGCATCAATGTATTTAAATCACTTTGCAAGAACCCCCCAAAAAATAAAAAATAAAAATAATTAAAAAATAAAAAATAAATTAAATTTAGCAAATCATATATATATATATATATATATATATATAGTTCTCAGCAGCGCAAGCTTGCCAAAAAACGTTGGTAACACATCGTTAAACCTTGCTAAGCGAGGGCCGCGGTTGCGCTGGTGGAGATGAGCGCCATAGGACTTAAGCATCATACCTACGACCCGCGGGACTACAGATCAGCAGAAAACTCAGATACACAATTCACAGTGTGAGACCCGTAGCACTTTGAAAAAATTGCCTGCAAAAAATTTTTGAAAAGGAAACCGCCACTTACAGAAAAAAACACACAAAAAAAAAAAAACATACCAAAATCTTATTTTTTCACACAAAAGAATTTCTTCCCAAGCTCCATTGCTGTTACTCACAAATATTTTATCACATTCTTAACATTAATTTACAAATAATTTAATTTCTGTCCGTAAGTTTAGGCAATGTGCCATCTCAAACAATTGCAAATCGCCATCTTACATTCCTTAGGAGGGTAGCCCCCTATCATGTCTCTCTGTGAGTTACTTAACAAAGTCTCTCGGCAGACGGCTTCAGGTGCCATTTTAAGCGGTATGGAAAACCAATTTCAACGCTCGTTAATTTTAATTGTCTACCCTAAACTAAAAACACTCTATACTCTTATCTTTCCTCTTTCTAGGCATGTTGCCAACTTCAAAGTTAGGGGAAAATACAGGTAATTATCTATCTTTCTCTAACAATTTTAAAAGATAAAGGACATTCATAAATATTTCAACAGGATGCATCTAACAATACTTTTCTTTAGCAATTTACAAGAAGCAGAATAACCAGGCTTAGTCTGGGGGAGGTAATTTTGTGCGGCTCATACCGTTCACTTCTAAACTCCAGTTTTTTCATGGAAAAATACACATGACTAATGTAATCCTACACGCAGATTTTCTTTTAATAGGCTCTAAAAAAACTTTAATTATGGCCAGATTATGATTAACTGTCAAGTGCATCCTACACAAATTCCGAAGTTCGGGGTGTTATCTATGGAGATTTAAGCGCAGCCTCACGTTGCGACGCCAAAATGTTGGGGAAAAAAAGCTCATACTCACACCACTCACCACTCTGGCTCAGGCATGACACCAAGAAAAACAGAGTCCTCTGGTACCTTCTCATTATTAGTTTATTCAGGAAAGATGTGGCCTAGTAGAAAGGTCACCCAAAATGGCTGCCACTTACTCTCTGAACTGCTACTGATTACATAAGACAATGAAAAAATTAATCTAGCAACATGGTATGACCCGCTAACAACCAATAAAAAGTTTATTTATTTTAGCAGATCCAATCAGAATATAACACATACTTTGGTGATATCTGTGCGTATGATACACTTGTGCGCAGTACATAACACTTATCAGACCTTAGAGATGAGTGAAAATAGATGTTTGCTATGAGATGTGTACTAGTCTTTAACTGAAACTGCCAAGTCATGGGTCAAATCTATTTAACTATTTCATAACTAATGCCTTATAATGGAAAATTACTGGTTTAATGCTTATATCCCAGCCAAATATCACACTAACTGGAATGAGTGCTAATTGTGTGTGTATATATATATATATATATATATATATATATATATATATATATTCTAAACGTGTAAGAACATTTGTATAATTTCCTCAACAGCAGCCAGGATTTGCAAATACACATTCACAATGCACGATGATGCCGGAGAGAGACAGGACAGAGAGAGACAGACACAGGATATAAATAAAGGGGAAGAGAGAGGACAGACAGGAAAGAGAGACACAGGAGAGAGACAAAGACAGAAGAGAGTGATGAGACAGAGAGCCAGGACAGAGACAGCGCACACATAAAGAGACTGCACAGAGACAGCCAGCACAAAGAGAGAGACAGACAGCACAGAGAGAGACTGCACAAAGAGAGACAGC
The DNA here is from genome assembly GCA_027410445.1 of Discoglossus pictus. Taxonomy (NCBI): domain Eukaryota; kingdom Metazoa; phylum Chordata; class Amphibia; order Anura; family Alytidae; genus Discoglossus; species Discoglossus pictus. The sequence goes on from JAPZIH010000730.1 coordinate 309,451, forward strand.
ACTGACAACTGAAGATACAATTTGTGACGTTACTAGTGTAATACATGATGATCACAACTTTGGTGTATGGCTATAAAGAATAATTTATTGGGTGCTTGTTCGGCTTAAACACACGTTATTCTTTACGAAACTGGAATACTGAGTAGGAAATATTACAAAATCCTCTCAGAGCAGCACTGGCCATCACTGTAAATAAGCTGACCTAGCGTCTCTAAAGCCCTCAGGTAATCTGACGAGCGCGAGCTATACACAATTATCAGATATTTGACATGGCCCTCCCCTCTGCTCCTACCGGACATAATTTTAGAGGTACCGCCCTCTTCCTTTTCATTGGACACTCCCTATACCTAACACGTTTCTTCGGTCCTCATTGACCAATAACGTGCGGCCTCTTTTCTTATTGGTGTAAAATGTCCTGGATTCTTCCTATTGGCTCATCCACGACCACTCACTTTGTGATGCAGTTGTGAGGCATGTGAATTTGCGGCCTAGTACTATAGTGTGGAACCAGGGGAGGTATTGAGAAGACAGCGGGGCCGAGATGGCGAGTCTGTGGATGGGTGATGTAAGTGACTGTGGGAACGGGATTATCACGAACCGAGGGAACAGCAGCACTAACAGTGTGTGGAGATAGGCTGTGGGCACTAACTGTGTGTGACGGGCGTGGGCAAGAGATGTGTATGTGGCATGGTCTGTGGGCAATAGCTGTGTGTGTGGCATGGGCTGTGGGCAATAGCTGTGTGTGTGTGGCATGGGCTGTGGGCAATAACTGTGTGTGTGTGGCATGGGCTGTGGGCAATACCTGTGGGGGGGGGGGGCACGGGCTGTGGGCAATAGCTGTGCGTGTTTGGGGCATGGGCTGTGGGCAATGGCTGTGTGTGTGGCATGGGCTGTGGGCAATAGCTGTGTGTGGCATGGGCTGTGGGCAATAGCTGTGTGTGTGTGGCATGGGCAATAGCTGAGTGTGTGTGGCATGGGCAATAGCTGAGTGTGTGTGGCATGGGCAATAGCTGAGTGTGTGTGGCATGGGCTGTGGGCAATAGCTGTGTGTGCGTGGCATGGGCTGTGGGCAATAGCTGTGTGTGCGTGGCATGGGCTGTGGGCAATAGCTGTGTGTGCGTGGCATGGGCTGTGGGCAATAGCTGTGTGTGTGTGTGGCATGGGCTGTGGGCAATAGCTGTGTGGCATGGGCTGTGGGCAATAGCTGTGTGTCTGGCATGGGCTGTGGGCAATAGCTGTGTGTCTGGCATGGGCTGTGGGCACTAACTGCCTGTGTGGGAGGGATGGGCTGTAAAATGGTTAGTTAAATGGTTTTTCACTTGTTCAAAATCACTTGTTCAATCTTTAAGTCTGACCACAGATTGTCTATTGGATTGAGGTCTGGGCTTTGACTAGGCCATTTCAACACATTTACATGTTTCCCCTTAAACCCCCCAAGTGTTGCTTTAGCGGTGTGTTTGGGGTCATTGTCCTGCTGGAAGGTGAACCTCCATCCTAGCCTCAAATCACGCACAGAGTGGTACAGGTTTTGCTCAAGAATATCCCTGTATTTAGCACCATCCATCTTTCCCTCAACTCTGACCAGTTTCCCAGTCCCGGCTGCTGAAAAACATCCCCACAGCATGATGCTGCCACCACCATGTTTCACTGTGGGATGGTGTTCTTTGGGTGATGTGTTGGGATTGTTCTTTGATCGCTGAAAAGTTCAATTTTAGTCTCATCAGACCAGAGCACCTTCCTTCATACATTTTGGGAGTCTCCCACATGCCTTTTTGCAAACTCAAAACATGACATTTTGTTTTTTGATGAAAAATAATGCTTTTCTTCTGGCCACTCTGCCATTAAAGCCCAATTCTATGTAGCGTACAGCTTATTGTCGTCCTATGTACAGATACTCCAGTCTCTGCAGCTCCTCCAGGGTTACCTTCGGTCTCTGTGCTCCCTCTCTGATTAATGCCCTCCTCTTGGCAGGTTTGCTGTTGTGCCATGTTCTTTCCATTTGGTTATGATAGATTTGATGTTGCTCCTGGAGATCATCAAAGATTTTGATATTTTTTTTTTATAACCTAACCCGGACTTGTACTTTTCAACAACATTGTCCCTTACTTCTTTGGAGAGTTCCTTGGTCTTCATGGCAGTGTTTGGTTAGTGGTGCCTCTTGCTTAGGTGTTGCAGCCTCTGGGGCCTTTCAGAAAAGGTGCGTATATGTAGTGACAGATCATGTGACACTTAGATTGCACACAGGTGGTCATCATTTCACTAATTATGTGACTTCTGAAGGTAATTGGTTGCACCAGAGCTTTTTATAGGCTTCATAACAAAGGGGGTGAATACATACGTACATGCTAATTTTCTGTTTTCTATTTCTAAAAAATAGTTTTATGGATATATTTTTCTCATTTCACTTCACCAACTTAGACTATTGTGTTCTGATCCATCACATACAATTCAGATTAACAAAATATTGAACTTAAGGCTGTAATGTAACAAAATAGGTACAAAGTCAAGGGGGGTGAATACTTTTGCAAGACACTGTACATGCTTTGTGACCTATACATAGTTTGCTTTATATGGGCTACTTAATACAGACTGCAATACATGTGTGTATGCCCGGGGGCACCTGAGGAGTCTTTGCCTGAGAGTGGACGGGACCCTTGATGGCTGATATTAGCTCAGCTATTTGTGCTTTTCTAACACCAATGTCTTTGCTTATCTATACTTCAAGCAGGAAGAGGTCTTGGATGTTGAGACATAACATACAGAGTTAGCAATGTTGATTACCATGCCTGTATATACTAAATTACTGTACATTTTAATTATACTTTTGAAGTTCTAAAAAATGTTTGCACATTTATCCTTCAGCTCTTTACAATACAGCACATGAAATACGTGCAGTCTCCTATCTGTCTGACGATTAGGTTTTATGAAATTGTAAATAGAACAGTCCTTATATTCCTCATGCACACAACTCCCTTTGCTAAAACTAATCTATGTGATGCCTTTATTACTGGAGTTGACAAATGTATCTGAAATTTTTAGTTGCGCATATATATATATAATATATAATATATATATATATATATATATATATATATCAAAAAAATGTAGAGAGAAAAGCGGCAACTAATGATATACAGATGAGTAACACAATTGTTCCAAAATTGAAGAAAGGGGAGAGGAATACCCACAGCTCATAGGTTTGACCACAAGATTGTGACAATCAAGAAAAAGGTCAAGGACATACCAAATCATTGCTGGGCAGGTGTAAATGAATGTGTGGAAGGTAAAACTTAACCTTTAATAATAACATGAAAAAGTGATGTGCATAGAAGACTTATAAAAAGAATTGGGAAATATGTCCTAAACACAGGACCCCAAATTTTCAAATTAAAAATAGGTTAGTGATCGAATACTGGAAAACAAAAAAGCTGGGTAGAAAGATCCCTGCCTGTGAAGGGGATATCCAGGACAGGCAAAATCACTAATGCTTGCTGACAAAAAAATCTATTGATCAGTCTGTACAGTGATAGGGATCCCAAGTCTCCAAACTCTAGAAAAAACTAATGGCAAGTATTAGAATCTCACAAGACTTGGTTAGGGTTCTATTGTGCCAAAAATAATGAAGCTGCAAGCAAGGGGATAAATATCCTGAGAGTACTGGAGAGGAGAAGATGAGAACCCCTGTGCCTGGATATAATATTGACTTAACAATCACTCAACCTGGGACAGACACAGCAGCCAGTACTTGTACACTCCGTTATATCATTGATCTAAAAGCAACTAGTGTGCTGAGGTACATATAATTGGGTATCGTACTCACTGTTGTGAAGGTCCCAGATCTGTGAAGGTGGACTTGACCAGTATTTCAATTCGCAGTGTGGCTATGCTTCGCGCCGAATGCTGGCGTGCTGAGACGCTCCGTCGCCTGTTCGTGGCGTGTGCACGTGAAGAGCGCGACCGACGTCAGCCAGACGTGCGCGTGCCTGCGCTCAAGCGCGACCTGGCTATGTGAGCCAAACAGAGGTCGCGTGTGCGCTCTGTGATCACCCTGTAATTAGTTACATAGTATTTAAGGTTGAAAAAAGACTTTCAGTCCATCAAATTCAATCTTTTAAGATCTCCTCTGATCTGCAATATGTGGATTAATTATTAATCAATTATTTATTTATTTTTTAATTATTAATGAATCCAGACGAAGGCAAACAGAAAAAAAAACAAGCGAGCCAATCGTCTCAAAGGGGGGGAAAATCATTTCTTCCTGACCCCAGATACTTGCGATCCGATTTCTGCCTGGATCAATACTGTCTCTCTAATTATCCATGATAACCCTGAATTCCCTTTTTAATTAGAAATAAATCCAGTCCCCTTTTAAAGTTATCTATTGAATCCACTGTCACCACCTCCTCTGGTAGATAATTCCACAGATTAACCACCCTTACTGTGAAGAACCCTTTTCTTTCTTTAAGGTGGAATCTTTTTACTTCTAACCTCAAGGGATGTCCTCTTGTCAGTTGAAAACCTCTTGGCACAAAAAGCTCCCTTGACAAATCTTTATACTGACCCTGGATAAATTTATATAAGGTAATCATATCTCCTCTTAGATGCCTTTTTTTCCAGAGACAATAAGTTTAATTTGGTTAGTCTTTCTTCATAACTTAGCCCCTCCATTCCCCTTATTAGTTTTGTTGCCCTCCTCTGTACCTTTTCCAGCTCTAAAATGTCCTTTTTACGAAGTGGTTCCCAAAATTGTACTCCATATTCCAAATGAGGGCGTACCAGGGATTTGTATAGTGGTAGAATTATATTTGCTTCCCTGGCTTCTATATCCTTCTTAATACATGCTAATATTTTATTTGCCTTTGCAGCTGCTGCTTGGCGTTGAGCACTGTTACCTAGGTTGTTGTCCACAAGTACTCCCAAATCCCTTTCAATATCTGATACACCTAGATTTGCTCCATTAAGATTATAAATTGCATGGCTATTTTTCCTTCCCAAATGCATAACTTTACATTTATTCGTATTAAATCTCACCTGCCATTTAGATGCCCATTCCTCAATTTTATGTAAATCCCTTTGGAGGGAAAGCACATCATTATCTGATTTAATTACCTTGCACAACTTCGTGTTATCAGCGAAAATGGAGACAATACTTTACTGTCCTACTTCTAAGTCATTAATAAATATGTTAAAAAGGAGAGGACCTAATACTGAACCTTGAGGAACCCCACTTATCACATTAGACCAATCTGAGTATGTTCCATTTACAACAACCCTTTGCTTCCTGTCTTTTAGCTAGCTCTCAATCCATGAGCATATATTTACTGCAATTCCTGTATCTCTTAGTTTGCACAATAGTCTCCCATGTGGCACTGTATCAAAAGCCTTTCCAAAATCCATATATCACTATAATAGTTGTGGATCTGCGGGGCTGTTCGTAACGCTTACGGTGTTGGTCACACTTTGCGAGCCTTGCAAAGCTGCAATGAGCGCCACTCATTTCCAGCGTCACTGGCCTCTCAAACCCCCCTCTGTCTCTCTCTCAGCTCCCCCTCTGCCGCCGTCACGGGCCGCAACCGCCAGGCCCACAGGACTTAGGCCTCTTTCATCCCCCTCCCTACTAACCCCCTTATATTCCTCCCTCCCTTCCTTATCCTCCTCCCTCCTAACCCCCGTATCCTCCATCCTTCCCCCTCTCAAAAAACTTTCCTATGCCCTTTCCCTTCTCTCCTCTCTTCTTACCTTCATCCGCTGAGCTCCTGCTTCTGCAAGCACGTCTTCTTGCTGTGACCGTACCAGCATATGCTAATTACGTGACGTCACATGTGCGTCACCTCATTGGCATATGCCGGTTCTAGACACAGGCAGAAGACGCAGCACAGCAGGAGCCAGCTGTAAAATTACTTAAGCCCTGGGATTTGTAAATCAATGTCTTGCCATTTTATATTAGTTTCTGAACTTTTCTTTTTCTTTCCAATAGCTGGACTCTGACATGCCTGAGGATTTCATTATCCGAGCCTTTGCCGCTTTTGGAGAGAAAGTCCTGGGTGTTACAATCATACGCAATCGGGTAACGGGGTAAGATGAAAGAAATATGAGTGGGTAGAGTTATATTGGGTTTCAGTTTATCAAGATGCAAATGTATTCTATTATACATTTAGTAATTAGCCATTTAATCTGCAGTATTCATTTTTAAGATATTCACGTCATAATCACTTTATGCCATGGGTTAGCTTTTTTTTTTTTTTCTTGTATATCTAATTTTGAGACTGTTGATGGCATACATTCTAATGGTGTCCTAATTCATAAATCTCCATTGCTTTTCTCTTGTTGGATTTATATTCCTTCTTTTTTTCTGTCCCTATAAATCTTACTGATAATACCATCTGGTTATGCTCTCTCCAGGAGATAGTTACTCTATATCTATCAGCGTTTCTTTTCAGGTAGTTACATTAGATTATTCTCCTCTCTTTCTCCCAGGCTTCCTACTGGTTATGGATTTGTTGAGTTTCCTGACAGAGAATCAGCTGATAAGTGCTTGAAGAAATTGAATAGAAAACTCATTCCTGGCTGTACCTTGGTAAGTATGGAAAGCTGAGCAGTACTGAAGGAATTACACTATGTACCGAAAAGTGTTGTGGGGGACATAATCCAGCCCCAACCCAAAGACTTCACGACACTGTAGTCCCAGGTTTTCACAGCCTTATTTTAAAGGACTAAAATTATGGTCAAAGTTTTTAGAAAGTTCAAGGGACATGGAACAAAACTAAATATTTTTTTATTTTTTGGGGAGAACTTTTATTTGACTTATGCGCTGCTGTGTGTATTTTATTTGTTGTAATACCCAATATGCATAGTAGATAACACCTGGGTGAGAAAAAGCTTATAAAAAATTGACAGCATGGATATTACGCTTGTTACATAAACATTTTTTATTTATTTTACTCATTGTGGCATCACTATAATAGTTGTGGATCTGCAGGACTCTTCGGAACGTTTGCAATGTTGGCAACGCATTTGCAGCCTCTCGCAAATGAGGCGAGGCGTTGAAGCATGCAGGACTTAGGCTCGCGATGAGCACCGGGGGAGGGAGGTTGGGGTCGGAAGGAGACACGGGGGAGGGAGGTGGCGGTCGGAGGGAGACACGGGGGAGGGAGGTGGCGGTCGGAGGGAGACACGGGGGAGGGAGGTGGCGGTCGGAGGGAGACACGGGGGAGGGAGGTGGCGGTCGGAGGGAGACACGGGGGAGGGAGGTGGCGGTCGGAGGGAGACACGGGGGAGGGAGGTGGCGGTCGGAGGGAGACACGGGGGTGGGGAGGAGACGCGATGGAGGTCGGGAGGGAAACGCGGTGGTCGGGAGATGGTGAAAAGGAGAGGGGGAAGGAGGAACAGGAGAGACACAAGGCGGGTTGGCCAAGGCCCGCAATGAGCTTCAAACCCGCTATTTATTTGGCTCGTGATGAGTGAGGCCCGTAAAGTAGACGCTAGGAGGGGCTCGCGATGAGCGCCTTTGGCGCTCACCCTATGGCCTGCAAGTTAAAGGGGGAAAAGCCAAGCATTGTCTGGCAAACATTGCCAGCTTTCAAATTTTATTCCCGTCATTTTTTACACGCAATTACCTAGTATAATAAATATAGTAAGCATGTGGAATTAAGCTCTATACTCCACTGCAATATATGCATGCAATTAATACAATATTTAATAAGCAAATCTTTCAGTTACAAAAATATGATATACAAATAAGAAAATAAATATTTGTACACAACCCAAAGTAAACCTATTTGGAATAAAAAATGGAAGTGTGATCTGTTCAAGAAAAGTAAGCTAACTGATCAGATACTACATACTGTCTTTCTTTGATGAATATTGCATCAAATGTTTTGAATTATTTCTTTTTTTTCCACAGTTTAAGATTTTTAAGCTGAGACATGCATTCAGCCGAACTTATACTGGAAAAGCGCCAGAATCCAGGTTAGTTGAATATTTATACTTCTGTTTGGTCCCTAAACTCAAATGTAGAACTGCTCAATGAAAGTAAATTTTTGCCTTGTTTGCCAGTTTTAGCGCATCTATGGGACTAAAAGGATAGTGAAGTCCTATTATATTTCATGCATTTTACGAGTATGATATTTGTCTTCTTAATTCAGATAATTGATTAGGGTGGGCAGATGGAAGCAGCTTTTGTAATATGTAAAGTGTTTTCTTTTTATCTTCACCATTATCCTAGTGACATCTGTAAATGTCCTTAAAGAACCCCTATAGTCTAATAAAAGAAAACACTGTTAAATGAAAGTACATGCATATCTATTCTTCATTTTATAATGTTTAAACATTGAAATGCTTTTATTTTTAGTTTCACGCTCTTACCTTTATCGGTTTGTGCCCGTTGTTTTGTCACTTAGCTCTGCCCCTTTTGAATAATTAGGGGTGGGGCAGCTGTATCAGACTTCCTGCAGTTTTGTTCTGATGTCTGACTGGTGTAGATCAGACCCCAGATCTACACAGCAAGAAGCCTGCTACAGCTGCCCCACCCCTAATTATTCAAAAGGGACAGAGCTAAGTGACAAAACAACGGCCACAAACCGATAAAGGTAAGAGCGTGAAACTAAAAATAAAAGCATTTTAATGTTTAAATATTATAACTCAAGTATAAATATAAATTTTATTTCATTTTTAACTGTGTCTTTATTTTTTTACAGTACAGTGGTCCTTTTTACCTTTTTAGTTTTTTTTTGTTTGTTTTTTTAATCTTAAAAATATGTAATTGTACATGTTCTACAGCTAGCTTGTAGCTTTAAAGGACCACTGTAATTTGGGAAGCATTTCATGTTTGAAGTTTTTAACAAAAAAAATACCATTACCAGCTATTCAAGCCACTAACCTACAGGTATTTTGAGTATCTTTGTTTCAGTTTCTGCTTGTGCCTGAGGTGTTACATGTTTGGCTTTTCCTCCCTTCCTGCTGTTTTATATTGTGTGTTTCTCTCTTTTTTTTTTTTACTGATTTATTATTATTAAGAAGGGGATTAGTTAAATTGTTGATTCTGCTAATCATGTAGTATTTTTCTATGGCCCCACAAGCTCCATAGAAGACCGTCACAAGTAAACCTACAACTTACCCTCCTCTATACTTACTCTCATGCTTTAAAAAAAATATTATTATTATGGTAGTTTCCATGCATTAGCAGAGACTGCTAAAATGAACAATTTCTCTTAAAATGATTTATGTTCATCGCTTACACAAATGTTGCACAAATGTTAATTCTGCTAGTTTAATACATACATCTCACACGTGAAGCCTTTCTTAACCATTATCCTATGACTAATTCAACATGTTAATATACAGGGTTGAGTCACATTATTATGACCACCTCCTACTTTTGACATCAGCATCACATGTTGTTTTCTGGTGGGTATATAAGGTGACTTAGGCATTCTGCAAATATATCAACCATTGCTGTCATGGGTAAAACATGCAATTTATCAGACTTTGAAAATGGGATGGTCTTTGACTTTTGGGCCAAGGGTGTCAGTACTTCTGAAACAGCGCAGTTTGTGAACTGTTCTGTTCTTGTGCGCTTGTGATTTAAAGTGTGCCGTGACTGGACAAACGGCACCATTGCGAATTAACACAGTGGAAACTGCGGAGCACCACGTGGCATTGATGTCAGAGGTGAACGTCCGCTGCGAAGGTATGTGAGGGTCAACCAACACTCTAAAGTTGAGCAACTCACAGTCCGAACGAACCATGGGGCTACCAGACGTCTGTCTAAAATGACCGTATAGCTAACCATGTTGCATATGGGGCTCTGAATCAAAAGGCTGGCCACTGCACCCATGCTGACGAGCATTCATCATCAGAAACAGCTTTAATTTGCACAGAATAGGTGAAATTGGTCCTCTATTGATTACCTTTAATGAGTCACGTTTTTTGCTCCACCAATTGGGTGGATGTAGGTTTGTAAGGTGCAAAACCTCCAAGAAGAAACACCCTGCAGTTCGAAGGACACAAGCTGGTGGCGGTAGTGTTATGGTCTGGGAAATGTTTTCTTGGCATTGTCTGGGTCGACTCATACCTCTGGAAGGCACTTTCAACCCATTATCCATTCTTCCAAATCAAGTACACCCATACATGTGACTGTCTTCCCTGATACAGAACAATGCAATATGTCATGTGGCCAGCATTGTCCAGGAATGATTGGAGGAGCAAGATGAAGACTACATAGTACTTCCCTGGCCTCAAATTTAAACCCTATTGATCATTTGTGGGACCACCTTGATCGCTATGCTCCCAGTATGGATCCTCAACCACTCATTCTTCAGCGGCTGTTGGATGCACTGTAGTCTGCATGGCTGCAGATACCATTGCCAAACTTCCAGCATCTTATTGACTCGCCACCACGCCGTCTAGCTGCGGTTTGTGCTGCACACATCGTTTTATTATTGATATTAGCTCATAATAGTCATAATAATGTGACTCGACTGTGTATAAGTTTCATCCAATGATTTAAATGCAAATTATATATATATATATATATATATATATATATATATATATATAATCTTTTTTTTATATTTTTTTCTTAAAGCCCTGCAGTTCAAGGACAGAAAGAGGACTATACCCAGGCCGACAATTCCAAAAATCAGACGTACCAGCAAATGTGTGCAAACTCGAAGTCTAATCAGAAAACTGACCATTACCCACAATATGACTATACACAGAGCTCCTATCAGGTAAGCTCGTCATTACCTTCCAGGTTCTAGTTGAGTTTGGCTTATGCAAGATGGGTATTATTAAGGAGGAACATGCTTTAGCGCTAATGGGGCTCAAGCTGAATGTGCAGAATATTATATTGTGGCTGGAAATTAAATTAACTCTGCAATGTGCAGTATATCTCTCAACCTAACTCTGGTCATTATGGGGTTTTTTTTCAGACATATGAAGACCTTGGGGAGACTGCACTGGAAGGTAAGTTTCACATCATATCCAGTAGTCAAGGTGGCATTTGTACAAGTAAAATCTGAGAACTATGCAATACTCTCCAATGTGAAAAGCCATGTCTAGGCTGACCCTCTCTCCCTATGATGTGTAAGAGGTCCCGACTCTGTAAAATTGAAAATATGTTTTAAAAAGAAATAATTTAGCAATTTGACGTTATAAAAATATAATGTGTTAGTAGGCTGAAACATAGACTAACTTTTATGCAAATTAGTGGATTCCCCGCTTTCTAAATGTGTCTTGTGGCTGCCATGTTGTATACAGTTCACATCCTATTCTATTCCTTTGCCACCTTTCACTCCATTTATTTCAGTATGTGTACGCAGCCCTTTCTCCCTCTTCTTTCTCAGTAGAGAGCCATGTGACACTTTGCATGGCCCTCCTTTTGATGTTATGTCTGTCATGAATCCATAACAATGATGTGACTATAATAATGACAAATGCTGTCTACGACTAAAAACAACTTTGTCCAAAAAACTTTATTGTAAATATGATGAGTAGTTAGACCAATGGTTCCCAAACCTCTCCTTAAGGACAGATGTTACATAATGGGTCCCGAGGTACCTTTTTATTTTTTTTTAATTATGTCAAGTATTATTGTTCTGTCGTGTCTGACTCTCCGTGACCTTATGGTCTGTAGCAAGCCAGGCACATCTTGTGCCCTGTGCTACTCTATAAGGTTTTCATGCTGGGTGGGTTGACAATTCCTTCTCCAGTGGACCATGATTTGTATGACCTCTCTATTACCTGCCCATCTTGGGTGATCCTAATTAGTATAGCTTGCAGCTTCATTGAGGTATGCAAGCCCCTTCACCAAAACAAGGAAGCGATCCAGAAGGGGGGTCAATTCTTTTACTGTTTTTTTTATTTTTTTTATCTGTTCTCCTTCATAGTGTCTTGGACTTAGGGCTCCCATTGCTTTTATATTCTTACAAGTAATGATTCCCATCTTCCTTCACAGATCCAATGCTGGAGTGTGATGTCGGGAAAGCCAATAAACAATTCATGCAGCAGAGCGAGGAACTGTACGACGCTCTTATGGGCTGTCACTGGCAACCATTGGATACTGCAACTTCCACAATACCATTCTGATGGATAACCAAGTGACGTGTATTGTGCACTATATCCATTAACAAGGACACTGGGCCCGGTCTGGCGTAAAATGCCTATAAGTGAGAGAGTGTGACGTGTCTCAGCGGACATCACTAGCTTGTGGTCGGCTGCATTGAGGACACCCTTTGTGTCTTCTACATAAACTGCCTTTTTGATGCCGTTTGGTTCCTTCCAGTAAATGGAAAAGACAAGACAAAACACTGTTTTTCTTCAATGAAGACACACACAAAAAATGTCTTTTTATTGCCTTGGTATTTAGCAGCAATGCAATCTTACACCAGATATAACTAAGTCCATCATTGGCCTCGGCCCATTTGCTGTTACAGTATAAAGGACCATTGTAAAGATTTGCATGTCTGTGATGTTGTAAATTAACAATATCAGCAGCTGTGAGTATAAAAGCATTTGTTAAAAATAGTTTTTTTTTTTATTGAGCATACTCTGTCTTCGTCTAGGGATTTAATAATAGATTGGGTGCCTGGAGAGGGCTGTGCTATAGGCACGTACCTTTCTATTTACTACATCACATGGCTATTTTTTGGCCAGTCTTTCAGTAGAACTAGAGAAGAGATATTCTCCAAAACAAAGATTTATCCTAGGTGTCTAATCCTGCAACAAACAAAAACATATGTCACCATTTAAAGAAAAATCATTATAATTGTTACTATGAAAGGCTGTATTTATGTTAAACCTTTCAAAAGCATAGTACCATTATCAGAGTTAATCAGCGTAAACTATGAATATCAAAATATAGAAAAAAGTTCCCTTTTATAGGGCACATCTTTATGTTCCCATCTCTAGAGAGAATAATCTTTAAAAAATAACTTTTATTGAGTATAATTCAAATAACTGATTTAAAAAAATAAAAATAACAATTATATATATATATATATATATATATATATATATATATATATATATATATATATATTAGACGCGCAGGATTCGTATTTTTTGCAGAATATTAATTCTTATATTATGTATGGAATTTACTCAATAGAGCACATACAGTGGATATAAAAAGTCTACACACCTCTGTTAAAATGTCAGGTTTCTGTGCTGTAAAAAAATGAGACAAAGATAAATCATTTCAGAACTTTTTCCACCTTTTTAATGTGACCTATAAACTGTACAACTCAATTGAAAAACAAACTGAAATCTTTTAGGTGGAAGGAAGAAAAAATATAAAAATAAAATAATATGGTTGCACAAGTATGCACACCCTTAAACTAATACTTTGTTGAAGCACCTTTTGATTGTATTACAGCACTCAGTCTTTTTGGGTATGAGTCTATCAGCATGACACATTTTGACTTGTCAAGATTTGCCCACTCTTTTCAAAAACACTCCAAATCTGTCAGATTGCGAGGGCATCTCCTGTGCACAGTCCTCTTCGGACCACCCCACAGATTTTCAATCGGATTCAGGTCTGGGATCTGGCTTGGCCATTCCAAAACTTTAATCTTCTTCTGGTGAAGCCATTCCTTTGTTGATTTGGATGTATGCTTTGGGTCGTTGTCATGCTGAAAGATGAAGTTCCTCTTCATGTTCAGCTTTCTAGCAGAAGTCTGAAGGTTTTGTGCCAATATTGACTGGTATTTGGAACTGTTCATAATTCCCTCTATCTTAACTAAGGCCCCAGTTCCAGCTGAAGAAAGACAGCCCCAAAGCATGATGCTGCCACCACCATGCTTCACTGTGGGTATGGTGTTCTTTTGGTAATATGCAGTGTTTTTGCACCAAACATATCTTTTGGAATTATGGCCAAAAAATTCAACCTTGGTTTCATCAGACCATAACACCTTTTCCCACCTGCTATTGGGAGACTTCAGATGTGTTTTTGCAAAATGTAGCCTGGCTTGGATGTTTTTCTTCGTAAGAAAAGGCTTTCGTCTTGCCACTCTACCCCATAGCCCAGACATATGAAGAATACGGGAGATTGTTGTCACATGTCCCACACAGCCAGTACTTGCCAGATATTCCTGCAGCTCCTTTAATGTTGCTGTAGGCCTCTTGGTAGCCTCCCAGACCAGTTTTCTTTTCATCAATTTTGGAGGGAGCTCCAGTTCTTGGTAATGTCACTGTTGTGCCATATTTTTCTCCACTTGATGATGACTGTCTTCACTGTGTTCCATGGTATATCTAATGCCTTGGAAATTCTTTTGTACCCTTCTCCTGACTGATACCTTTTAACAATGAGATCCCTCTGATTCTTTGGAAGCTCTCTGTGGACCATGGCTTTTGCTGTGGGATGCGACTAAGAACATTTCAGGAAAGACCAACTAGAGCAGCTGAATGATGGCAGGTGTATGCTGACTACTATTTAACATGATTTGGAATGTGATTGCTTAATTCTGAACACCGCTACATCCCCAGTTATAAGAGGGTGTGCAGACTTATGCAACCACATTATTTTTTTTCTTTTCTTCCCTCCACCTAAAAGATTTCAGTTTGTTTTTCAATTGAGTTGTACAGTTTATAGGTCACATTAAAGGTGGAAAAAGTTCTGAAATGATTTATCTTTGTCTAATTTTTTTACAGCACAGAAACCTGACATTTTAACAGGGGTGTGTAGACTTTTTATATCCACTGTACATTATAATTGTAATAACTTCACTTATTGGATGATTTTGTAAATATTACTAAGAGAGTTAGTCCAACTCTAGTTGATTATAATTAGGTGATATCATATATGTAGTTGTTGATCTTGCGATGTTGGTAACGTTTGCGATGTTGGTCAAGCAGTTGTGTTCGTTGCGAGGCGAGTCAGCGGCACAGTCACGCAGTTGCGTTCCTCGCAAAGAGAGTCAGCGGCACAGTCACACGTGTTCCTTGCAAGGCGAGTCAGCGGTACAGTCTCACATGAGACCCTCGCAAAGCAGCCGCACAGCACTTAGGCCGCAATGAGCGCCAAAGGCACTTACTGCAGCCAGTGGCGCAGCACTGTTTAAGCGTGTAACTCTAAAAACCCGCCAAAAATTTGAAATCATCTACAAAAAATTATAACGCAAACGGCACAGGGGGAGACACAGGAAGCCTGGGAGTGTGGTTGCAAGCGAATTACACCCATATTTGGTGTTTTTTGTCACTGGAATATCATTAAAGCGAGGGAAAAAATGGCGGACAAAAAATTTCAGATACCGCATGAAAACGAGGCTCAGCAACGCTAGGCTCGCAAAACTTACAAAATACACGATTCTTAAGAAAACACACCAACAACGCCAGGCACGCAGGACTAAGAAAATACACCATTTATACCAACAATGGCACGTGGGGACTTTGAAAATAAAACCAACGGCAGTTCGCGCGAGCCACGCAAACATTCAGCGCACACACGAGAAACACACACACACGAGAAACACACAGGGAAGGGACAGGGGGGAGATGCTGAAAAGAGACACATGGCATTCCCAAGCACTAAACTTGCAAGTTAACGAACCCCGCAATGAGCGGCCCGTACAGAAGGCGAGAGGAAAGGCTCGCAATGAGTGCCGAAGGCGCTAATCGCGGGGCTCACGATGAGCACCGCGAGCTGGAGAGATTTGCAATGAGCGCTGAAGGTGCTCAGAGGACCAAAAGCCTCATGCTGTGGGGCAAACAGCACTGCCAGCCTTACAATTGTAATCCTGTCATTTTTGACGGGCAAGTTCCTAGTAATAAATATGGAGTTTAAATAACTCTATATGAATCTTCACAGACCACTTTTGGAAATATATAGCTCCAAGTTTCAAAGTTGTTCTCTGGTTCATTAATTATGTCCTTAATATTATTGACATTTATTTGTCTTAATCAGCAATTGCTGCTATTTTGCACTTGGGCTTTTCTTCATCCTTTCAATAGCCTATATTGTATTTTTTTTTTTTTTTTGAACGCAAACTATGAATATGACACGTCCGTGGTCCTTTCGTAAATGTAAGGGAGATGGACCCAAATAAGATTATTCCGTCTCACATCGTTTAACTGCTGGCTGAGAAAATGTGCATGGTTTTTATATAGTTATGCACAGCATATGTGTAGTGTGTGTGGATTTTTCCGCATATGTACTTCACACCCATTTTATGGTTTCTAATCAATTAAAACTAAATAATACTCTTCATTTTTCTAAATACATTTGGAAAAGCTGAAATAAAGCAATGTTTTAAAAAAAAAAACATTAAAAAATCTGATACGCTTAACAGTTAATAGCTAAAGCATCTGGAGCATTCATTATGTTCTTTTTATAGTTATTTAAAGAAAATGAAGTCCTATGAATCACAAAAAAACATATTATTGACAAAGTATAGATGACCAAAGCAGTGTTATTACAAAAAACGTCTCCTGTTAATGTGAGCTATTACATCTGGCCAAGGCTTATGGCATGCTTCACCAAGCAACTTCAGTAAATCTGAAGATAAAGATGTTCCCACTGCACATTCAAGTCGGGCTCGGTTGGACCCAAGGTTGTCTATTCCATCCAAATTTTATTAAAATACTTATTTGAGAGATAAATTAGAGCAGTAACTTTTTCTAAAGTATCAATATTGTGGAGCCTGTTAGTTACCTGTGCAATGGAAGGTGTTTTTTTTGTTGCTTTTTTTTCCAAGCAGCTGAGATGACTGCAATTAAGATACGCTTAGTGAGTTTCGATTTACATCTACAGTGCCTGTATTCACCCCTTGGCATTTTTTGTGTTTTGTTGCCTCACAAGCTGGAATTAACATGGTTTGTTTGAGGATTTGCATTCTTTAATTTACAGAACATGCCCACAACTTTCAAGAAGTTTTTGTTTGTTTTTTATTGCGAAGCAAACAACAAATAGGACAAAATAACAGAAAAAGTCAATGTGCATAACTATTCACCCCCTAAAGTCAATACATTGTAGAGCCACCATTGCGGCAATCACAGCTCCAAGTCGCTTTGGATAAGTCTTTATGAGCTTGCCACAACTTACCACTGGGATTTTTGCCCATTCCTCCTTGCAAAACTGCTCCAGCTCCTTCAAGTTGGATGGTTTGCGCTTGTGAACAGCAATCAAGTCTGACCACAGATTTTCTATTGGATTGAGGTCTGGGCTGTGACTAGGCCTTTCCAACACATTTACATGTTTCCCCTTAAACCACTCAAGTGTTGCTTTAGCAGTGTGTTTGGGGTCATTGTCCTGCTGGATGGTGAACCTCCGTCCTAGCCTCAAATCACGCACCGAGTGGTACAGGTTTTGCTCAAGAATATCCCTATATTTAGCACCATCCATCTTTCCCTCAACTCTGACCAGTTTCCCAGTCTCGGCTGCTGAAAAACATCCCCACAGCATGGTGCTGCCACCACCATGTTTCACCTTGGGGTTGGTGTTCTTTAGGTGATGTGTTGGGTTTGCGCCAGACATAGCATTTTCTTTAATGGCCGAAAAGTTTCATTTTAGTCTCATCAGACCAGAACACCTTCCTCCTTACATTTTGGGAGTCTCCCACGTGCCTTTTTGCAAACTCAAAACGTGCCATTTTGTTTTTTGTTGAAAGCAATGGCTTTCTTCTGGCCAATCCAGGTCCAGCTCCTCCAGGGTTACCTTAGGACTCTGTGCTGCCTCTCTGATTTATGCCCTCCTTGCCCGGTTCGTGAGTTTTGGTGGGCTGCCGTCTCTTGGCAGGTTTGCTGTGGTGCCATGTTCTTTCCATTTGGTTATGATAGATTTGATGGTGCTCCTGGGGATCATCAAAAAAGGTGTGTATATGTAATGACAGATCATGTGACATTTAGATTGCACACAGGTGGACATCATTTTACTAATTATGTGACTTCTGAAGATAATTGGTTGCACCAGAGCTTTTATGGGCTTCATAACAAAGGGGGTGAATACATATGCACATGCCAATTCTCTGTTTTCTATTTCTAAAAAATAGTTTTATGTATATATTTTTCAAATTTCACTTCACCAACTTAGCCTATTGTGTTCTGATCCATCACATAAAATTCAGATTAACAAAACATTGAACTTAGGGCTGTAATGTAACAAAAATAGGTAAAAAGTCAAGGGGGTGAATACTTTTGCAAGGCACTGTATCTGATAAGATTTAGTAAGATAAATGGGGAGATATTTAATTAGATAGATCAGATTTCCAGTCATGTGAAAATAAAATTGTATGGCATTTAAGCAAACTGGAGGAATGTTAATAGGCAGAGTCTTAGATTTATTTGAATTGATCTTAATATATGGGGCTTTAGTATTTTTTTATAGTATTTTTTTTGAGGTTTAATAAAAACTGTTTAGTCCATCAAGTTCAACCCTTTTAGATCTCTTCTGATCCTTTTAATATGTGGATTATTTGTTAATATTTGTTAATTGATTCGGAGGAATCAAAAAACAAAACAAAAAAAAAACATTGAAACTTTGCCAATTGTCTCATAAGGGGGGAAAAAAGCAAAATTCCTTCCTGACCACAGAAACTGGTGATCAAATTTCTCCCTGGATCAATATTCCTTCGCTAGTTTTCTAGGATAACCTTGAATGCCCTCTTTATTCAAAAATATATCTAACACCTTTTTAAAATTATCTATCAATTTCGTTGTCACCACCTCCTTTGGTAGAGAATTACACCGTTTAACCACCCTAACTGTGAAGAACCCTTTTCTTTCTTTATTGTCACCTCTTTTTTCCTCTAACCTCAAGGGATGTCCTCTTGTCAGTTGAAAACATCTTAGCACAAAAAGTTCACTTGACAAAGCCTTATATTGATCCTGGATGTATTTAAATAAGGTAACCATATCGCCCTCGTAGACAATTTCTTTCTAGGGAAAATAAGTTTAGTTAGTCTTTCTTTATAACTTAGCCCCTCTATTCCCCTTATTAGTTTTGTTGCCCTTCTGTACTTTTTCCAGCTCTAAAATTTCCTTTTTACGAAGTGGTGCCAAAAATTGTACTCCATATTCCAAATGAGGGGGTACTAGGGATTTGTATAGTGGTAGAATTATATTAGCTTCCCTTGCTTCTATACCCTTCTTAATACATGCTAATATTTTACTTGCCTTTGCAGCTGCTGATTGGCATTGAACACTGTTACCTAGGTTGTTGTCCACAAGTACTCCCAAATCCCTTTCAATATGATATACCCCTAGATTTGCTCCATTGAGATTATAAATTGCATGTCTTTTTTTCCATCTCAAATGCAAAACCTTACATTTATTTGTATTAAATCTCATCTGCCATTCAAAATGCCTATTCCTCTAATTTATGCAAATCACTTTGTAGGGAAAGTACGGCATTATCTGATTTAATTACCTTGCACAACATTGTGTCATCAACAAAAATGGAGGCAATACTTTCCAGTTCAACTTCCAAGTAATTAAAAATATGTTAAAAAGAAGGGGGTCTAATACTGAACCCTGAGGAACCCCACTTCCAACATTAGTCCAATCCAGGTATGTTCCATTTACAACCGCCCTTTGCTTCCTGTCTTTTAGCCAGCTCCTGATCCATGCGCAGATATTTACTGCAATTTCTGTATCCCTTAGTTTGCACAATAGTTTCCCATGTGGAACTGTATCAAAAGCCTTTGTAAAATCCAAAAAGACTACATTCTCTGAGTTACCTTGATCCAAGTTCCTACTTACCTCCTCATAAAAACTAATTAGGTTTGTTTGACATGATCTATCTTCCATAAATCTGTGTTGACTCCTACTTATAATCCTGTTCAAATGGACATATTCTTGTATATTATCCCTTATTAAATCATCTAGCTTTCCCAACTACAGATGTGAGGCTTACAGGTCTATAATTCCCTGGATTTGTTTGTGCTCTATTCTTAAATATAGGTATCACCTCTGCATTCCTCCAATCATCAGATAGCGACCCTGTGGTGAGTGAGCCTTGAACAATTAAATATAATGGTTTGGCTATTACAGAACCCAGTTCCCTTGGATATTCCATCAGGACCTGGGGCTTTATTAACATTTATTTTCACCAATCTCTTTTGGATTTCTTCCTGCGTTAACCAATTATTTTGTGATGGTAGTGTAGCCCCATTTTGTTGCAGTATCCCAACCATTGGTACCTACCTTGTGTATACAGAAGAAAAAAAACTATTTAGCTCATCAGCCTTTTCCTGGTCACTAATTATCAGATGGCCTGTGTCACATTGTAATGTTCCTATAGCTTCCTTACTGGCCTTCTTCCCATTGAGATACATTTAAATATTTTAGGGTTAGTCTTACTCTCCTTTGCAACTGACTTCTCATTTTCTATTTTAGCCAGTCTAATAGCCCTTTTGCAAGCCTTGTTGATTTCCTTATATTCACATAAAGCTGCCTCTGTTCCCTCCTTCTTGTATGATTTAAATGCATGTTTCTTTTTCCTTTATCATGATCTTTAAGTCATTGTTAAGCCACGTGGGATGAGATTTACTCCTATTCATGTTATTTCCCTATGGTACATGCCAATGTGTATGTATATTTAGTAAGGGTTTGAATGATGTCCATTTATTTTCAGTATTTTTCCCTGTAAGTTCTTTATCCCAGTCTGCAGTATATGTTGTATTGCTCCTCGGCCATTGAAGTTAGCCCTTTTCAAATTTAGAGTTTTTGTTGGCCCCTTATAACTCTGCTTTTGTATTCAATCTCAAATGAGACTGTGTTGTGATCACTGTTCCCCAAGGGTTCCCCCAATTTAACATTTGATATTATATCAATATTACTTTTGATGACTAAATCCAAGATAGCTTCATTTCTTGTATAACCTGGGCTAGATAATGATCCCTAAGTGTACTCAAGAACCTTCTCTGTTTAGCTGAACTGCTGGTCTCAATTATCCAGTTTATTTCAGGGTAGTTACAATCTCCCATTATTAGAACTTGCCCATGCTTAGCTACATTATCTATCTGCAGCAATAGTTGCAGTTCATCACCCTCAATTATATTTGGGGGCTTATAGCATATTCCTACCAATTTAGCATTAGCTCCTCGACTATTTAACTCAACCCACAAATATTCAATGTTGTTGCTAATTCCACTATAAATATCTTTTCTGACTAGAGGTTTAAAACCAGGCTTAACATACAGACAAATCACTCCTCCTCTTCTACCATTACCCCAATCTTTCCTAAATAAGTTATAACCATCCAAATGAATGGTACAATCATGAGATTCATCCCACCATGTTTCAGTAATTCCTATTAAAACCCATTTTTCTTGTACCGCTAATAATTCTAGCTTGTCCATTTTCCCAGGCAAACTTCTTGCATTAGCAAGCATACACTTTATGCCGTTGTGAAGTGCTTGCCACTGTATTTGAGTCACCTAGTAATAACTCCCTTCTGTCTATTGTAACCCTTCCCCATTCTCCTCCCCCATGGGTAGATGATTCATCCATTTCCCCTCTTCCCTTTCTACCCCAATACTTCTATCTAGTCCCTCCCCCCCCACCTACTAGTTTATTAAGGTGTAATCCATCCCTGCTATAGAGATTGTACCCAAGTGAGAAGACAGCCAGTGCTCTAAAAACCCAAAACCCTCTGTCCTGCACCACTTCTTTAGCCATGCATTAACCTCCCTAACCTCCTTCTGTCTCCCTGGGCTAGCACGTGGCACAGGTAGTATCTTGGAAAATACTACCGTGGAGGTCCTTGCTTTAAGCTTATTCCCTTGTTCTTTAAAATAACTCTTTAAGACAGTCCATCTTCCACTTACTTTGTCATTGGTACCAATATGTACCAAGACCGCCGGTTAATTTCCAGCCCCTCCCAATAATTTATCCACCTGATACACAACTTGCTGAACCCGAGCACCCGGGAGACAGCAAACTGTTCAATTGCTGGGATCTGGGTGACAAATCACCCTTCCTACATTCCTAATAATAGAGTCCACTACCACCAAAACCTGTCTGTTGCTCTGCCTATTCTTCCCTCCCACTCCTCCAGTAGAACTGTTCTCCCAGCTGTTAGAGGGAACAGCTCTATCTGGCATTGCCATTCCTGAATGGACATCCCCAACAGTTTCACTCAATCTGGCACATCTGTCGGTGTTTGCCAACTCAGGACTAGCCTGCCTCCTCCTGTTCCCCCTGATTCCCCTTCTAACTGTAACCCAGCTACCTCCCTGGACATCCTCACTAGCCACAGCTCCACCCTCCAAGCTAGGCCCAGTTAAACTGTGCTACCTTTCCAGTGGAATATCAGTAAGTGCAGCAGTTCTCCTCTCTAGTTCTCCAATTTAAGCCTCCAGAGAGGCAACATGCTTACACCTCTGACAGAGGTATGGACCCTGGATCATCGGTTCCAGTAGTGCATACATGTGGCAGGATGTACACTCCGTAAGGTTGCCGCTGGACTGAGTCATGATTACCAGTTACAAAAATACAGTGAGAAAGCAAATCAATGTATTTGTACAAATATTGCTTTTCTGTACTTTTTTTTCTTTTTTATAAAATATACAATTTACAAATATAAAATATACAATTTACAGGCAAAAAAAAAAAAACATAACAATATACAGTATACACATGTAAACATTCATAAAGCTGCCATTACTTTACATATTGCACATGTATGTTCTAATAAATCAATATACATTGACCATGTCTATTTTTATTTCTACTTTCTTACTCTTTTCCTTCCCTTTTCTTCTTTCTCTTCCCCTTTCCTTTTCCTTCTCTCCCTTTTTTTTTTATTCATTTTTCTCTTCCCATTCCCTTCCCTTTCCCTCTTTTTTTTGGGGGGGGGAGGATGATGAATTATTGTACTCTTTGAGTTAACATTACATATTGATCCCATAATTCCCAGTTTGCACATAGCCGCTTAGGATTAAATTCAAAATTCCTCTTCATAATCTCCCGATTTATTTTTATTGTATTTACTACTTCATTCCATGATGGAATTATCGGTTGCTTCCAATATTTTGATAGAAGGTTTTTTACAATCAGGAGAATGTGAGAAATTAAAAAATGTTCACGTGGCGCTACCGTATCTATATCAAAGTGAAATAGGGCCATCTGAGGAGTACTTATTTAATGTTTACTACAGATCTTTGATACTTCTGAGATGCATTTTACCCATAATGCATTAATCTTATCACATTCCCACCATACATGTAGTGTAGTACCTTTCTTGCCACATTCTTTCCAGCATAAATCATATGGTTGGAAGTTTAATTTACCCATAAACTGGGGGGTATAATACCACCTAATTTTAAAATATAGTTCCAGGTATGAGGTGTTAATCACTTATTTTTTTACTAATTGAAATGAATTAGACCATGAAGAGGGCTCGAAAGATAGGTTCAGTTCCGCTTCCCATGCAAAGATAGCACTCGATTTGATAAAAATAGGTTCATCGGACATAGTCCCACTACATTTCGATATCATTTTAGAGTCGTCCTCTTTAGTCGCCATAATCTCCAGCTTCATTCACTGGTTTGAATTTCCAGAGCAACATCAGCTTTTTTTATTGATTCGAAATCAAGCCACGAAGTCTTGCTATTGTTGAATTTGGTTTGTAATGTAATTAAATCCATTAGTTTACCTTTTGAGTACATATTCCCTATATATCTAATACCTTTATTTTTCCAATATATAAGGTTTTGAAAGTTCTCTTTAGTTCTTATAATTTCTATAGTGAATCCAAAGAAGGGAAATTGATTAGATATTTTTTTAATCTAATTTTGAATCAAAATTTCAACATGGCTCTAAGCCCTCCAGGTAAATTTCTAAGAGGGATAGATTCAATATTTGACTGCCACATAACAGTATGAATTGGTATATCTCCCAAAAGGTTATCCTCTATATTTTTCCAAATTGCTCTGTTGCTCTGGATATTCAAGATCATTAGTTTTGAAATCAGGATTTTATCATGAATATCCTGTATTGACGGTAGGCCCATACCTCCTTTTTCAAATTTTTGTTTTAGGAATTGCTTTATTTCGCTGTTTATTTTTCTATGTATTATGTCAGATTTTGAGGGGTTTGTTTTAAAATATGACACGCTACCAAATTCATAAAGAATTTGATGCAACTTGACACATGAACTCTGAGGATTCGTGTGTGTTAGCAGAATATCATCTGCAAAGAGCATGATCTTGTACACCTCTTCTCATATCTCTACTCCCTTAATCAAAAAGTTATTTCTTATGGATTCTGCAAAAGGCTCCATAAATAAAATAAACAGGAGGGGGGATAGGGGGCATCCTTGGCATGTACCATTACTAATATTAAAACTCTGATTCGTATCCTGGTCCTGATATATACGCTGAAGGGTTTGTATATAGAGCCTTGATAGCTTTAGCTCCAAAATCACCCTTACCATATTGTTTCAAAACTGCATCTAGGAAGTCCCAGCTGACCCTGTCGAACGCTTCTTCAGCGTCAAGCTACAGGGCCAGCAAGGATAAGTCTTTACTCCTAGCGATTGACATGATATCAACCAAGCGTCTAATATTATCAGAAGCTTGTCTTCCTTTGACAAAACCTGATTCATCTAGATGTATTAATTTAGGTATAATAATATTTAGTCTATTTGCCAATATTTTAGCATATATTTTTAGATCTACGTTTATCAGGGAGATTGGACGGTAACTTGTACTAAGTTCTGGATTTCCCCCCTGCTTTAGGATATTTATCATTTTAGCTTTAGATAGTTCTGTTTTTAATTTACCCGTTGTTTTAATCTCATTGTAAATATTGCCTAAGTGATCACAGATCTCTTTTGAAAATATTTGATAGTATAATTGATCAAAACCGTCTGGTCCTGGTGCCTTATTTTTTTTTCCATCACATATATAGTTGTCAACAGTGCGTGTTGTTAAACGTTGTTGCTAACGCTGCGGCCCTCGCGAAGGACTTAGCATCCACAAATACGAGCCGCGCACATGAAAACACTAAAACCAAAAATAATACACACAACAAACACATAAAAAGCTTACCCACAGCAAGGGGGGGCACCCAACACCTCTAAAAGTGAAGTTACAACTTGATTTAAGTAGAAATTAAAGAGTTTAGGCACCCGAAAATCCCCTAAGCGAGAGAAAAAATGGCCGGCAAAAAAAAAACAAAAATGAGGCTACAGGACCCTAGACACGCAAAACGCCCCAAAACACATACAGATTTTTCCAAAAAGCCGTACGAGGTCCAAGAACAAGGACGCAAAATCAGCCACAGCCGCATACTACACACATTAGGCGCCATTTTACAACACTAACTTACACATTGCAGAAGTACACAGCTACCCTAACGGATTTTACTCGCACACGCACACTATTTACACTACACACTGCACACATTGCTGACAAACAGCAGCTCCACAAAACTGAAAACACACATTGTATGCTGCGGCAACATCAAAACAGATTTTCAGCTCTTCAACACAATGCTTCCTGCATATATTACTTCCTGCATATATTACTTCCAAATAGGTAAAGTATATTAATTTATTAATGTATTACTATTACTATTTCTAAATTTTTTACCCTTCTCAGGGACTGAAGATCTACAAATAAATGGTCTGGAGTATGAACTAAACCGGCCCAAGAAGAAAGTATAGTCTCTCTCGAATGGGTGTAGTACCTTCCATGCATCTAAAAGATCAAAACCATCAATCAGTTTGGAGAATACATGAGATGCTTTAATCAATTGAGATTCCGTTTTTATTTTAACATTTTCCCACTTTATCCTTCTCTGCATCGAGCACCATATTGAAATCTCCGCAGATATATAGATATCCTTTCCTTATTTTCTGAACCTCTCTCATAATTGCAATTATTTAGATAGTGAGTTGTCGTTCCTTTCAAATGAGTTTCCTGTATGCATATAATATCTGCCTTATATTTTTGTATTGCATAAAGGCCATTTTTCTTTTTGATGGGGAATTCATTCCATTGACATTATGTGAAATAATTTTAATACTCGTTAGACTAGTTATATTTTTGCTAGACGAGACTATAGCCCTTTGAATTATACTCTCTCTTTTTACATTTTTTAGTGAAAAAGGTCTTATGTATATTACAGAGTTTCGGACAAACATCTATAAGTCTTTGCAGCACCTTCATACTAAACTTATTCATACTAACAATCATTTTCCAAAAGGGGAATTGATAAATGTCCCCCGCTAGAATCAACAGGGCAAATTTCCCAATGTTTAGAAATAATGGATAAAGATGTAAAAAACATCTTGGATGGAGGTTTGAGGATTCTGATCTTCATGTATCTCCTAATTACTATAGCATATATCATAATGAAAAAGAAGCCTTCCTTGTTTAGCCTATATATTTTTAAGTTTACTAAACTCAATATTTAAGACTAATAACATGAATAGTTATATATATAAAATCTTAAATCTATTTATCTATGATCTACATCCTTCTGTGTAAGTCAATACAAAAAGTGAAAGCATATAAAATATAGAAAATCTAGGTTTATCTTACGAATTTGTGTACTTAAGTTATACCTTGGTGATTCTTAAACCTTAGGTATATTAACTAATCATATTTTGTACTAGTGCTTAGTGCATTTTCAAAGATCTAATTCCAGAACAATATAATATCCAGGTCTATCATGTAAAAAAAAAAAAAAAGAACTATTTGACTATTTGCCATCCTGGAAGTTTCAAATGTAGGCGTGGTTTTGCCTCATGTTTTGATTGGATGTCCACAGTTAGATTCCATTTTTGTAGCAATAAAAGTCCCTCTGGAGGAGAATTTACATTGTGCCATATTAAGTCCTTCCAAATCAAGAGGCCATTTGCTGATTTCCATTTATATTTAATCTCTTCTTTGCGTAGACCATATGTAATTGGGGCATATTCTTTTCTTTTTGCCAAAGTATGTGGTGAAATATCCATAAAGATCTTGATTTTTATCATACGGCATATAAAAATTTCTCTTGTTATAGCTTACTTTAATTAACTCCTCTTTAAAGGGAAGATAGTGTAAACGTATGATAGTATCTCTGGGGGTAGTATTTTCCAATTTCTTTGGTAGGGGTATTCTGTGTATAGCATCCATTTTACTGTTTTCCCTAGGGAAGTCAGGTACTAGGCTTTTAAAGAACTCTTCCACATAGATTTTTAAATCTTCCCCTTGTATAGATTCAGAGATACCTCTTATACGTAAATTATTTTTCCTCGATCAATCTTCTAGATTACAGATCTTTTTAAATAAGTCTTCAATTTTAGTTTCCATTTCAGAGGAATATTTCATCAAAGAGTTATTATCACAGATTAATTTGTTGCATTTGCTCTCCAGGTTTTCAATCTTAGTGGAGACCTCATTTATTAAATTTGTGTTTGCTATTATTTGTTTTGATAACCCTAAAGTAAGATTTATTTGAAATTCCCCAAAAATTTCTCTCAATGTTAATATTTCTTCTTCTTGTGGTGAGCTTGTTCTTTCAAATGAAGATTGAGACAATTTATCTGCAGATTGATTTGCTGTTTGATCTGTCAATATAGACTCATTTTGTGAGTTATTTAGAGGTTCAAATTTATTCTTTGGGGCAAATAAAATCGGAGCTTTTTATGCATTCTCCTTTTTTTGTTTTTAATTTGGGGGGCATTTTTGCTCTCTTGTTAGACATCTCTTTTTTGTTTCTCGCTATTTATCCAATAGCTTTTCTAGGATAGAGGCAACAGATAATCTGTTTTTCTGCAGATAATTAATATTTAATTCTGATAATAACTGTTTCCTTCAAACTTGGAGATTCTTATTAAAATTGTAACTTAGATGTTTTAATGGTAATCTCTCCCACTGGCCTTGGTTATAAAGAAAAAAATTCCATACAGTCCCAGATTCATGTTTTTATATTTGTGTTTGTCCAGTACTTGTTATGAGCTATCTTCTTAGAGCTATCTTCTTAGAGTGGTTCATTCATCTTTACAGATTATATATCCCCTTTTAATTTTCTCTGGTGAGGCAAGCAAATAACGTGTTCTTCTATAAGCTTTTAGTAATTACCGTATATACTCGAGTATAAGCCGACCCGAGTATAAGCCAAGGCACCTATTTTACCACAAAATACTGGGTAAAATGAGTGACTCGAATATAAGCCGAGGGTGGGAAATGTGCTGCCCCCTGTGTCCCTCTTGTGCCCTCTGTGTCACCCTCTTGTGTCCCCCTCTCTCTCCTGTGTCTCTTCTCCCCTCTCCCTTCCCTGTGTCTCTTCTCTCCTCTCCCTTCCCTGTGTCTATTCTCCCCTCTCCCTTCCCTGTGTCTCTTCCAACCTCTCCCTTCCCTGTGTCTCTTCCAACCTCTCCCTTCCCTGTGTCTCTTCCCCCCTCCCTTATCACCCTCCTCAACCCCACTCGTAATCCTCCCTCCTCATCCTCAAACTCCCTCCTCATCCTCAACCACCTTCTCAACCTCCCTCCTCATCCTCAACCTCCCTCCTCATCCTCAACCTCCCTCCTCATCCTCAACCCCCTCCTCATCCTCAACCCCCTCCTCATCCTCAACCTCCCTCCTCATCCTCAACCTTCCTCCTCAACCTCAACCCCCTCCTCAACCTCCCTCCTCAACCTCCCTCCTCAACCTCCCTCCTCAACCTCCCTCCTCATCCTCCCTCCTCAACCCCCCCATCCTCAACCCCCTTCTCAACCCCCCATCCTCAACCCACCCATCCTCAACCCCCTCCTCAACCCCCCATCCTCATCCTCCCTCCTCAACCCCCAATCCTCATCCTAAACCCCCTCCTCAACCCCCCTTCTCAACCTCAATCCCCCTCAACCTCCCTCCTCAACCTCCCTCTTCAACCCCCCTCAACCTCAACCGCCCTCCTCAACCCCCCTCCCCAACCCCCATCCTCATCCTCTCTCCTCAACCCCCCTCCTCATCCTCAACCTCCCTCCTCATCCTCAACCTCCCTCCTCATCCTCAACCCCCTCCTCATCCTCAACCCCCTCCTCATCCTCAACCTCCCTCCTCATCCTCAACCTCCCTCCTCATCCTCAACCTCCCTCCTCATCCTCAACCTTCCTCCTCAACCTCAACCCCCTCCTCAATCTCCCTCCTCAACCCCCCTCCTCAACTTCCCTCCTCAACCTTTCTCCTCAACCCCCCCATCCTCAACCCCCTCCTCAACCCCCCATCATGGGCTATAGAGAGATGTTAGGGCACGGAGCAGGGCATTGGAACACCATTCCTCACAGTCCTCCAGCCATCCAAGCGTCCTAGCTACTGACACATGTTCTCATTTACGGTGCTTTTCTGCACCTTAACCCAAACAAAACAAAATATATATATTTTTGTTTTCTATTTTTTCTTACAATAACCGTTTTCTTTAAACTCCCTCCTTTTATTTAAACTTATATACAATCTGCTCTTACACTAGAACTGTTTGCAAGCTCCCAAGTTTGCTCCTTTCCCTGTTAAAATAGATCCTGCCTACTCACCTGCAGAATGATTACAGAGCTCAAAACAAAAAATACCCTTTAGCTTCCTGCACTAATTCCCAGATCAGATTCAAACAGAACACCACACAAGTGCACACAGATATACTATTACACAGGCCAAACCACACCTACTCTAACCTGCAGAATGATTACAGAGCACAGGACTGAAAACACCCTTTAGCTTCCTGCACTTATTCACAGAGCAGATTCAAATAGGCTTTGCCAGACATCTGAAGGACACTCATAAGATTGGGTTTGTAAAGGATAGTAGAATGCATGAGCAAACAAAAGGGTCCTTTTGTATGTCTTGAGTGATCACTGAACCTAGGTTATCTATATGTGCACAATCTATGGCACAGGGAGGTTCTGTTACTAGAGCAAATAGGTTGGTCAGTCCTCTCTTTTCCCATTATGGACAGGAAATTGAGAATAGCTGTTCCCTGGGAGTATGAGTATCATGGAGGGTGAATTGTACAGGAACATAATACAAGACCTTCAAATCTAAATTTGTGAAGTACTGCTTCCATGGACCCGATCATATGCTCTTTGGGCATCTAAGCTTAGAAGTGTTTAGAAGCAGGAGTTCATGGGGGTTACTTTTGGTGCTTGGATATGATTGATTGATCTTCTTATGTTCTTCCTGGCCAGTTGTCCCAGGACAAATCCCACCTGATCTGGCAACACCAACTTTGGGAGGAAAGGGGCTTTTATGTTAACAAGCATTTTGCTAAATATCTCCAAATCTGTGTTTATCAAAGCAATGGAGCGGTAGAGCATTTGTTAATTATGCATAACTGATGTTATACTCATTCTAATCAGATTCTACATGATGCTGATACTCTGCCAGTGGATAATGGACAGGGTGTCACCAGCATTTAATTTTCTTTTTCAATTCTCTATTTGACTTTTACATTGAAAATGTATTATAAAAGAAGATAAACCTTTATATATTTGGTGAACTCTTTCAATTGATGGGCTATAGATACTGCGGCCCCGGAAACCTTAAAAGGGCTACCCAATGATTTTAACTCCTTTTCGCCGTCCACATAGGAAAAATGGTAAAACCATGATTAGGGGGAGAGAATGTAATACATTGCTGAAAGATGTAGAAATAGGGGGGGGATAAAATGGACAAGAACACACTGAAGAAGGGTGTGCTCACCCACTCGAGAGGACAGTCTTAATTTGACGAAGAACAGGTTCCAAATATGATATTATTTAAAGACTATAGGTAAAAACACACGATTGTTATTAAAACCTTTTTTTATTTTTTTTTCTACAGTAAACACATACCGAAATTTACATTTATTTTGCCTGTTAGTCAGTCTTTCTTGATCCTCCCACGCGAAAAACGTTATATATTTTGCTAATGACAGATAGTAGTCACTAATTGCTGATTACCCCTGAAGATTTGAATCCATTGTCTTCAGGGTAAGTCCTATGCAAAGAAAAAGACTGGGCATGCTTGAGTCAGAGAGCAATTTATCTAATCACCTTAGTTACTCCTTGGGGTTTGAACATGCAGTCATCATTTGTGCTGGTTGGTTGTTTTTTCACATGGCTAAAGACAATGGATTCAGAACCTCCAGGGTTAAATACCAGTTCTTCCAAAAACAAAATCCATTGCCAAGTTACCAGAATGCCTTGATTGGGTGAATTTAGAAAGGCTGCGTGATGGGTAAAATTGCAAATTCCAATGTAATTTTGGCATAGAATTTTTTTTTTTTAAATAATATTCAATCGTTAAAGCATTTATTACATTAGCTTTCAATGATACAATATTTGGAGCCTTCATTGTGATACCTTAGGGAGCCTGTGAAGGGTGCATGCATCCCCCCCAGGCTGCCTGTTGCCCATCACTAAACTAGATTTTGTTACTTGGAGTTAAGTAGAAAACTGTAATGCAAAAAAAATAAAAGTGGGAAAGTAAGTAAATGGTGCAAACCGTTTGTATCAGAGTGTGGATGAGATGGTGAGAATTGGAGAGTATTTCAAATCGACAATCTCCTTTGATCCATTGTAATTGGGAAATGGTCACTAACAATCCAAGATCATATGGGTGAGAGGTGTCCCACAAAAAAGAAGGAACCCCCTGTTGACCTTGTGTTAGACTCACTCACTAGAATAATAGCTCACAATGTATTTGCAAATACAGTACATCTGATCTCAACCATAATCCGTTCTGAACGGTAGTTCGAGTTCAAAAAAGGTTGAGTTTCAAGGTAGCATTTCCAATAGGAATTGATATAAATTTAAATAATTTGTTCCAAGACCCAGAAATTTCACATTTTAGTTGGTGTTGTTCTTTGATACATAACCTTAAAACTAAACAGACCTAAATAAAAAACAATAATTAGATTAAATAACTACACTTTAACTGTACTGAGAGGACTTGAGGGCCCAGTGGGATGATGGTGATGTAGAGGAGGTGAGAGGTTATTGCTTGGAAGCTACACTTTGGTTCTTGTAAGCACAAGCTACACTTAGGTCCTTATAGGCACAGGCTGCACTTTGATTCTTGCAGACAGAGACCACTCTTGGGCTCTTGTAGGCACTAACTACACGAACGCCCCAGCATTTTTTTGTCAGTGAGATGTTGAGTTACAAGAAGGTCAAGAACTGAGGGTCCGCTGTAACTTATACATGTAGTTCTGCAGTAGAACATTAAACGGCCATCGTGGTCCAAAATGGTAAAATCCATTTAAAAGATCAATTATAGAAAATTTTAAAGATCAATTATAGAAAATGTCTGGTGTTTTTCTGTCTGCCTTACATTAGGAGACATCGTCTAGTCTATTTAAGTAATTTTCAGTATATAAAGATCAATATTTCCAAAAATATAATTTTGTGATATATAAAACATGATCTATTAATTGAATAAGAGAACCTTGTGGCTTGTGCTCAATTTTTTTTTCTATATTTGGTGTTTAAAATTTTTAAACAGAATGGGGTAAATATTTTAGAAAACAGAAACAAATTAACACACCCTATACATTTTGTAACTTACATGCATAATTATTCTATGTAGGGTTCCATTTTGTTTCTTTGCCTCCTGCTGTCTGTTACCGTCTCAGGAAGATGTGTCCCTGTAAACTAATGAGCAGGCCATGCTGCCGAGAGTGCTATCAGTTAATAGATGTCATATTATCATTGTGCAAATTGAATATACCAAACTTTTCTAAGATGCTCCCACCTCAGGAAGTTGATGCTATGACACAAATGCCTCTAACCCATGATTTTTGCTACAGTGTTTTTTTCTCTTAATATTTAGATGTATTCTATTGACTCAAGCTTGCAATTTACCTCCTTAAGCCTAAACTTGTAAACCCTGCCTGTTAAAGTAGGATTTCAGTGGCGTGATTATATGATCTGACTTTATTTAAGCAAGCCCATAATTTACTTCTTGGACACAGCCATTAGTAAATGAGACCGTCACCATGATGTCAGTAAAACATGGAAGTTACATGTAATCTGCAATCCGAGGCTACAAATTAATGAGAGGCAATAAGTAATATTTGCCTATCGGGCTCGCAATCTAGCACTCTATAAAGTGCATTAGATCATCTCTTCTAGTCCATCTGGGTTTCATTACATTAACCCCTTATGTCCTGAGATCAATATTACTCAAAAATATTATTGTTAAATGTTATTTCTAATTGCATGTTTGTGGGTTTGAGACTGTTGTGGAATTAATGCTAATTTATTTCCATGCCTTTCTGAACTTTTAAAGTACAGTATTATGTGTTTAATTGCTGCTATAGCTCTAATAAGTGTTTGAAAGATGCCCTTGCGAATCCTATTTAGCACTCGAAATATATATATTTTTTATCCATTCTTTTTTTTATTGAAGACAAGTTAACAATGTAACATTGCATAAAATAAGAGAAGAAAGAAGAGGACAACAGGGCAGCCAGGTTATACAGCTATACAATTCTCCAGCATCTTAATAAAGAGACCACATGCAGTTTTCATACTTGTCTTACTGGTACATTATTTCATCCTTATCCTGTGCCCTGTCTAACCATCTATGTCTTCAAAAAAGGTATTTTTAAATGTTTTTGTAATTCTTTTGTTGTCTACTTCTTATCAAGAGATAGGTATAAAGAAGCTGAAATAACATCAACTATGTCAACTGAAAAGGGTGGAGGGAAACACACACAAAAAAAGGGAGAGCTGGGGGGGGGGGGTGGGGGTGGAAATACCTGGCATACTCATCCAGTGCCGCACCCTATGAGAATCTATTGGTATGTATGGTCGTCCGGGCTCCCCCACGACCGCCATCCTTCGGCAAGAGCCTCATTCCCTACTGTCCTGGTCACATCCCCACCTTAATACTGTAGGCTGAGGTCAGCCATGAAGTCCAAATATTTTGGAATAGGAGGACTGTGTTATGCAGGACATGGGACAGTCTCTCGTTTAACATAACATAGTTAGTTTTCAAAATGATCTCTCTGGAGGTCAGTGTTGCAGCTTTCCATTTTTTTGTGGCGAAAGCCATGAATTGCCATAGTTTGTTTTGGCCTTTAGAGAGACTGGGTCTAGGAACCCCCAGAAGATAGGTCTCTTATATCAGGCCCCAGCTTGGTTTCTGTCACTTGCGAGAATAAGTCAGTCATCTCTTTCCACACCCTCTGCACTGATGGACAGGTCCCCCATTTATGTAGAAAGTCTCCCCTAGCTTTGCACCCTCTAAAACAGTCCTCGCTAAGCCTCAACATTAGGTAGGGAGTATAATAGATCCTGTGCAAAACTTTGACTGAGGTCTCAAGTAGGCTATATGTATATGATCCTCTTGTTAAGTTGGTACAAATTTCTCTCCAAGTTGCTTGAACCAGCGCCCTGCCTAAGTCTGTTTAGAGAGTCATTCAGAAAAGAATATAGAGACCCAAGAAGACCTTTGATAGAGGCACTTTTGCACATATAGTCGACCACAAAGAATGTTTAGGGGTCCCATGTACCTAGGCTAGTGAGGACATCCAATGTCTAATTTTACGGTAATTCCAGAGTTCACTCTCTGGTATGTGGTATTTAGTGATAAGGAAGGTGTGAGGTAGCAGAGCATCTTCTGAAAACCAGGTTCCTGCTCTTTCCAGCAGGCTGCTAAGCCACCATTGCCTAGAGGTGAAGCTAAACCCCGTCCCAAATTCTGGGAAGGATCTTATGGACAACAATGGCGATAGGAGGGGAGCCAAGCTGTCGACCGACCCGAACCCAAGCCACTAAAGTTGAAGATATTATGGGATTAGGGTGTCGCTGCCTGATGCCGGTGGGGGGCACATCCCAGACTATAGTATCCCAAGAGTGGGGTCTCATTTGCCAATTTTCCACAAAGGTTCACAGCGGTTGAAGCTTACTCGAGTGAGCCAGTGGGAGAAACGCGAGCTGCGCCGCTCTCAGATAAAGTCTCAAGTTCTGGCATGAGAGTCCCCCCTGAGACCTCTGCCGGGACATAGTCTTTCTTGCTATACACCGTGACCTACCTCGCCATATATTTTTAAAAATAGAAGCCTGGAGTTTATCTAGTTCCTTCATATCTAGCGGGACTGGGAGAGTTCAAAATAAGTACAGTATTCTTGGCAAAACCGTAAATTTTACCAAATTTATCCGACCTGTCCATGATATATGGTATTTCGCCCAACGTCGCATTTCTTCCATTAGTTGTTTAAATGGGGGCGGGAAGTTGGCCTTATATATGTTCGACAGCTTCCTGGTGATTCTAACTCCCAAGTATTTAATAGAGTTTTTGGGCCATTGAAATCTATACTCCGCTTTCAAAGCCCCCAGGACCGCATGTGGTATGCCAACTCCCAAGGCCTCAGTCTTTTCAACATTGATTTGTAGGCCCGACAGGGCGCCAAATCCGCCGAGGGTTCACAACAAGGCGGGAATCGACGTTGCTGGATCCGTTAGTGTGCAGAGAAGGTCATCTGCAAAGAGCGAGCATAAAATTTCAAGTGGTGAAGACCCACCTGCATTCCCTTTATCTCAGTGTTGCATATAATCTTTTGAGCCAAAGGCTCGATCGCCAGAGCAAATAGCAGTGGAGACAGTGGGCATCCCTGCCGGGTCCCCCTCTGGATGGCTATAGAGATGTTTTCCAATCCCGGGAGTTTCAGACAGGAGTGCGGATTTGTGTACAGTGTTCTAATGAGTTGTATGAATCTCCCTTCAAAGCCAAATTTAGCCAGCACTGCGTACAGATAAGACCACTCCAGTGTGTCAAAGGCTTTTTCCATATTGAGAGGTAGCACAGAAAGGGGGGTTTTGCTCTGGGAGGCCAAGTGAATGACATTCATGGATGTTATCAGATGTCTGCCGATGTTGGACAAAACTTGTTTGATCCTCGTGGATCAGATCTGGAAGGAATCCCGAGATCCTATCTGCAATCATTTTGGCTAGCAGTTTAAGATCCCCATTTATAAGGGATTTAGGCCGATAATACTTCGGGTCTAGTGGGTCCCTGCCTTCATTGGGAAAGACAATTAAGTCCGTCCGCTTTAGCTCCGGGTCATCGGTTCCCCGTTTAGGATGGAGTTAAACAATTGGCAGAGGTATGGTGCCAGAATATGCTCAAAAGACTTGTAGTAAGAGTTGGTAAAGCCAGGGGCCTTCCCTGATTTCAAGCCGTTGATGGCTTCTAATATCTCCTCTACTGTTATGTCTGAATTGAGTGTAGCCACGCTCTGATCTGAGACCTAAGGGAAGCAGAAATCTAAGTAAGACCGAAGAAGATTTTCGTTCGGTTGTAGCTTCGTGGAGTAAATTGAGCTATAAAAGTCAGCAAACGTTCGCTTGATGATATTTTGGCTAACCGTTATCTGTCCCTTTGCAGTTCTATCCGCTATCTTAGACCGAAGCTTCCTAGCTAATAGGGAGTCCGGCTTGTTGGCTTTGGAGTAGAATAGATGCTTGGTTCGTCTGAGGGCTTTTTCCATTTTATGGGAGAGTACTGCATCTAACTGTAGCCGACACTGATCTATCATCTGGCGAAGTCTGGAAGAGGGGCATGATTGGTTCCTCAACTCTAAGTTCTGCAGCTTAGTAGTAAGTTCCTGCTCTTTGAGTTTACATTGCTTTTTAAAAGCAGAAGCCAGCTTAATGCAGGAGCCCCGGATAAAGGCATTGTGGGCCATCCATACCCAGCCTGATCTTTTTCAATTTGTTCCGACAGCTCAGTTTCCAAGCATACGGTGTGGATATATTCAACCCTAATTCAATGTCTATGCTCACCGCCGCATGATTCGACCAAGGGCACACCCGTATTTCCGCCCTCTTTGATCGATCAATGACAAAGCGATCAATAAGGTATCGATACACGAATAAGATCCATGGGTGTGGGAATAATACGTATAGTCCCTTCTATGTGGGTGATGCCCCCTCCAGGCGTTCACCAGGCCCAGACCATCTAGTGCCTTCTTAATTTGTCTTAATTTGTTTGAATACTGGTCTGAGGCCTGAATACCCGAGCGGTCTAGGTTTTGATCAAAGGTAAGGTTGAAATCCCCTCCCATCACCATCATGTTGCCTGAGTGAGGCTCTAAAAGCATCAGGATATGCTGTAGTGATTTATGTGCTGCAGTGGTGGGAGCGTAAAAGGAGATGAGGTATATTTTAGACTCCAGAACTGTTACATGGAGTATTACATAGTGTCCATCTTTATCCACTACTTAAGACTCTACCTGAAAGGGGAAGTTGCGGTGAATCAATATCAAGGCCCCTGTTAATTGATCCAGAAATATGTAAACAACAAAAACCCCAAGTTTTCAAAAGGGAAACAAATAAAATTTCTTTCTGACCCCAGATACTGGCGATCTGACTCCTCCCTGGATCAATACTCCCTCTCTAACTTTCCAGGATAACTCTGAATACTTTCCAGGATAACCCTGAATACTTTTTAAAAGTTCTATATTGAATCCACTGTCACAACCTCCTTTGGCTGAGAATTCCACCGCTTAACCACCTTTACTGTAAAGAACCATTCTCTTTAAGGTGGAATCTTTTTACTTCTAACATCAGAGAATGTCCTCTTGTCAGTTGAAAACCTCTTGGCACAATAAATTCAAAGCCTTATATTGACCATGGATATACAGTAGATTCTCAGTTAACCAGAATTTCAGCAACCAGAAAAAAATTGAATACTGTACTTTACATTTTTAT
Source organism: Discoglossus pictus (assembly GCA_027410445.1). Classification (NCBI taxonomy): domain Eukaryota; kingdom Metazoa; phylum Chordata; class Amphibia; order Anura; family Alytidae; genus Discoglossus; species Discoglossus pictus. The sequence goes on from JAPZIH010000730.1 coordinate 347,051, forward strand.
TTAATTTTACAGGACTCAACAAATCCCAGGAGCCTGGTTGTCCCACCACAAAATGCTTACAGGCCCCAGGATATCATCCTCTGTATGTCTTTGCAATTCAGTTATCTGTAAGCAGGCAGACATGAGTGACTGATCCAGTGCAGTGTTACATTTCCCGGGTTCGGCATCGCACCGTCCAGGCAAACGTACCTGTGTGTAAGTGAGGAGTGAAAGCTGCTGCTGCTAGAACAGTCCTCACTGACAAATATACTTAGCAGAGCATCCTATGTGCAGCTAATCTAGGCATCGTGTAATAGTAAATCTCAAGCAACCAGAAACTACATTTATCTGGCATCTACCAATCCCTGTGGGTGCCGGCTAACTGAGGGTCTATTGTATTTATATAAGGTAATCATATCCCCTCTTAGACACCATTTTTTCTAGAGAAAATAAGCTTAATTTTGGTTTACTTTCTTCATAACTTAGCCCTTCCATTCCTCTTATTAGTTTTGGAGCCATTCTCTGTACCTTTTCCAGCACTAAAATTGTACTCCATATTCCAAATGAGGGCGTACTAGGGATTTGTACAGTGTCAGAATTATATTTGCTTCCCTTGCTTCTATACCCATCTTAATACATGGTAATATTTTATTTTCCTTTGCAGCAAATGCGCCTAAATCCCTTTCAATATCTGATACCCCTATATTTGCTTCATTAAGATTATAAATTGCATGGCTTTTTTCCTTCCCAGATGCATAACTTTACATTGTTTCGTATTAAATCTCATCTGCCATTTAGATGCTCATTCCTCTAATTTATGCAAATCCCTTTGTAGGGTAAGCTCATCATTATCTGATTTAATTATCTTGCACAACTTTGTGTCATCAGAAAAAATGGAGACACTACTTTCTAGTCCCACCTCTAAGTCGTTAATAAATATGTTAAAAAGGAGAGAACCTAATATTGAAACCCTGAGAAACCCCACTTACCACATTTGTCCAATCTGAGTATGTTACATTTACCACAACCTTCTGCTTCCTATCTTTTAGCCACTCTCGATCCATGAGCAGATATTTACTGCAATTCCTGTATCCCTTAGTTTGCACAATAGTGTTTCCAATACAAAAATACTACATCCACTGAGTCACCTTTATCCAAGGTCTGACTAACCTCCTCATAGAAACTAATTAGATTTGTTTCACATGACCTATCCCTCATAAATCCATGTTGACTCCTACTTATAATCCTGTTTAAATAGACATATGCTTGTATCCTATACCTTATTATCCCTTCTAAATGCTTTCCCCCGACATAAGTGAGGCTCACTGGTCTATAATTTCCTGGATTTGCTCTTGCTTCCTTCTTAAATATAGGTACCAACCCTGCATTTCTACAGTCATCTGGTAGAGACCCTGTGTTGAATGAATCTTGAAAAATTAGATATAATGGTTTGGCTATTATGGAGCACAGTTCCCTCAGTACCTTGGATGTATTCCATCAGGACCTGGGGCTTTATTAACATTTATTTTTTTCAACCTCTTTTGGATTTCTTCTTGCGTTAACTAATTATTTTGCGAAGGTAGTTTAGCCCCATTATGTTGCAGTGACCCAACCACTGGTACCTCCCTTGTGTATAGCAAAGAAAATAACCTATTTAGCTCATCTGCCTTTTCCTGGTCACATTGTAATGCTCTATTAGCTTTCTTCTTGACCTTCTTCCCATTGAGATATATTTAAACAAATATTTTAGGGTTAGTCTTACTCTCCTTTGCAACTTTTCAATTTCGATTTTAGCCAGTCTAATTGCCCTTTTGCAAGCCTTGTTGATTTCCTTGTACTTACATAGAGTAGTATCTGCCACCTCTTGTTTGTATAATATAATTGCCTGTTTTTTTACTCCTCATCTTCATCTTTAAATCATTAAGCCACATTGGATGTGATGTACTCCTTTTACTTTTATTCCCACATGGTATATGGTGATAAGTATGTATAATTAGGAAAATATTTAAATGTTGTCTATTTATGTTCAGTATTTTCACTTGCTAAATCGATCTGATCTTAATGACCTGTTTTGTAATCTAAATATAACTAAAAATGAAGCTGAACGTTTAGTTTCAAGACTTAAAGGATGGAATGATTTGAAATGGTACCAAAATATGTTATTTCTATAACTGCCAAAATAAAATTAAACATAAGAGCAATTTTATCTAGTCTAATAATGTAGATTCGGCATAATCCTTGTGAATGGGGCTTGTTCATTGATTACACAATGGAAATAAATATCTATCAGTTCTCTTGAAGGAATCCTATGACAATACAAAGCTCCTTTTGGCCACTATCCAGTATGAAAAGTATTATTGCACTTTTGTGGGGACAGAGATTGGGTAACACTGACAAAATGTATCACAAAATATCACAAATGCTAAAAAAGTGATGAATGTTTAATATATATATATATATATATATATATATATATATATATATACACACACTAAAAAATTTAAGGATATTTGTATTTCTCTACAACACTCCCCCCTATGACAATGAAAATTAAGGAAGGAAAGGAAAAATACAAATATGACAGGGCATAATCTTAATAGATATGTCACATATTCAACTAAATAAAATTATAAACATAATAGGAAGTAAAGGCATGATCTTCATACTGGCTCCTATAGAGACTCAAGGTCTCGAAATAAAATCCAGTACAGATGAGTTCCTATAACATGGAGATATTACATTACATCTCACGGAGTGCTTTGCACCTTTTACCTTAATAACTTTCTTACAAAAGCATTATAAAAGAAAATCACAAATATACATAGAAACAATAAAAAACAATAAATATTAAAACGCAATAATAATAGTCCAATATGATCCGTGGAAAAAATGGAAAAGTCTCTCAATAATGGAATCCAGAGCAGAAAGTTCACAGTCCAGATATTAAAGTCTGATAAATGAAAGCTTTACAATCAGTGATTAGAAATCAAATCCTGATGGGTAGTGTTTGGTAAAAAGATAGAAATATCCTTAAATGTTTAGCGTATATATATATATATATATATACCATTAGCACTCTTTTAGCAAGGACACCCAAAATGGCTGACTCACTCACTGAACTGCTACTACTGACATAAATTCAGACACAGCCTTTTATAGTTGTTACCTAAGATAAACAACTGGATGGTGAGATCTATTGGCCAAAGCAATAGACCATAATGTGCAGATATTCAGGACAAGGAGTGTGCGACTATCTCACAGATCTTTACATATTTTCTCTTTGCCAGCAGATACATGCGTTAGCATATGATCATGTCAATGAGCAAGAGTTTGACCTTTCCCCCTTTTTCTTGGGTGCAGACAAGATTTCTGTCTGGGCTTTGTCTTTAGTCAGCAAACTCTGTATCTGTTTCTTCATCTGTTATTATCTGTTGTCATCAGGTTAGGTACTTGGTAGAGACTTTCTCTCATCATATATCAGGGCCTGCTTATCTTTTCTTTGTCTTTACAGCCACGCACTCGCTGTCATCTTCTTCTGGGGTAGGTAAGTGTGACAAAAAATCCAAACATACAAAATCTATTGTGGCGGAACCCATCACTGTTTTAAACTGTTTTATGATTATTATGGTTAAAATATGATCCTACTATATGTATGTTGGTTGATGTTCTACAGAATATATTGGCTCAGAATATTAGCCAGACTTTTGCAGACCTAGGCTAATAGATAATCCTGTTACAGAGATTCAAGAGATAAGAAAGTTGTAAAGGATCCTTGCATTTTCCAAAGTGTTTTCATTCTCTGATAAGAACAAAGAAGAATGATCTAATTAATGTCTGATTGTATCCAAGTTGCCAGGGAGGTGTGACTCACCTATTGTCCTATATGTGTATTGTATGGGGGATATGTGCAATGTCTGTGTGTTATGTGTAAAAACATACTTTTACTAACTTTTGAACCCCTGGTCTGATTCATGCCATTTTTGTATATGTTGTTCCCCTGGGTGAGAGATATTGAATGGTGCGGGACTTAAAGGTGTACCCCCTGTATTTGGGGTACATCCAAAATGTGGTTAAAATTGTGTCTGTTTTAATTGTGTTACCTGTTATCTGAGGGGAGGAGACGTGGGGGTTGAACCATGTATATAATTGGCTGTTGTGATAATTATGTGGGTGTAGCCCTTCAGAGGGCACCATTGCATAAAAGGAGATTCCCTGTCATTAAAAGTTAGTTCCTCTTGACCCTTCAAAACGTAGCCTCGTCTCGTTATTTGAGGGGATCGCTATCATACTGGGGATTGCTATGCTTCTGCATACTCCCTTGAGCTGTAACTACTGAACGCTTGTTCCTGATGTACTATCCTTGGAGTCTGTGGTGGTTTTGGTGTCCGGTGCGGTGCTTAAAAAGGAAAAACAAAACCTTAGAAAAAAAAGAATACTAAATAAAAAATATATATTCTTAGTCAGTTGACATTTCTGACTATCCTGTACGCTTATCGTAACCCATAAAATCATTTCACCTTATTAATTGTTATCTTAAAACCTTAATAATTATTACCATGTCTTTGGAACAGGTAGTGTACTTCTAAATATTATCCTAAAAGTGTGTACTTCACTCCTTCTATAATTCTGCATGGGATCATATCACAAGCTCTTCTGGTCGTTTTAAGGAGAAACTGGACTGCTTTTTTTTCTTTAACCAAACATCTCAGTGTACGACCTTGGAGACAGAGCTTTTTGAAAACATAGAACTTTTGGCTAGTACCCAGTATAATGTTTAAAAAACAATTATAGCAATGCAGCTTCAATTAATTTAATATTTTTTACACATTATATAATCTTTTAAAAGCTTCTATCTGTAATAAAAAATTAAAAATTCACTCTCTGTCTTTTTTCAATAACCCAGTTCTTTAACAATAGTATGTTTACTTGTAAATATCAAATAAATATATAACATAAGTAGGAACCAGATCTAAATAAAACCTTTATTAACAATTATCCAAAATGGCTGATGGCATGTAAACACAAACATCAATCCGAAATTGATCAGATTTCAGACTACCGTATAAACTCGAGTATAAGCCGAGTTTTTTAGCCGTTTTTTAAGGCTAAAAAGGGCCCCCCCGTGTCTCTCTAACCCCCTGTGTCTCTCTAACCCCCCCATGTCTCTCTACCCCCCGTGTCTCTCTAACCCCACCGTGTCTCTTTCCCTCCCCCCTCCTCATCCTCAACCCCCCCTCCTCATGCTAAACCTCCCCCCCTCATTCTACCCCTCTAAATACCCCCCCCCTCCCTTTACCCTCACTTACCTGCATCTGAAGCTCCTGCTCCAGCCTCCACTCCTTCTGGCGTCTTGACGTGGCGGGGGGTTTAGAATGTTGAGGAGGGAGGTTGAGGATGGGGGGGTTGAGGAGGGAGGTTGAGGAGGCGGTTGAGGATGGGGGGGTTGAGGTTGAGGAGAGTGGTTGAGGAGGGAGGTTGAGGAGGGAGGTAGAGGTTGAGGATGAGGAGGGAGGTTGAGGATGAGGAGGGAGGTTGAGGATGAGGAGGGAGGATGAGGAGGGGGGTTGAGGATGTGGGGTTGAGGTTGTGGAGGGGGTTGAGGATGAGGAGGGAGGTTGAGGAGGTAGTTGAGGATGGGGGTTGAGGAGGGGGTTGAGGAGTGAGGTTGAGGATGAGGAGGGATGACGAGGAGGGAGGTTGAGGATGAGAAGTGGGGTTGAGGAGGGAGGTTGAGAATGAGGAGGGGGGAAGAGACACAGGGAAGGGAGAGGGAGGAAGAGACAAAGGGAAGGGAGAGGGGGAAAGAGACACAGGGAAGGGAGAGGGGAGAAGAGACACAGGAGAGAGGGGGACACAAGAGGGGGACACAGAGGGCACAAGAGGGACACAGGGGGCAGCACATTTCCCACCCTCAGCTTATACTCGAGTCACTCATTTTACCCAGTATTTTGTGGTAAAATAGGTGCCTTGGCTTATACTCGGGTCAACTTATACTCGAGTATATACGGTATATTCTCCTTAACACTTTATCACACTGTCCGTCAGATATAATGGCTAATCCCTACACAAAATGCAATTATATAATCTGGACACTGGTACTCTATGTGACCACCAATATTCAGTATACATCATCCCAGGAGAAACAGACACATCACAAAATGGCATCATCTACAAGGAACATTTCCCCATCAGATAACTCTCATGTCACTTTCTACTCCATGTTCACTCACTCAACCCCAATACTCGATCATACAAAAATAAAGCATCCATACACACACGGACAAACATGAACATCTCCAACCATAATGCGCTCCACAACACTTATTTCAAACAAGACCCCCCTTTCTCCACTGGAAAACATAATCTCTACAGAAAAATGTCATACCGGCATAAAAATCTGCTGATAAATTTATCATAATTAGGATTCAGACAAGACAAACAAGATAGAACATATCACATATATAGTTGTGGTAATTACTGGCCTCGCGAAGCTGAAGGTGCTCATCGCAAGGCCCATAGGACTTAGGCCGCAATGAGCACCGAAGGCGACGAGCGACGCAGGCTGCAATGAGCGCCGAAGGCCCGTGAGACTTAGGCTGCAATAAGCACCAAAGCCGCTCATTGCGAGGCCCGTTGAGGTTGAGGAGAAGGGTTGAGGAAGGAGGATGAGGATGGGGGGTGGAGGAGGGGGTTGAGGATGGGGGGTTTGAAAAGGGGGTTGAGGAGGGAGGATGAGGAGGGGGTTGAGGATGAGGAGGGAGGTTGAGGATTTTGCTTCAAAATTCTTTATTATGAATTTTTTTTTTTCCTGAAATTCCCTTTTTAAAATGAGGTGCGTGTTATACGCCGGTGTGTGTTATATGCCGATAAATACGGTATATACTAGTGACTTGCCCGTCAAAGATGACAGCAATAAAATTTGAAGCCATGGGAATGCTGTTTGCAACACATTGTAAGGCTTTTGCTCCTCTGAGGACCCTTGGCGCTCATTGTGAGCCTCTCCCCTTGTGTACTTCAAGTTTCCTGCTCTGCAACGATCACCTTCGGCGAAAACAGATATATAAGTACAGTGTAAAGTATAAAATGTATTTAGTACAGTGAATTAATAAATTAATATACTTTACCTATTTATATTTAATATGCGGCAATCAATATCCTGAAGAGCTAACAATCTCTTTGGATTTTCCTGCATCTGAAAATGTATAGTTGTACTGTTGATCACCTGAGGAAAAAGTGTCAGCAATGTGCCAAGTGTGCAGTGTAAATAGGCTGCGTGTGCAAAGGCCAAACCGTTTGTTAAGGCGGGTAAAGCGCCATTTTAGAATCGTAATCTTATTATTTGCAAGTTAGTGTTTTAAAATGGCGGCTTTTTTCTATGTGTTACTTGGCTCACAAGCATTTTCCGTCCGTTGTAATGGTATATTTTGTTAAATTCACGTGCAACCTCACTACCAGGCTACCTGGCGTTCCCACCCCCTTGCTGTGTATGAGTGTTTTTTTCTTTTCTTTTTTTGTTTCTGTGCCCTCTCTCTCTATGTGTTCCTCTCTCGCTCTGTGTGCTCTCTCTCGCTGTGCCCTCTGTCCCACTGTGCCCCCTCTCTCTCTTTGCTCTCTCTCTCTGTACTCTCACTCCTTCTCTAATTGTTATTGTGAGGCTTGGCAATATGCACTGCATAGGCGTTACTCACGACTTGCAAATTATTATAGTACTAGCAACTTGCCAGTCAAAAATGACGCTAATAAAATTTGAAGCCTGGCAATGTTGTTTGCCACACAAATCGAGGCTCTCCCCCTCTAACTTGCAGGCATCGCGATGGGAGAGAGACAGGAGAGAAAGAGAAACACAGAAGAGAGAGAGAGGAAAGAGAGACAGGAGACAGACGTGAGAGGACAGAGACAACGCACACAGAAAGAGACTGCAGAGAGACAGCAGGAAGAGACAGCACAGCGAGAGAGACTGCACAGACAATAGAAGATACAATTTATGACGTTACTAGTGTACACCTTGGTGTATGGCTATAAAGAATAATTTATTGGGTGCTTTGGGCTTCAGCACACGTTATGCTTTAAGAAAACTGGAATACTGAGTAGGAAATATTGCAAAATCCTCTCAGAGCAGCACTGTCCATCACTGTAAATAAACTGACCTAGCGTCTCTAAAGCCCTGAGGTAATCTGACGAGCGCGAGCTATACACAATTGTCAGATATTTGACATGGCCCTCCCCTCTGCTCCTACTGGACATAACTTTAAAGGTACCGCCCTCTTCCTTTTCATTAGACACTCCCTATACCTAACACGTTTCTTCCTTTCTCATTCACCAATAACGAGCGGCCTCTTTTCTTATTGGTGTAAAATGTCCTGGACTCTTCCTATTGGCTCATCCATGACCACTTACTTTGTGATACAGTTGTGGGAATTTGCGGCCTAGTACTGGAGTGTGAAACCAGGGGAGGTATTGAGAAGACAGCGGGGCCGAGATGGCGAGTCTGTGGATGGGTGATGTAAGTCACTGTGGGAATGGGATTATCACGAGCTGAGGGAACAACAGCACTAACATTGTGTGTGGTGATAGGCTGTGGGCACTAACTGTGTGTGTGTGTGGGGGCACTAAGTGTGTGTGTGGGGGCACTAAGTGTGTGTGTGGGGGCACTAACTGTGTGTGTGTGTGGGGGCACTAACTGTGTGTGTGTGTGGGGGCACTAACTGTGTGTGTGTGGGGGGGCACTAACGGTGTGTGTGTGGGGGCACTAACGGTGTGTGAGCACTAATTGTATGTGCGGGCGTAGGCTGTGGGTACTAAATGTGTGTGGGGGATGGGTTATGGGCACTAACTGTGTGGGCATTGGCTGTGGGCACTAATGTTGTGTGTGGGGGGTCATGGGCTGGAGGCGCTAGCTGTGGGGCATCGGCTGGGGGCGCTAGCTGTAGGGCATGGGCAGTGGGCACTAGCTGTGTGGGGCATAAGCTGTGGGCGCTATCTGTGTGTGGGGCATATGCTGTGGGCGCTATCTGTGTGTGGGGCATAAGCTGTGGGCGCTATCTGTGTGTGGGGCATAAGCTGTGGGCGCTATCTGTGTGTGGGGCATAAGCTGTGGGCGCTATCTGTGTGTGGGGCATAAGCTGTGGGCGCTATCTGTGTGTGGGGCATAAGCTGTGGGCGCTATCTGTGTGTGGGGCATAAGCTGTGCGCGCTATCTGTGTGTGGGGCATAAGCTGTGCGCGCTATCTGTGTGTGGGGCATAAGCTGTGCGCGCTATCTGTGTGTGGGGCATAAGCTGTGCGCGCTATCTGTGTGTGGGGCATAAGCTGTGGGCGCTATCTGTGTGTGGGGCATAAGCTGTGGGCGCTATCTGTGTGTGGGGCATAAGCTGTGGGCGCTATCTGTGTGTGGGGCATAAGCTGTGGGCGCTATCTGTGTGTGGGGCATAAGCGGTGGGCGCTATCTGTGTGTGGGGCATAAGCTGTGGGCGCTATCTGTGTGTGGGGCATAAGCTGTGGGCGCTATCTGTGTGTGGGGCATAAGCTGTGGGCGCTATCTGTGTGTGGGGCATAAGCTGTGGGCGCTATCTGTGTGCGGGGCATAAGCTGTGGGCGCTATCTGTGTGCGCGTGGCCCACGGGCTGTGTGCGCGTGGCCCACGGGCTGTGTGCGCGTGGCCCACGGGCTGTGTGCGCGTGGCCCACGGGCTGTCGGCGCTAGCTGACAGCACAGCTTCTGCAGGTGCGTCTTCTTGTTGAGACCGTACCGGTATATGCTAATTACGTAACATCACATGCGCGTCACCTCATTGGCATATGCCGGTTCCGGACACAGGCAAAAGACGCGCCTTTGCAGCACAGCAGGAGCCAGCTGTAAAATTACTTAAGCCCTGGTATTTGTAAAGCAATGTCTTACCATTTTATTTTAGTTTCTGAACTTTTTTTTTTTCCAATAGCTGGAATCGCACATGACTGAGGATTTCATTATTCAAGCCTTTGCCACTTTTGGAGAGAAAGTTCTGAGTGTTAAAATCATCAACAATCGTTTAACAGGGTAAGAAATATGAGTGGGTAGAGTTATATTTGTTTTTAGTTTTATCAAGATGCAAATATATTATATTATACATTTAGTAATTATCCATTTAATCTGCAGTATTCATTTTCAAAATATTCACATCCTAATCACTTTATGCTGTGGGTTTGCTTTTTCTTTGTATATCTAGCTTTGAGACTGTTGATGGCATACATTCTAATGGCGTCCTAATTCATAACTAGCACCAGATCTATCCCCCTTTCTTCTGGCACATGTCTCCAACTGCCTCTCTAGTATATCCTCTTGGATGTCCGCCCACCATCTAAAACTCAACATAAGACTTAACTCCAAATCTTCCCAACCTCTACTACAGCTTCAATTCCTCACATTTCTCTCACTATCAACAATGCGTCATTACTCCCACCTCCCAAGCCCGTTGCCTTGGGGTTCTAATGGACCCTGCCCTCTCTTTCATCCCCTAACAAAATCTTGCCTTCTCCATCTAAAAAACATATCCAAAGTACGTCACTAACTTACACAAGACACAACTAAGATAATACACTCTCTCATCATTTCTTGTCTCGACTACTGAAACACACTCCTTGTTGCCCTGCCCACCACCCGACTTTCCCCACTTTAATCCATAACGAATGCCTCCGCCAGACTCATCTTCCATACACGACGTTCAGTGTTGGCATCACCTCTTGTGTTCATTTTGAATTTGTGTTTGCCTGGAACTTAACTTATGTACAGCGCTATGGAATATGTTGGCGCGTTACAAATAAACGATAATAACTCTCCATTGATTTTTGTTTTGATTATATTCCTTCTTGTTTTTCTGTCTCTTTAAATCTTTCTGATAATACCATCTGGTTATGATCCCTCCAGCAATAGTTACTCTATATCTCTCAGTGTTTCTTTTCAGGTAGTTACATTTGATTATTCTCCTCTTTCTCTCAGACTTTCAGCTGGTTATGGATTTGTTGCATTTCCAGACCAAGAATCAGCCAATAAGTGCTTGAAGAAACTGAATGGAAAACACATTCCAGGCGGTGGCTTAGTAAGTATGGCAAGCTGACCAGTGCTGCTGTGTGTATTGTATTTGTTGTAATACCCAACATCCAAAGTAGATTACACCTGAGTGAGAAAAAGCTTTAAAAAAATACGGCATGGATATTACTTTTGCTACATAAACATTACATAATTTTACTCAATGTGGCATCACATATTATAATTGTCAAACTGCGATTTGTCGTCATGCTTGCGAGCCTCGCAAAGCAAGGCGAGCCGTTGAGGCATTGAAGCCTTCCGAGCTTGCAAGCATTGAAGCACGCAGGGCTTAGGCTAAAATTAGTAATTAAGCAGCCGCGCAGCACTTAGGCTGCAATGAACGGCAAAGGCGCTTATTGCAGCCAGCTGCCCTGTCACACATGCGAGCTTGGGGGAAAGAATACGACCTTGGAAAAATACGAATTTAACAGCCGACCCGCGGAAATCAGATCAACAAGAAAAATTATAACAAAATAAAAGAAAGACACATTCACACACAGCACAGGGGGAGAACCAGGAAGCCTGGGAGTGAGGTTGCAAGCAATTTTGAGCCTTATTTGATGTGTTTCATCACTCGAAAATCGCCTAAGCGAGGGGGAAAAGGCGGGCGAAAACACGTAAAAATTTCTGAAACTAGATGAAAACGAGGCTGAGCAAAGCCAGGCACGCAGGACTTAGAAAATACTTAACGACAAAGACACTAACCCTTACACCAACAACACCAGGTACGGGGGACTTAATAAAACAAACGTCCAACAGCGACGCAGACACACAGTCGGCAGACACACAGTCGGCAGACACACAGTCGGCAGACACACAGTCGGCAGACACACAAAGAAGGGATTGGGGAGATGGTGGAAAGACGCATGGCATTCCCAAGCACAAAACTTGCAGGTTAACGAAACCTGCAATGAGCGGCCCGTACAGTAGGTGGGAGGAAAGGCTCACAATGAGCACCAAAGGCACTCCATCGGGGGGCTTGTGATGAGTGCCGAAGGTGCTCAGAGAAGCAAAAGCCTCACTCTGCTAGTAATTAATATAATAAGCATGAGAATTTAATCTCTGTACTCCTCTGCAATATATGAATATAATATATGCATGCAATTTGTACAAGCAAATCTTTTATTTGCATAAATCTACAATAAGAAAAGATATATTTGTACGCAACCCAAAAAGTAAACATATTTGGAATAAAGAATGTTTGTGTGAGCTGTGCAAGAAATATAATGTAAGACACAATATGCCTTTTTTTTTTTTTCACAGTGGAAGCGATTTAAGCTGAACCATGCATTAAACCAAGGTTTTACTGGAAATGCGCTGGAATCTAGGTTGGTTTTAATATTTATTCTTCTTTTTCGTCATTAAACCCAAATGCACAGCTAGAGGAAAGGCTATTTTTGCAACTGTTTGTCAGTTTTCTGCTCCGTAGTTATTTAGAGCAACAATGGGATTAAAAGGATAGTGAAGTCATATTTCATGCTTTTTAAGAGCATGAGTTAAATACTAGAGAGTAACATTTTGTGTTCTCACATCAGATACTTTTCATAGAAAATGTCTTCACTGTTATCTTAGTGAAACTTGCAAATGTCCTTAAAGGTCTAGTATATTCTAAAAAAGGAAAAACTGGTAAAATGAAAGTATATGTATACTTGATTTGTAATGTTTATACATTTTAATGCTCGTAGTTATAATTTCAAGTTCTTACTGTTCTAGGTTTCTGCCTGTGTCACTGTGCAGCTAAGGTACGTCCCTTTCGCATAATTAAGGGCGGGCAGCTGTAGCAAACTTAGTGCTGTTTGTTCTGGTGTCTGACTGGTATAGATCAGCACACAGCAAAAAGTCTGCTACAGCTGCCCACCCCTAAATATTCAAAAGGAGCAGCGCAAAGTGGCATAGCAATGCAGGCAGAAACCAATAAAGGTAAGAGCGTTACGGGTTTGATGCGGACTGCAATGAGCTCCAAATGCGCTCAACTTGAGACCCGTACATGGCTGGCTTTGGCGATAATCACAAGGCCTGTAACGTAGAGGGGGGGGGGGGAGAGGCTCCAAACGGCTTAAGAGTTACAGGCTTCAAAAAAATTACAGATTTAACGTCCGCCATTTTTTTTTTTTTCAAGCTTGTAATTTGGAATCCGTTTGGGGGCAGCCAAAAACGCCTATTCGAAAATGCACTTACATCCTCACACACAGCACAGGGGGAGAGGCAGGGAGCCTGTAAGTAAGGTTGCAAGCGTTTTTGGGAGGTCTCAGAGCAGCTAGGCAAGGGGAAAAAATGACGGCCGTAAAGCCTGCAAATAGTTTTACACCCGTTAATGGAAAAAGGCGCTCATCGCGAGGTCCACAAGTTAGAGCCTCGCATAGTGTGGCAAACAGCATTGCCAGGCTTCCAAATTTATTGCCGTCATTTTTGACAGGCAAGTTGCTAGTAAATGAAGAATAGACATGTATTTACTTTCATTTTAACCATGTTTTATTTTTACAGTACAGTGGTCCTTTTTTTTGTTGTTCTTTTTATTTATTTATTTTTTTGCTGTTATGTATTGTGTGTGTGTTTTTTACTGATTTATTACTAAGAAGGGGATTAGTTAAATTGTTGTTTCTGCTAATCATGTAGTATTTTCCTATGGCTCCACATGCTCCATAGAAGACCGTCACAAGTAAACCTACAACTTGCCCTCCTCTATACTTACTCTCATGCTTTAAAAAAGTATTATTATTGTGGTAGTTTCCATGAATTAGCCGAGACTGCTGAAATTAACATTTTCTCTGAAAAAGATTTACGTTCATGGCTTGCACAAATGTTATGGCTGCTCGTTCAATACATACTTCAAACACGTGATGCATTTATTAACCCTTTATCCTACAATTCTAATTCAACCTCTTAATATAGAAGTTCCATCCAATCATTGTAATAATATATAATTTTTTTTAAAGCCCTGCTGTTCAAGTCCAGACTGATTATACCCAGGCCTACAATTACTATAATCAGACGTACCAGCAAATGTATACAAACTGGAGGTATGATCAGAAAACTGGCAGTTACCATTACCCACAATATGGCTATACACAGAACTGCTATCAGGTAAGCTTGTCATTACCTTTCAGGTTCTAGTTGAGTTTGGCTTATGCAAGAGAAGATTGTTTATTGCTTAGTAAATTTGCCATGGATGGGTATTATTAAGGGGTAACATGCATTAGAGCTAATGGGGTGCAAGCTGAATGCGCATAATAATATATTGGGGGTGGAAATAAAATGAACTCTGCAATGCGGGGTATATGTCTCTCCCTAACTCTGGGCATTATGTTTTTTTTTCAGACATATGAAGACCTTGGGGAGGATGCACTGGAAGGTAAGTTTCACGTCATATCCAGCAGTAAAGATGGCATTTGTACAATCACAATCTGACAACTATGCAATACCCATCTCTGCAAAAAACTCATGAAATGTCCCGAGTCTGTAAAATTGCAAATCTGTTTTAAAAAATAAATAAAAACATTTGTAATTTGGTGTTATAAAAACATAATGTGTTAGTAGGCTAAAACACAGACTGACTTTTATGCAAATGAATCAACTTCAGTGGATTTCCCCCTTTTCTGCATATATCTTGTGGCTACCATGTTGTATACAGTTCACATCCTATTCTAGCCCATTCCCACCTTTCATACCATTTATGAGTATTTGTACACAGCCATTCTCTCTTGATTCTCCCAGTAGAGAGCGATGTGACACTTTTTCATGGCACTCACAGTCAGAATCCATAACAATGAAATGACTTTATTATGGCAGCAAACTTTTAAAATCGCAAATCTTTATTTACACACTGCCCGGCACAAACGATGGGATAATATTTGATTTTTCTCTTTCCCCGTGTCTCTCTCCTTCCCTCTCCCTTGTGAGCCTCGCCAAACGTGCATGCGCATCTCTCAACTTTTGGCACCCATTGCGGGCCTGCGCATGCACAACATGCAAACTTTGCACACAAACTTGCACTACGACAACTATATTCGTGTTGGTGATTGAGCAAGAAAACTATAAAAACATAGGATTCCCTCACTTGTTGACTCACAACTGGGGCAAACTTACAAAATGGATTGACCTGCGGATGGAACAAAATCACAAATATACACTGAGGACCACAACATTAGATAGAGAAGATGAAACCCTATGATCCTCGAGGGATACCTCCTACTTCGAAGGCTCAATCAATTTGAGGCCTCCAAATCTGGCTAGAGTTCCTTAGATGATAACGGTTTTGATGGGCAAATGTTGTTTACCACTCAAAACAACATTGTCAAACAAAACTCTTGTAAATATCTTAAGAGTAATTATAAAGATTCCTAATTGCACAGGTAACGTAAGATCATAAGATGCAGTAATACTGAAACTACAAAAAAGGTTGAAGATGTGATTGAACCAGATCCAATTTTCCAAAATGAAATGGGGGCAGGTGGGATGACTGACAGATATTCCTTATTGTGTGCCGAGATATTGGCTAATTTCATGTATTTTACTGTAATTGTTACTCTGTTCTCCTTCATAGTGACTTGGACTTAGGGCTCCCATTGCTTTTATATTCCTACAAGTAATGATTCCCATCTTCCTTCACAGATCCGATGCTGAAGTTGGATGTGGAGGAAGCAAATAAACAATTCATGGAGCAGAGCGAGGAACTGTACGACGCTCTTATGGACTGTCACTGGCAACCATTGGATACTGTAACTTCCAAAATACCATCCTGATGAAAAACCAAGTAAATGGAAAAGGCAAGAGGAAGCACTGGTTTCATCATTGATGACACAAACAAAAAGTAACAATATTGTTACTTTCCGTCACAAATATTATTTTTATAATTTAAAAATAACCTGGTCGTCTTTCGATTGCCTTAGTATTTAGCCGTTATATCTGGTATAAGATTGCATTGCTAAGTCCATCATTGGCCTCGGCTGTTACAGTATAAATGACTATTGTAAAGATTTGCATGTAGTAACAATATCAGCATCTTTTATTGAACGTACCCAGATTTCATCTATGGCTTTAATATTAGACTAGGGTGTCTGGAGAGGGTTATGCTACAGGCACTTGCCTTTCTGTTTACTACTATTGTCACATTTTTGGCCAGTCTTTCAATAGAACTAGAGAAGAGATAAAAGATTTCTCCCACGTGTCTAATCCATTTTAGAAACAGACACAAATGTCAGCATTAAAGTAAATGAATTATGGTTACAATGAAAGGCTGTATTTATATTAAACCTTTTTTAAAAACCTAGTGCCATTATCGGAGTTCATAAAACCAGACTATGACACGTCCGGACAAAATAGGGTTATTCTGTATCGCTATGTAACTGCTGGATGAGGAAAGGTACACTGTTTCTATTTTGTTATGCACACAATATTTGTGTTTTGGGTGTGGATTTGTTTTTTTTCTATACAACCATTTGATGGTTTCTAATGTCAAAATACTAAATAATCCTTTTTTGTTTTTTTTTTATATATGTGGAAAAGCTGAAATAAACCCTAAATTTTTTTTTTTAAGTATTATTAAAAATGTGCTATGCGTAATGGTTCACAGCTAAAGTATCTGAACCATTCATTATGTTTTTTTTTTTTTTTTTATAATTATTTAAAGAAAATTAAATTGTATGAATCTCAAAAAATACCATATTATTGATAAAGTATAGATGAGCAAAGCACTGTTATTACAAAAAAAGGGCTGCTGGTAATGTGCAATATAAAAACATGGCCATGGCTTATGGCTTCTGGCACTCTTCACCAAACAAAAATAAGAATTTTACCTTTATACCTTGTGAGGAAAGAGAAATGTAAACTGAGAGATCTAGACGGGCTCCTCTTATTTACTACATTGTGGTGAAGGGGCTTGTGTACGTAGGCGAAGCTGTGAGCTATATTATGTAGGGTCACCCAAGATGTATAGGCCATAAGAGCGATGTCAGACAAATCATGGTCCACTGGTGAAGGAACTGGCAACCCACTCCGGTATCTCTGCAAAGAAAACCTTATGGCTAAGCACATCCACTCATAAGATGTACCTGGCGTGTTGCAGTCCATAGGGTCACGAATAGTCGAACACGACTGAATGACCAAATAACAAACTCGGAGAGGCTAGGTTGGACCCAAGGTTGTGAATTTCATCTGATCTTTCCATTAATAAAATACTTATTTGAGTGGAAAGTAGAGCAGTAATTTTTGTGGAGTCTGGGCATTTACATGGTGCTTGTTGCTCTTTCCAAGCAGCTGAGATATTCTCCTACTCCACAGAAATGCTCCTCAAGACCCACCAGACAGGCTATGATTTAGATTTGACACAAGTGAAGCAATTTGTAGTGAAGCAAAAGGAGTCTTTAGCTGCCTTGCCTATGCTCACACCATGTGAAACCAAAATCATGGCCTGTCTGGTGGGGCTTGAGGAGAGAGTTGAGAATTACTGCTCTAGAGGACAGTCTTACAAATATGGTATTTCATTTTCTAGGTAACAACACTTGAATATTATTAAAAGGCAAAGACATGTTTTGTGATTTGTATCTGCTCTACATTAGGAGGTGTAGTCTGGTCCATCCAGGTTATGCTGCCTAGAAAACGTCAATAAAAAGGAGCGGAGTATATAAAATGCAATAAATAAAATTCAATATTTCCATGCAAAATATCATTTTGTAATAAAACATGATCTTTTAATTACCCAACAGAAAGTGTTGGACCTGCGCTCTTTTTTCTCTATATGGTTCTTTAAATTATTAAACATCATAGGGAAAATGTTTTGGAAAAGAAAAATAAATTCATACCTGTATATTTTGTAACTTGTTCTCTCACTGATTTCATTTTGTTTCTTTGTTTCCTGCGGTCTGTAAACTTTTCAGGAGGGTGTGTCCTTGTAAACTAATGAGCTACTCATACTGCTGGGAGTGTGGGCAGTTATAGATGTCACATTTATCTCTGTACAGATTGAACATTTCTATATATTCAAACTCTCCACCTACCTGAGGAAGTTGACCTTATGACACCAAGATGGCAGATCATACATTGGCATACTTGGATATAACATTTAGTAAATTATAGGCTGTGTTTTTGTTTGTTTTTTAACAGTGAAAAACAATTTCCATATTTTTTAGTTCTGTAAAAGGGTGCATTTTAAAAATTATGACCAAATGTGTCCCTTAAATTACTACTCTACCGCATTTATAAGTAAAGATCATGTGTTTGATGTACATAGACTATTAAAAACATCATACAATTTAAAATAAATATTAAAAAAATGTCTTAGCATTTAAACTGTCAATTTTCCCCTCCGGTAGAAGTGTAAATCTCCTCCTACCTCTGTCTGACAGGGGTGTGGCCTGCTCTACCTGTGTACTGGACTAAATTATAAACACTGGGCAGGTGCAAGCATAATACAATAGAGCTGTTACCTCTGTAGGAATTGTAATTGAAGCTAACAATGTCATGGGGCAGGAGCAGGGACGTCAGCCCAGCCTACTTCCAAGCTCCATGATAGTCCAGCACACAGGCAGAGCTGGCCATGCCCCTGATGGACACAGGTAGGAGGAGATTTACAGCTCTGTTTGAGGGGAAAATTGACAGCTTAAAAACTAAGAAGAAATGTTAAAAGGTAAATAGGAAGTTTCCTGGGTTTCAAAATGGTTCCTAAAAAAAACAGCTGCTGATTAGTAGAAAAATATGTATTATATTGAAAAGTTGACAGCTATCTTGATTTGCTAGGAAGCTTACATAACTGGTTGTGACCTCCAAAGGAAGTGCTGCCATGGTTGGTGGGGTCACGGCTGAAATTTTCCACAAGGAGATAGGGACAGAGAGAATAAAACACCAGCAGCAGTGATGCAGGGAACAGACAACCTGCAGGGTTGTAATCTAGTGTGAATGTGCTGCACAGATAGACTCTTATATGAAAATACATAGCACAATGTGCCAGACTACATATCCCAGGCAGCACAGACAGCAACTCCATATTGTCATGTTTCAGTCTCTGCTTCCTCCTGATTGGCCAAACCAATTTTTGAATTTTATGCTAATTTAGCTAAGTTTTGAAGGGGATGTTAACCCTGATTTTCAACTGTCAGAAATTATTTTAAACTGCATACTTCTTTAAATAGCCTATGCCCAGCAAACCCACATATGAGCTTATCTTGTAAATGCACCTTTACTTAAAAAGACAATTAACTAATCTCTCTAAGAGATTAACCAAGGCTCTCCAAGTAGCTTCTTATTAGTAGATTCGTCCTTGGTGTAAAAATCACATGCTATTCACCACATATAGGTCTCAGTCTATGCTTACTTAGGATCAGTAAACAGACTTAAGGGCCACAGAAATAACACATTGGCTACCATGCATTTAAAGAAGAAAAAAATGAATGAATGCTCCAAACGCCAGAAAAACTTACTTTTAAGATAATGGCATTTATAGAGAAATTCCCACATTTAGATCACTGAGGGATTCCATCTTGAATTGCTAGTCTGCCTGTAGCTTGAGGAAAGGATTATTCTATGTGCTCTATTGTCAAGTGGCAGTCCATAACATTGAATAGAGATCTTCTAAGCCTTTTAGTAACAAAGACACAATGTATGTCCTTATTAAAACGAAACTGAAGACAACAGGTAAAAATCAAAGGCTGTATTTATTTCTTTCATACTTAGTAATAGTGTTTAGCACATTATCACTTTCTTCACAACATCATATGTATAATTGTCAGTTCAACGTTGGTCACGTTTCCTCTCTCACCCCTTCAGTTCTTCCATCATCTCTCACTCCTCTCTATTTATCCTATTACCCTCCATGCCTCTCACCCCTCATGGTCCCACCACTCCCTTCTCCCCATCACTATACCTTGTCCTCCACTTCCCCCATCACTATACAGTGGATATAAAAAGTCTACACACCCCTGTGAAAATGTTAGGTTTCAGTGCTGTAAAGAAATGAGACAAAGATAAATAATTTCAGAACTTTTTCCACCTTTAATGTGACCTATAAACTGTACAACTCAATTGAAAAACAAACTGAAATCTTTTAGGTGGAGGGAAGAAAAATAATGTGGTTGCATAAGTCTGCACACCCTCTTATAACTGGGGATGTAGCTGTGTTCAGAATTAAGCAATCACATTCCAAATAGTGTTAAATAGGAGTCAGCATACACTTGCCATCATTTAAAGTGCCTCTGAATAACCCCAAATAAAGTTCAGCTGCTGTAGTTGGTACTTCCTGAACTTTCCTTAGTTGCATCCCACAGCAAGAGCCATGGTCCACAGAGAGCTTCCAAAGCATCAGAGGGATCTCATTGTTAAAAGGTATCAGGGGAAGGGTACAAAAAAATTTCCAAGGCATTAGATATACCATGGAACACAGTGAAGACAGTCATCATCAAGTGGAAAAAAAATATGGCACAACAGCGACATTACCAAGAACTGGAGCTCCCTCCAAAATTGATGAAAAGACGAGAAGAAAACTGGTCTTAGGGTCTACCAAACGCCTACAGCAACATTAAAGAAGCTGCAGGAATATCTGGCAAGTACTGGCTGTGTGGTACATGTGACAACAATCTCCTGTATTCTTCATATGTCTGGGCTATGGGGTAGAGTGGCAAGACGAAAGCCTTTTCTTACAAAGAAAAACATCGAAGCCAGGCTACATTTTGCAAAAACACATCTGAAGTCTACCAAAAGCATGTGGGAAAAGGTGTTATGGTCTGATGAAACCAAGGTTGAACTTTTTGACCATAATTCCAAAAGATATGTTTGGCGCAAAAACAACACTGCACATCACCAAAAGAACACCATGCCCACAGTGAAGCATGGTGGTGGCAGCATCATGCTTTGGGGCTGTTTTTCTTCAGCTGGAACTGGGGCCTTAGTTAAGATAGAGGGAATTATGAACAGTTCCAAATACCAGCCAATATTGGCACAAAACCTTCAGGCTTCTGCTAGAAAGCTGAACATGAAGAGGAACTTCATCTTTCAGCATGACAACGACCCAAAGCATACATCCAAATCAACAAAGGAATGGCTTCACCAGAAGAAGATTAAAGTTTTGGAATGGCCCAGCCAGAGCCCAGCCCTGAATCCGATTGACAATCTGTGCGGTGATCTGAAGAGGGCTGTGCACAGGAGATGCCCTGGCAATCTGACAGATTTGGAGTGTTTTTGCAAAGAAGAGTGGGCAAATCTTGCCAAGTCAAAATGTGCCATGCTGATAGACTCATACCCAAAAAGACTGAGTGCTGTAATAACATCAAAAGGTGCTTCAACAAAGTATTAGTTTAAGGGTGTGCATACTTATGCAACCATATTATTTTATTTTTATATTTTTTCTTCCCTCTACCTAAAAGATTTCAGTTTGTTTTTCAATTGAGTTGTACAGTTTATAGGTCACATTAAAGGTGGAAAAAGTTCTGAAATGATTTATCTTTGTCTCATTTTTTTACAGCACAGAAACCTGACATTTTAACAGGGGTGTGTAGACTTTTTATATCCACTGTATCTTTTTCTATTTCTTTTTGCAATATTTCATTAAGACTTCCGATGCTGGGAATGTTGGAAGCGCCATCACTTTCACCATGTGTTTGCGGCACTCAGTAGTGTCCAACTCTCTGTGATCTCATGCACTGCAACACACCATGCTGATCCACTTGGTATTCATGACAGAGATACTGGAGTGGGTTGCCAGTATATTCTCCAGTGGGCCACAGCATACAGCTCCTGGTATTCCTAGGTGATCTGCCACCCAAGTACTGCCCAAGCCCAAACCTGCTCGGTTTCAGGGTAATGTGCCCTCTTGGTTCCCTAACTGGAATCAAATCCTAACCACTGTACCACCAGGGAACCCATTTTCAACATACAGCAGCTCTAATGGATTACTTTATTAACAGCACTGAAACACAACCGACTAATGGCTATACCAAAGACTCCAACTGGAAGTGTAATCAGACAACTAATACGGTCGAAGTTGAGGGATTGATGCCGATTTTCCTATCGTTCTTGCTCTTTGTTTTTCAGGCATACACATACATGGGAGGGGATGCACACGGTTATTATCTAGTTATTTGTGTTGGGAAATACAACAGCATGTACTACATCATACGTGTACACTCTGGTCTATCTAGAGTACTGTTTATATATGTATATGAACTTGCTGGTACTCACAGGAAGGAAGTTCTTTGTTTTCTTCACTTGTTTTTTGTCTCTCTTCCTTTTACGTTTCACCCTGCCGGCTGCTGTTTCAAGTAACTGATATGTTATGTTTGCTGTTTATCCAAACAAGTAAAGCCTAATATGGTTCTTCACTATCTACCAGTGTCACTTTTTGATGTATAACTAACACTTTTAGGGTGAATGCAAGTCGCTAGTATATATATATATATATAGTAACAGAGTGACATTGGAATTTGTGTTGTGACACCCTACAGGCATGTTTCACCTGCTTCTGGTGGTCTTAATTGTGGACACCATGCTGGCTTAGTGTCCAGTCTATTGGTGGGGAACAGGTGCCACATGCAGCCATCCGGCACTTCCCATGTGGTCCTCAGACTCTTTTATGGAGTGGGAGACCGTGCCCTTATTTAACAATGCACAGTCCATTATATCTATCTAAAACTAGGAAATACCCACTAGCACTCTAAATACTTCATGATTTATTATCAATTTATTCCTGTACTACAATAATTTTACCATTTTGTTTTTTTGGGGGGGAAAAAGGGATAAAGTGCTGTAAAACCATTTCTAGTCTCATTAGATGCATATGAGCATGGGGGGGGCATAATTCAACTCTACTCCCAGGGCAGGAAGCAGGGGTCGATCGACACCCGATGCTATGTGTGACGAAGTGCCCTTCGCCACTTTGTCTTGGAGAGGACTGTTTGCCAGCCTCCTGCCCTGCGACTATGGCCCTGGTACATATTGCCCTTCAAACACAGTATTCGGCCATACCAGAGTGTATGTCACTCATTCTGGCCCTTTACATACAGGGGGGTCATTCGGTACTTGCCCTGTGTGAACCATGATACCACAGAAAGCTATGCCATGGAGCTCATTCATGTAATGAAAGACTATGGGAAAGACTTTAGCTCCATGGCAATTGAACCGTGTGAAGAGGATCTGAGCGCTATTCGGTAGTTTTGTGCGCTCAGATCCCAGCTGTAACGGAACCCATCACTGTTTTACCCTGTTTATGGTTATTTAATTCTTGGTTAAAATATGATCCTAGTAATATACTGTATGTTTGTTGGTTTGTGCTCTGCAGAATATTGGCCCCAGGCTAGTGCAGACCTTGGCAGGAGAGATAATCCTGTTACAGATAAGGGAGTCGATTGTGTGGAGTGTTTTCATTCTCAGATAAGAACAAAGAGGGCTGATTTAATCATTGTCTGATTATATCAAGTTGCCTCAGGGAGGGGTGACCACACCTATTGTCCTATATGTGTATTGTGTGGGGGATATGTTACATGTCTGTGTGTTATGTGAAAAACATACTTTTACTAACTTTTGAACCCCTGGTCTGATTCATGCCATTTTTTAATATGTTGTTCCCCAGGGTGAGAGCTATTGAACGATGCTGGACTTAAAGGTGTACCCCCTGTTTTGGGGGTACATCCAGAATGTGGTTAAAATTGTGTCTGTTTTAATTGTGTTACCTGTTATCTGAGGGGAGGAGACCTGGGGGTTGAACCATGTATATAATTGGCTGTGATAATTATGTGGGTGTAGCCTTTCAGAGGGCACCATTGCATAAAAGGAGATCCCCTGTCATTAAAGTTATAGTTCTACTTGACCCTTCAAAACGTAGTCTCATCTCTTTCTTAGAGGGGATCGCTATATCTGTCACAACCTACAATGATGATGGAGTATAGAGGATCCTAGTCCTCTTATCTCCTGTAGGTTTTAGACCTAAGATTTGGGTGACTCAGACCAATGGACCTTCTTTGCGGATGCAAGAGCATAAGTCCCAGCTTAAGGTAGTATGCGCTGGGAAAACCTGGCAGGGAGTCAGAAACGATCTCCTCTACTAGCATATGCCCTTGGGTCAATAATACACCTGCACACAAAGTCTTGATGAAAATTATGAACCATGTTTTATTTTAGAACAGCATATTTAACCACATCACACAAGAATGGGGGAAGTGGCTACCGTTATCCAGCCCCAAATGACGTCTGGCCAATCATGAAGGGGAACTGTGCGTGAACCAATAGTCCCCTCCCAGGTCCGCCCACTAGGTGAGGCCAACTAATTAATTTGGGCTTTGAATGTCCAGGGGAAAGCATGTCTTTTACTCTCCTGTGCCCATGCTATGAAGGCTGAGAAGCCTTCAGGCCATCCCATTGTTTCTGGGTGCCTGCCTGTCTGCTCTCCAGCTGTGAGCTTCCCATTGTTAGTTCTATGCTGGATACTTAGCTAATGGGATTAACAGGCCTTTGGGAACAAAGGAGGCTTGCCTGTATTCACTGGCTTCCCCTCCACAATATAATGACATACTAATATAATAACATACATTCATATTTACAAATATAACACCCAATGTTTCACACACATACAACCAACACATCCCACCAGCTCCCTCATATGACACCCATTACAATGAGCCTAAACATGGAAGGGATGGGAATATGCTAAGGGATAAACTTATAATACTTTATCCCCTAGACCACAACATAACAATATATCCATAACAAGTGGGCCCCAAACCTTTTGTTCTTCCACATGGCAACAGCATGTGGAAGATAACCCAGCCCAAAATGGCCACTACTGCCAGTCACAAAATGGCCCCAGCATAGTTCACACCAAATCCAATATGGCCACTGGCTGATTCATGACAATCCTACCCCAAGCGGGCAGGGAACATCAAAGATTTTCCCAGCTACGCTGATAGTCATGAATCTGCTGGTTTGGTCAGGCCCTCTGTATGCTAGGCCAGTTCTTGTCTGTCGCAAGGTGCAGAGTAAAGACCTCCCCCAGCCCTTGGCCTTGCTCCCACTGTATAGAGCAAATTGCTCTTTCCATGCAACCCCCACCCAAAACAGTCCAGGATCCCATCTCTCTGTTTTTGGCAGCAGCATGGAAGTCTCTGGGGACACAGTAGGTTGCACCCATACACTCTTCTGAGGCAAAACCGTATTTTTGGGAGCCCCATAAAACAACCCCTGTCTTATAGCAACCCCTTTCCCTCCAGCCAGTCCCCACAGCTGGGCTGGGGTCTCTAAAACAGTCTCTGGGCCTATGGGATTGCAAGGGGGCAGTCCAGTACTTCCCTCAGCAAAATTATTATTGTTGGGAGCCCAATAACACAATAACTGCAGTAAAGTTCATACCGGTCTGCGCTTGACTCCAGCGTCCCTGATGGAGTCCGGACTTGGATGCTCGGTTTGCTCTGGCTCCTGGAGATCTGTATCTTTGGACAGGCCCTCCTGGTTTTCTTCCCCTGGGTCTGTCTGTGTTGCAGCCTCGAGAACTACGCTGTTCCCACCCAGGCTGTGCTTACACTCATCCTTTACCTCCTCTATTGCCTTTGGTTGAATGACTGTGCTTTGGCTCTCTGATGTAGGCTGGGGAGTCTCGCAATTCCCACCCAGGCTGTGCTTTGGGGCCCTCAGCTGACCCTCTTCTTCTATGGCCTTTTGCTTGGTACCCTTATCCCAGTCCTCCAGGTTTAACTGGGCCTTTGGAGCGGTGTCTGTTCCAGTGGGCCTCTGGACATTGGTTATCCAGGGTATCTCCCCACTTGGTTCACCCTCTACTATGGTGCCACACTGCACCCACGGCTCCTTTGCCAAGGCTGGCAAGCTTGCTGCCCCTGTCGGGCTCTTGGTGCCCCTGGCACTCTCTTGGTGCCCCTGGCACTCTTGCTGTGTGAGGCCTGGTTCCCTGTAGCTAAGAACCAGTTCCTTTCCCTCCCCACAGTCCATTACATAGCCCACCTGGGCTCTGTGCTTCCCTAGCACCTTTTGTAGCAACTCTCCTGGGGTGTCAGGGTACAGATTTTGGTTATCTGTTATAGGCTGGGGAATCTTATCCTTCCCACCCACCTCTACGGCCTTTTCCCCAGAGTGCATTACATAGCCCTCCCCACAGTCTCTTGGGTGGCTATCCTGAGCCCCTGGCTCCATTAGCAGTTCTGGCCCATACACATTGCCTAGAACTTCTGCGGGCAGACTTAGTTCATCTGGCCCTACCTGTTGAACAGTTACTGGGGTTTCTGCCAGGATTTGTGCTGGAAGGTAGTCCTCAGGTGAGACCTGTTTGGAGAAACTGTGCTCTGCTAGCATTTCCTCTGGGATTAAGTCTCTTGGGGTATCAGGGGACAAACATGGGTTATCTGACCCCACCCAGGGAACATTCCCCTGGGTCTCTGGCTCTTGGAGCTGGTGATTTGGCCCCAAGCTGACTTTACCATCCCTTCTAGGCTCTGACAGTCTCTATATTTTTTAAAGGAACGCATTCTCCATCACTATGTTCTCCCCAGACCCCTTGCACACAATCACTTCGGTACATACCATCTGTGTTGTAACGATCTGGCGACCAGTCCTCTTGACTGGGTTGTTCCCCTCTTGATGGGCAAAATGTCTCCCCATAGATCTCGTCCCACAACTCAAAATACTCCTCCTCCAGCTGCAGTTCCTGCTCAATCAGGTGTACCATTAAATTAGCCTCCATGGACCACGGTTCCAGTCCCAGACCACGACAGCGTTCCACAAACAAGTTGTTGTGCCTTTTAAAGGTTCCTATGCCCCCTTCAGGATCACCATACACAATGTCTTGGAGGCCAGAATCTATCTCCAAGCGGAAATCAAACTCCTCTCCAAGGCCACCAACTATTTTGGCGTGAAAAACGTGATATTGGTTCTCCAAGGCAACCTCTTTTCTTACTAGTACTTCCAGCCAGCCCATTAGCTCATCGTCCTGCCACAGATTCAGAATCGCCATCCATTTCTCTAGACGCAATGTCTCTCTGTAGCCAAGTCTTTGCTGAGCTAGAGTTCTCGCTCCATTGCGCTCCTGCCAGATCCTCTGGCAATGCTGGTCTAGTGAGTTGGACACCTCTTGTGCGGTCATCTTACTGGGGTATAAGTGCCTGGCTGCTTTAAACCGTCTTGTTGCTTCTTTGGTGATATCCGTCTGTTACATTGCTGGTCTTTCTGTGGAGTATCCCACCACTGCCACCAATTGTCACAACCTACAATGATGATGGAGTATAGAGGATCCTAGTCCTCTTATCTCCTGTAGGTTTTAGACCTAAGATTTGGGTGACTCAGACCAATGGACCTTCTTTGCGGATGCAAGAGCATAAGTCCCAGCTTAAGGTAGTGTGCGCTGGGAAAACCTGGCAGGGAGTCAGAAACGATCTCCTCTACTAGCATATGCCCTTGGGTCAATAATACACCTGCACACAAAGTCTTGATGAAAATTATGAACCATGTTTTATTTTAGAACAGCATATTTAACCACATCACACAAGAATGGGGAAAGTGGCTACCGTTATCCAGCCCCAAATGACGTCTGGCCAATCATGAAGGGGAACTGTGCGTGAACCAATAGTCCCCTCCCAGGTCCGCCCACTAGGCGAGGCCAACTAATTAATTTGGGCTTTGAATGTCCAGGGGAAAGCATGTCTTTTACTCTCCTGTGCCCATGCTATGAAGGCTGAGAAGCCTTCAGGCCATCCCATTGTTTCTGGGTGCCTGCCTGTCTGCTCTCCAGCTGTGAGCTTCCCATTGTTAGTTCTATGCTGGATACTTAGATAATGGGATTAACAGGCCTTTGGGAACAAAGGAGGCTTGCCTGTATTCACTGGCTTCCCCTCCACAATATAATGACATACTAATATAATAACATACATTCATATTTACAAATATAACACCCAATGTTTCACACACATACAACCAACACATCCCACCAGCTCCCTTACATGACACCCATTTCAATGAGCCTAAACATGGAAGGGATGGGAATATGCTAAGGGATAAACTTATAATACTTTATCCCCTAGACCACAACATAACAATATATCCATAACAAGTGGGCCCCAAACCTTTTGTTCTTCCACATGGCAACAGCATGTGGAAGATAACCCAGCCCAAAATGGCCACTGCTGCCAGTCACAAAATGGCCCCAGCATAGTTCACACCAAATCCAATATGGCCACTGGCTGATTCATGACAATATCCCTACTGTGTATGTGAAGTGTTTAAAAATGTGTTTTGTAATTAATAAAGAAGAGAGTTCGTTTTACCCCTTCATGAAGTCTCGACAGGGAGCTATAATCATTTCGTTTCAGCTGGAGTTCGGGAGAAGCTGCAAGGATCCTTTACACCGCGTTCCAGGAGGACCAGAGACGCTGAGAGCTGGCAGCGGGTGGTGCAGAGTTGGTGGTCCGAATACCCAGCGGGACCTGAGGTATGGTGCCGGTGCCGCTTTTTTTGTGTCGCCGGGGGCAGGAAGTGAGCATGGCCCTTCCTGGCCCGATGGCTGGGGCAGTAGCTCCGGTAGTGGTTCGGCTGGGCCGCGTCAGTAGGGGCCTGGGGGGGGAGGGGTGTCTGGTAGATGCCGGATCAGCGCCGGCTGTTGCATCGGCGTGGGTGGACTCCAGGACAGGTGAGCCGGACCCCCCTCTCCCTCCCTCCTCCAAGAAGGGTTGTGTGGCCCTCTATGGGCCCAGGTGATTAAGGGGGATGCTGTGTACCCTGTGGTCGCGCGGGCGCGTGTATGGGCGGTCCCGGTGGTGTTTAGGCCTGAGTCACAGGTGTCATGGCGGCCTGCTGCATACACAGCGGGGGTAGGTCAGAGTAGTGCCTGTTCCGTGGCTTCAGGCATTCCAGCCTCTTGGCTGGAGCCCATGAGGCAGGGGCGGCCCGTCCATTGGGGCGTCAGGGCAAACGCCCCCCCAAATATTTTCTTCACCCTGCAATAAAAAAAACACAACAATGTATTAGTATAACCCAAAAACAAATAAATATAAGGTGTACATCATCATTTCAAGTCTAAATAGTATTAAAATGAATTAAAGTTAGAAAAGGGACACTGTCACTTTAAAATAACCCTTGCGCTACATTAACTAATGCTGTGTATCTATCGCCCCTGCCTGCACCCTGTGTGATCAAATTACAATAGTTATACACTGTGTACACTAACCTTTAGACTCTTCTGCATCTGCTCTCTCTTCAATGAGTCCTGGCCTGGCCCACTGACCGTTAATGCATGCCGCCCACCATCACAGTGACGATATGCTGGGCGGTCATAAATGTATCAATTAATAAATGACAGTCTTCCATCATTGACCAATCAATGATGGAAGGCTGTCCAGTTACTAAGTGATCAATCTAAACCCACCCAGACCGTTAGCCCTGAGCGCCCGCCAGCAAATAGAGCCTCGAGTTTGATTTTGATTGACTGATACAGTCAATAAAACCACCAGTTCCCTGTCCCTTCCCCCTTTCTGTTTCCTGACCCTGGTCACGCTGAGACTGAGAGACCTCCCTGGCTGAATCTACTCATCTGCTCTGCCTGCCTAACACAGTAAGTCTACACCTGCCTCTGCCTGGCACCTGCCCCTGCCCCTGGCCAAACCAAAACCCCTAGTAGCCCCTAATAAAAGTTAGGGGTGACCAGTTACCCCCAGTCCCCCACTATGCCTGCCTAGCCTGCCAGTGCCACCTACCCAGCCACCCACTACCACCGACGACCCCAGCCATCACCCCCATGTGGCCTGTGCCACCCGATCAGGCCTGCCCTATGCTAGCCTAGCTATGCCATCATGCCACCACCGGATTACACCGATCACGGGATCGGGGTAGTCGGGTGGTGAGCGGGGTGGCACAGGCCCACATGGGGGTGATTGGATCACCCCCTTGATGAGGCCTGTGCCACCCCTGATGACCTCCATGTATGCCACCCCCGAGGCCCGATCACCACCGGGCCCCCGGCACCACCCCGATGCGGCCTATGCTACCCCGGGTATTCGGGCAGTGAGCGGGGTTGACCAGGCCACATGGGGGTGGATGTTCACCCCCATGAGGCCTGTGCCACCCCTGGTCGTGGCCTTTGGGCGACCGATGGGCGCCTGACCGTGACCGACCCCACCCTGGATGAACCATTAACCAACTACCAACCCCCCCCCCCCCCCCTATTTTTATTCCATTTTTAGAAGTAACAGGCATGTATATGTGCATGTCACTTCTAAAGATAAAATAAAAATAAGGGAAGGGAAAAAAAAATTACAGTAACAACATTATTACAATTAAACACACAGTAAGCAAACACATTGTTAGTACAGTTAGTAACACAACACATTGTATACAAAAATAAACAGCTTTAAACAAACATTAATAAAAAATAAAATAAACAGCACATACACACATTGTTAGTACAGTTAGTAACACAACACATTGTATACAAAAATAAACAGCTTTAAACAAACATTAATAAAAAATAAAATAAACAACAGCACATACTTACCTGTAAAATTGACCCCTCCAGCGTTGGCCTTCTGTCCTCTCTGGATATAGTCATGATGAAAAATAAATAATCCATGTTGATTGAAGCCAATGATCAAAAATAAAATAATCCATGTTGATTGAAGCCAATGATCAAAAATTAAATAATCCATGTTGATTGAAGCCAATGATCAAAAATAATCCAATCTTGATTGAAGCCATTGTCCATCCATCCATTCTGGCCCATTGAAAGAGGCCTCCAAAAAAAAAAAACCGACGCTCTAAAAAAAAAAAAACAACACACTAAAAAGAGCTCCTCCTACAAGGAGCCCCTCCCGCGATTAATTGTTTTTTTCCCACGGTTGCTATATATACTAATTTTTGAAGGACTCTGATTGGCTGAAATTTTTGATTGACATCGATTTCAACCAATGAGAGTCTT
Source organism: Discoglossus pictus (assembly GCA_027410445.1). Classification (NCBI taxonomy): domain Eukaryota; kingdom Metazoa; phylum Chordata; class Amphibia; order Anura; family Alytidae; genus Discoglossus; species Discoglossus pictus. Next base: position 377,978 of record JAPZIH010000730.1, read on the forward strand.
TAAAAAATTAGCAAATCAGCAAGCAGGTATGGAAGCCTGTAAGGGTTAAAAAAGGTTAGTGTGAACTTGTTTGACCCTGTATGTATTATACATATTACAGGGCTATTTTATGTGATATACATGTTACAGGATAATATCCTGTAACATGTATAGCCAAAAAATAGCACTGTAATATGTATAACAAATAAAGTGTAATAGAAATGCATGAACAATATAATATACCATGTAATAAAGAACATCAATTAATCAATTATAAATATCAATTAATATATATTGTTGTATGTATATGTTTATGTATATTTATGTGTAATTTTTTATATATATATATATATATATATATAAAAATTAATATCAAAATATCACAATAAATAAATATATATATATATATATATAATATATATATATAACAATTTGATATATATATATATATATTTATTTATTGTGATATATTGATATCAATTTTTATATATATATATATATATATATATATATATATATATATATATATATTTATATATATATATATATATATATATATATATTTATATATATATATATATATTTTTTTTTTTTTTGGGCCTATATGTTATTTAAGGTTTTTAAGGTACGGTTGGGGCCTATATGGTCCCAATTTGTTATTTATGGTTTTTAAGGTACGGTTGGGGCCTATATGGTCCCAATTTGTTATTTAGGGTTTTTAAGGTACGGTTGGGGACTATATGGTCCCAATTTGTTATTTAGGGTTTTTAAGGTACGGTTGGGGCCTATATGGTCCCAATTTGTTATTTAGGGTTTTTAAGGTACGGTTGGGGCCTATATGGTCCCAATTTGTTATTTAGGGTTTTTAAGGTACGGTTGGGGCCTATATGGTCCCAATTTGTTATTTAGGGTTTTTAAGGTACGGTTGGGGCCTATATGGTCCCAATTTGTTATTTAGGGTTTTTAAGGTACGGTTGGGGCCTATATGGTCCCAATTTGTTATTTAGGGTTTTTAAGGTACGGTTGGGGCCTATATGGTCCCAATTTGTTATTTAGGGTTTTTAAGGTATGTTTGGGGCCTATATAGTCACACTTGGTCTTCTAAGGTATGTTTGGGGCCTATATAGTCACACTTGGTCTTCTAAGGTATGTTTGGGGCCTATATAGTCACACTTGGTCTTCTAAGGTATGTTTGGGGCCTATATAGTCACACTTGGTCTTCTAAGGTATGTTTGGGGCCTATATGGTTCCACTTGGTCTTTTAAGGTTTTGAAAGTATGGTTTTGTTCTTGAATGGTCTGATTGATTTGCTTGTTTTCTTTCAACCCCAGGTGCAAACCCTATGTGGCTGCAGATTTGTTTCTACTCATTGGTCAACTTAATGAACATGAATACCCTGAGAAGAAGAGCCGACTAATGGTAGGTGTCACTTCTTTAATTTTTCTGTTAATACGTATAGGTGCAATTATGATATTGCTGTAGTCTTGTCACATGAGTTTTTTCAATCTATATTGTATACCAATGAATTTAACACATTGTTACTTTACTTCTTGACATTTCTGCATTGCAGATCATGTATTTCAATGGGCTTTACAAGCATAAGGTCATTGGGCGGGGCTTATAAAGGTCATTATGACATCAGGGGGAGGAGTTATAAAAATGGGTGTGGTTTGAAAAAGGGGGAGTGGCTATGTTTCGCCCTGTCGCCCCTCCAACTTGAAAAGTCACCAGCCGCCACTGCCA